>CM019744.1:10866459-11203509 GCA_009761775.1 Ficus carica | reverse complement strand
ACTTTAGACCCCTTTTAACTTCTAGTTTTCTTTGACAAATCCACAAATAACGTGACTCTCTCCGAATTCGTATTCTCGTATTTTAATTTCCGTTATTATATCTTGTATTAAACTCACTTTTTAAATATTTTTCTATAGTATTTTTTCTTATAAAAACCTAAATTTATAGTAGGAAAATTTTAAACCTACGTATTTTATGTCCTTTTAACTTTCAATTTTTAGAAACAAGCTAACAACTAACGTGACTCTCTCTAAATTCTTGTGACTCCTTATGAATTCTTATTCCTGTGTTTTAGTTTCCACTTTATATCCTGTTTTAAACTTACATTTTAAATATTTCTCTACAATATTTTTCTTATAAAAATCTAAATCTATAATTTGAACTATAAATTTGAACTTTCGTGTTTTATACCCTTTTAACTTTCAATTTTAAGAAACAAGCCGATAACTAACGTGACTCTCTCTAAATTCTAATGACTCCCTCTAAATTCTAATTCCCATGTTTTGGGATCCGTTTGGTGAAACGGTTTGAGTTGAATTTTTTAAATTTGAATTGGTTGACTTTTTTAAAAATTAGTTATCATTTTTGTTGAATTTTCAGAAAAGGACAAAAACTGATATGAAAAAGTATAGTTTGATTTCTGGTTTATATCTTGTTTAAAATCTCACTATGCAAATGTTTTTCTATAACAAAAATTTTAAATAGTTATTTAAATTATGAATTTGAATTTATGGTCTCACTTTTCAAATGTTTTTCTACAACAAAAATTTTAAATAGTTATTTAAAATTTGAATTTGAATTTAGGATTGGACCAATCTTTCTTTAAGTCAAAGCTTTTGACACAAATTTTTTTTTTATTGTCCAATAATTGCACTTAGTTTTTTTCCCCCCCTTTTTGCTACCTTTAAACGACAACCTATGATTCTACACGATCATCGAACCCGTAAAAAGCAAACTTCAAATACATTTTTCTTTCTTCAGAATGAAAAATAATAATAATAAAGTGCTACAAAAAAGAACTGAAATTACAATTTTTTTTTTTTTGGAAATTATTTGGTTCCACCAACAGGACACACCCTTTTAATCAATTTATCCACCAAAACAATTAGCCAACACAACCTCTCCAAAGAATCCTAGCTGTATTATGCACACCTTTTTGAATAAACAACTCAACAAAACAACTTGACCATTTTGCCCTCCATAAGCGCGGGAAACTACAACCTCTACCCCTCATCATCGTCGTCCTTTTTTTCATTGGCGTCTTTTACAGAGGGAGAGAGACAGATAAGTCGGAACGTTGACATTTACAACTCCGATCACGGCGAAGCAAATTCCGGCCACCGGTTACATCGCCGGCGAAGAGAGACCTTGCAATCGTCCTTGGGACAGATGGTGGGGACGTAGACAATGTCATCGCAGCCGTCCGTTCTGTGCCTCTCGAAATCCAGAAGCGTAGTGAACATCGCGATGAATAGAACGAGGTGGTTGATCGCGTATCTCTGGCCGAGGCACTGGTGCGCTCCGGCACCGAAAGCCAGGTAATTCCTCTTGTAAACCCGGTCCTCCTGCCGCTCGTCGGAATACCGGTTCGGATCGAACCGGTCCGCCTCGGTGAACCCTTGCAAGCACGACTCGTAGGCGGAGGGGAACACAATGGCGCCCTTGGGGACAGTGTACGACTCCGTGAGGGGGAAATCCACGGCGGCGATGTGCGGGACCAGAGTCGCCGGCGCTCGGTACCGGATGACCTCACGCGCCACCGCATGCGTGTACTTCATACTCGCGAGCATCTCCGCCGTGATCAGCGACCCCGATTCCGGCGTCCAAAGGCCGGCGACCTCCTCGCGGACTTTGCGGAGGACCTCCGGGTGCGATTCGAGGAGAGCCACCGCCCACAGCAGCGACGAAGTGGAAGCGTCCTGAGCCGCGAAGAGGAAGTCGAAGAGGTAGGAGCCGATGTGGAAGTCGCTGACGTTATCCGGCTTCGGTAGTCCGGCTCCAGCCGCCGCCGCTTCCTCCCTCACCGTCTCCTGCATCCAGAAGTCGACGAGGCAGGTCGGTTCGTGGTCGCCGCTCTCGACTCTCCGCCGGCTCCGCTGGGCGCAGCCGGAGAGGGTTTCGACAAGCCGGCTTACTGCCAGCCTGGCGTTGCGGAAAGCCGTGCCGGGAAAATCAATCGGGAGTTTCATCAGGCCCACGTTGAAGAAGTTGTAGTCTGCCTTGAACCGCTCGCGGGCCTCCGGGCCCAAGTACGGCCCAACAAAAACCGTCTGAGAAGTCTCAAGATTCATATCCCGGACCAAGAACCGGAGAGTAATCGGAGAAGACGAAGAAGACGACGACGTTTTGTTGGACAGTCTCTCCCATTTCTTGAGGTGGTCGAGGATAATAATCTGCTGCAGCGCGGTGTAGGTGGAGAGAGCTCGGGGAGTGAAGTTGGGGGCGATCCGACGGCGGAGATCTTTATGCTCTTGTCCGGTCATGTAGATGATATTGTGATCGCCGAAGAGCTTCTTTCCGAAAGGATGTCCGATGAGAGCGAAGGCGTCCGGTCGGACATTGGCGAAAATCTTGTGGGAGAGCTCGGTGTCGCGGATGAAGACGATGAATTTTCCGATGACGTAGTCGGCGCAGAAACCAAGGCCGGAGGACTTGGCGACGGCGGATTGGTGGTCCCAGAAGGCGGTGGGGTCGCGGACCAATCCGACGACGTTTCCGATAAAAGGGAGGACGAGAGCGGGACCGGGAACGAAACGTTTCTTCTTCAGGTAAGAGATCTGCTCCAGAAATAGAAAGAAAATGAGTAGAGAGAGAAAGTAAGGGAAAAGGGGAGAGAGAGAGCTGAGGATGGAATTGTTGATGGTCATTTTTGGCGATGTTTGGATTGACGGACGGACGGATGTATTCTTGAGGAGCGGGTGTATTTATAGGGGGGATTTTCAAAGAAGAGAAGAGAGTCAAAGATTGGATTTGGCAAAAACGGAAAAGAGGAAAGGAAAGATGAAAGGCGTGTTGGAAGAGGAAAAGTGGGAGATTCTTGGAAAGAATGGGACAGAAGAAGGGGAAATCTCTGTAGATTGAGCAGACTTTGGTTTGAAGAGACCGCAGACAAACAGCATTTGTGAATGGCTGCTTTGTCTTGGAGTTCGAGATAGCAAGGTTTTACAGAGAGAAATTTTTAGAACAAAGACGAAGAAAAAAAAAAAAAAAAAAAAAAACAGAGAATTTTGAGAGAGAAATTATCTAACATTAAAAATATATATATACTGAGAGAGAAAGAGAGGGGCAAACACTAGGGGGGGTAGAGGGGCACTAGGGTGGGGTTGAGATCCAGCTGGATAAGTGGGGATCATGACGTGTATATATACTTGGCATTATTACCTTCTTTTTTTTTTTTCTTTTTTCTTTTTTCTCTTCTTTTCGCTGCTCATTAAGTGCTAAATTATTGTGTTAAATCATAAATTTTGATATTGGGATATAAAAGTGACCTATAATAAAGAGTTAAATTCTATATTTGATTCTTGTTAATCAGTGTTGTGATTTTTTCATCTAGTTATTTATATAATTTTATTTTATTACATAATAAATAATGATAAATACTATATTCAAGTATAAATTGGAATAATATTATTTTTCTTATTTTTCATAACAAATACAATATTGACGAGTGCATGTAACATTGAAGATAGTCTTATTGTGTGACCTTGATTATTCTTTTTTTAGTTTGTAGTTTTGCATTGGAAGTGTGAGTTTAAATATGAAACTCGTGTGAGCTCAAGTTCGTTAACTGAATAATGTTAAAAATCATCGATAATGTTCAGTATAACTTACTAAGTTAAAAAAAATTATGAAAACAATCACTTAAATAGAAATGTTTATGTTTTTTTGTTTTCCTTTAATATTTATTTGGATTTTTTATGCTCACAGAGAGAGAGAGAGAGAGAGAGAGAGAGAGAACTGAAGTTATGATAAACAAGTCAATAGTTCAAAGATGTGTTTTGTAAATTGTGAGGGGCAACCTGACAAATCACCGTCTAAGAAAAGATAGGACTCACAATATGAAATATATACACAAGCCTAGCTCATGTCTATTAACAATGGTGTTTAATATGGATGGTGCTTTCAATTATTTTATTTTTTTTCTGATTAAATAGGCAATTATGATTATGTTACTTGTTATTTTTCACCCATTTTATTTTTGTTTTTTAAGTCGTTATGGTATTGTTGAAGCATTTGAAATCATTTGTTATCAATTACCATTTAATTACTTGTTTCTTAAATAATACTAGGAATCCTCATTTTTTTATCTAACTTTTTTTTGCTTTTCAAAGGTTTAATACAAAATGGAGTGGTACATGAACTTTCCTTTTTTTTTTTTTAATTGATATTTAAAAATAATCAAATCAATTTATCTTAAAAAGTTATTTAATAATAAAAAGATGTAAATTGTTAACACGCAATCTAATATAGAAAAGTAGGGATAGAAACAAGGATTTTTAGGAAATTAAATTGACTAGAATAAAATATATCATTAGAATTTTTTCAAAAAAAAAAAATGATTTACCAAACATGTTGGTGGTTAAAACATTTCTAAAAAGAGTTTTAAGATGCCAACTGCAATTCCTACTGGGTATCATTAAGGCTATGTTTGTGGACACTTTTGAAAATATGTTTCCAAAACTTTTTTTTTTTTTTAATCATTTTCCTTCAACTTTACTATTTAATTTTTCAAAAACATTTAAAAAAACTCAAACTTTAAAAGTCCATAATTTTATCATTTTAAATCGAAATGAGTTTTTTTTTTTTTTTTTTTTTTCAAATTATATAGAATTTCAAAAGAAACGAAACAAAATCTATATTACGAATTTTTTTTCTAAACACGTTTCAAGTTTTAACACTTTTTCACTTCAAACAATTCATTTTCACTAAACACATATTTCCAAAACTCAAATCATCTCCAACCTTCAAAACACCGTTTCCAAACATGACCCCAAACGGACCCTAATACTTGGCTAAACTATTAGGTTAGTCTCTGAACTTTTAACTTTGTGCAACTTTGGTCCCTAAACTTTTTTCATAGCTGAAATGCCCCTAAATTTTTAAAATATTATTACAATAGTTCTTTACGTTAATTTTTAGACAATCTACTAGTTAGCATCATTTTTTGACTAAACTACTAACATATTCCGTTTAAAGATACATAAATGACTGTTGTAATGATACTTTAATAGTTTATGGGTATTTTTTGTTCTCTCTTTTGTAGATAGAATAATAATAAATTATTAAAAATATTGTTACAGTAATCATTTCTGTTAATTTTTTGACGGAAACTTTTGGACAAAATGACTAACAGATTATGTCCAAAAATTGACGGAATAGATTATTATAGCAACATTTTAAAAGTTTAGGGGCATTTCAACTACGAAAAAAATTTAAGAACCAAAGTTATACAAAATTAAAAATTTAGAAACTAAATGAGCAATTTACTCTTAATACTTTTGAAGCGAAAAAGAAAAGGTGAAACAAGCACTAGTTCGACTCTAGTTAATTGGAAGCACCATTCTTAGTGTATTTGTTAGTTGTTAGAACTTTTATTTGATAATTTAAATGTTCAACCAGTGTAACTAAACTAACAGCTCAATTACAAACTAATTTGTTTGTTTGTTTTTAATTGTTTAGGATATGCTATAGTTTAAAACTTACTCGTTTCTAATTATAAGAAGGATAATTCCCTAATAATAATATTAATTTATATAAGTGTACCATGAACTTCTGGTTTATTCATAAAGTAAACATCTACTTTGAGTCTCATTAAATATATATCAAAGGACACTTTAAACGTGTATCAAATTCATATTCTAGATTATAACGTCCAATTTTCATGTTTAAATACCAAAATACCCTTAAAAAAAAAAGGCAGGAAAAAAGAAGAAGAGAAACGCTAAAATAAAAACTTAAAACATAAAACAAAACATAACAAAACAAATCTCAAGTCACACGTGATCAAATTATTTTTTTGTCAAAATTTTTCTTTTGTTTTCATTTTTTAATTTTTCTTCAAGGGGCGTTTTTGTAATTATGTTAATCAAAATTGAGTATTAATCGTTATAGGATATGAATTTGTTACACACCACTTTTTAAATACATACATATATATATATATATATATATATTTGAGAAGATCTAAAATAGAGGATAGATTTTCTGAACAAACCCTATTTATAAATTTTCCAACTATAGTAATATAGATTTTGATAAATATATATTAGTCGAAAGTACCTGCGCATGTTAAATCTTTTATGCTTTATTCTGATTATTTTTTTTTAATCAGGCTAAGTTAGGAAAAATATATATATATATATATATATACACACACACACACACACACATTTAAGAAGGAAAATCTATTTAAAAATGGGCTGAACATTATTTTAATGGATAAATTAGAAAGAAAAAGAATTTATTAAGGTCAAATTGATATTTAAAAAAGAAACTCAAAGGATTAGACGAAAACTATTTAAATGAGCACACATTTATATAACTATTTTTAATACAGATATGTATGGAGAAAATGTATGTTAATGAGACATTTTTATAAATATATAAAAATTTAAGGGAAAAGCCAAAAAAGGAACCGAAATGAAAAACGAAATACAACTTTAGGAGGAAAAAAAGTAAGAAAGAAATATATATGTATACACATATAGTTTTAAGTAGGGACAGATTTGATAACAAATTACTATGGTGGGGCAATTAGGAAAACAATGTGAACAATATTTTATGATCATGACAAATACAAAATATTTTGATAAAGACAAATGTTAGAAAATATGAAAAGTGGGTATAATTAAAAGAATAAGAGTTTAAAAAAAAAAAAAAAAACAAACAAACAAACAAACAAACAAACATAGCGCTTCAACCAAACCACTTTTGCACTAATCCGTTTGGATAATCATTTTTTGAGATTTTCTTCAAAAATTTTCTATAATATTTTTTCTCACAGATATTTAAATTTATTGTTCTAATTTATTTTTTCAAATCTATGATCCAAAAAGGACTCACTATATTTGTAGATTCTAATTGGGTTTTAATGAGAGTTTGCCTATGACCTCTTTTAGCAATAAAAATTAGAACAATTCTATAGATTGAGTTATATATTTGGGTATCACTCTTATTTCAAGATATAAATATTATTCTTGTACTTTTCCACTGTAATTTTATTTTCATGTATTATATCTACAATATATTTATTTATTAATGCCATTTGTGACCCTACTAGTTTAAAAAAAATGAATGGGATAATTCGAATTTTACCCCTTATAATAAAATTATATGTGGATTTCCAGCTAGATCGTATCTACAATCACTAATCTAACTAGTTCAAATAATTCACGTACATATAACTTTTATTCTGACTAATCTTGGTTTAATTTTTAGTTTTTAATTTTGTTAATTTTGTGCACACAAACATATATATATGTGTGTGTGTGTTGGGGAAAGACAAAGACCCTTCTTGACATGGCTCCACGTTCGTAGCTTCACCTGCAACTATCTTTCTTATCAACTTGTATAGATTCTTCATTTTTGCACCTTCATGACAACCAAAGCACCTCTTTTCACCTCTATAAAACCAGCCTTAGCAGAATACTCACATCTCAAAGTATCCAATGCCCCCAAAGAAATTAAACTTCTTCTTAGTCGAGAAACATGTCTAACATTCACCAATGTTCTCACAACTCCATCAAACATATTCATCTTCACAGTACCTATTCCAATGACTTTAGCACTTAAATCATTGGCCATCAGAAGTGTACCAGCCTCACAGGGCTTATAAGTATTAAACCACTCCTTATGTGGACACATATGGAACGAACATTCCGAATACAAAATTCAAGAGTCAGAATTACCTCACTTAGCAGTAATTGAATATAGATCATCTTCATTGTCATACTTGTCACTAACAACGTTTGTAGCTTCTGTCGCTTGAGCTTGCTGCTTCCTTTTTTCTTCAAGGTGCCTTGCCAATTCTTCGTAGTTTCTCCTAATATGCCCCTTCGCATGGCAGTAAAAGCACTCGACATCCTTCAATGAACTCGATTGGGAATGATCATATTTCCTTTCATAATATCTCCCTCGTGTCTTACTCCTACCCCTACTCACATCTGACTTCACCACAAGAACTTGTTCAGTATGAGACGAATTATTAGATAGTTTCATGTTTGCAGTCTCCAACAAAGCAGTTGACATCTCATCCACGATCAATTAGTTTTTCTAACCAACAGTGTAGTTACCAAAGTCTCATACGATTTGGGTAGGGAAGCCAATAAAATTACCGCATTATCTTCTTCATCAATCTTAACTTCTACACTTAACAACTGAGTTATACACCTATTGAAATTATTTATATGATCCCTAACATCACTTTCTTCACTCATCTTCAACTCATACAACTGCTTTTTCAGATATAATCTATTTGTTAAGGATCTCGACGTATAAACTTTTTCAATTTTTCCCATAACTTAAAAGAAGATTTTTCATTTATAACACTATATTTCAATTCAGGAGCCAAACTCAATCGAACTATGATTACCACTCTTGTTTCTAGTTCTTCCCGATCTTCATCGCTCATCCTTTCCGACTTCTTCCCTTGCAATGCTTTTAGAAGTCCCAAATGCACCAGAACATCTTTCACCATACTCTGCTAGATGCTGAAATTACTCTTTCCGTCAAAGCACTCGATCTGCTCGAACTTTATTCCAGACATTATCTTGATTATTTTTTTTCAAGATCCTCAACCAATCTCCGATACCACTTGTTGGGAAAATTACCCTATACCCGAAGTACATCAGAAAAATAAATTAAGACAGAAATTAACAGAAGACAAGGAATTTACGTAGTTCGATAAAATTACATACGTCTACGGGAAAAGGAGAATAAATTTACTAACACTTTCACAATTATACACTCGTCAAACACTCTCTACCCAAAACCTCTAACACTCTTTGCCTATCTCTCCTCTTACTTTCTTTCAGAAGGATACACTCACTCTCTCGATTTTTCTAAATACCCACACACACAAGACTCTTAACACAATATACCTACGTATAAGCTCTCAATGAGACACAAAAATATAACTTTTCCAAACTCACAAAAAATAGGAACTTATCCAAAACAAATTTAAGTCACATACCTAACAATATATATATATATATATATATAAAGGATAGGTCTCAAAGGGGGAATTCCGTACCTGCACATGGCGCATGCGTGTTAAGTATTATTATGTGTTCATTTTGTATAAAATAGTAACTCACATGCCAAACATTAAATTTTGAAAAGGTTCAAAACTTTTTTTTTTTTTTTTTTTTTTTTCCGGTCTACACCCTTGCTTCTTATTTTCCAATATATGTTCATATAGTGTCAAGTTCTCCGGCTGACCTTAGTTTTTGTAATTGGTTAGATTTAAAAAAAAAAATGATTAAAACTTGATATTAAAAAATTGTGGGGAATTTGTGTCATAATCAAACTTCTTTGGCAGGTTCACTGAAGAAATTTATTTACTTATAATTAATCCTTAAAAATTCCTTAAAAATTCCCTTAACAATCTCATTTTTCAACTGACGTGTAATTCTTCTTGTTTTCTTTTTTCAATAATTTATTCATGGCTGGCCTAGAACATTTGTCAGTCAGTTACTTAATTGACCAATTTAATCTTTTGATAAAGTGTACTAATTTAATTGGTCTGATTTCAATTCAAATTATGTCATGTAATGACTTGTCATGACTCCGATAGCCGTCATTTACCAAAAAATAAAAATAAAAATAAAAAAACCCTTAACTTGCCGCCCTTGTATTTCTTTCTTTCTTTTTTTTCTTTCTTTCTTTCTTTCTTTTTTAAATGTTATGCATAAACATAACGTATCTTTAATAAAAAATAATAATAATAAGAAGAAGAAGAAGAAGAAGAAGAAGAGAAGGGGGGGGGGGGGGGGGGGGGGGGGGGGGGAGGAACATAACGTATGGTGATAATTTTGGTCAAATTCCTTCTCTGTCGTTTGCATATATTTTTTTCAATTAAAAAAATCCGTTTCTCTCTCTCTCTCTCTCTCTTTTTAATAATAAAAATCCCTCTCTGTCTTTGTTACTTAAGTACATATTTTGACAGTTGGGATCTTTCAAACAACTGCCTCTACACATATGCAGCCAAAATCCGAACATACGGTAGGCCTTCATAGTTTTAACAGTCAGAACATTTTCGTTTAAACAAGACCAAAACACATAGTTGGTATTGAGTCTCACCGGGAAATAAAAAGTGGATCTAACAAAATGAGATTTAAGGTCGGGATATTAATAGTATCCTCAAGCATTTTTTATTTTTATTTTAAAGTGATTGATTAGATTTAAAGGGATATCATACCATCAGAAACTCCTAATTTCCTAATCCTTAAAGTAGAGATGTCAATTGGGCCAGGTCGTCTATCAAGCATGATGGTACAACACGTAAAATTCTGAACTATATGCAGCACAATATGAGATTATATTGGGCTGTATCAAGCATGATATAAGTTGGTGAGCCATGTCGGACTCTTAGTTTTAAGCATGTAGACATGACACGACATGACACAATGTTAAGTACAAGCTTAGTACTGACACGAGTCAAGCACGACACAACCCATTAAGCACGATAGGGGTGGGCTAGCACGAAAAATGTGTTTTTTTTTTATTTCTTTTTATTTTTTATTTTTTGGAAAAAGTATCCAACTAACCACCTGTTTTTATATATTGGTCAATATGACACAAATTTCCATTTTTGACCAACATGACATCAACTTTACTTAAGTTTAGTTTAATTTTGTGTCGTTTAAGTGCTTTCTCCTTTGTTTCTTTTTTTCTTTTTTTTTTTCTTTTCTATTTCATAATTTTGAAAATTTTCTCCATAATAAAAATTATTATATGTTTACATCAATGCAATTAAGTCTTTTGACCTAGATAACATTTATATTCCTTTTATTTTGAGAATCTCAACAATCAACACATATTGTTGTAATTAATTCGATTATATCACCTTAATCAGTTAATATGATTTGAATACATCTTTGATGGTATTATTTTTTATCCGGAAAGTGTTAAATTTTTTTAAATAAAAAACAATACAAAATGTTCTAATAGTTCGTTGGGTTAGTCTGTAATCTTGTTAGGCTAAGCACGATAAAAGCACGGGTACGACACGACATGATACGAGCATGAGATGTGCCTAAACTGATGGGCCGTGCCGAGCATGAGGATTTTGATCTTGAGCTGGTACAAGCATGACACGACACTCTGATGCACCATGCCTAGCATGACACGAAACACAGTATGGGCCTAGCCGATTATGAATCAGACTGACATGGCGCAACATGATTGACAAGTCTATCTTAGAGATATCTCATAATATGAGAATTATGTGTCAAGACTATATTTTTGAACCAACATATTTTTATTATAAACTATTTGTTTTGCGCATTTTTTCAAATGATTTTGACTATAATCAACATTAAAAAATATACGCTTCCACTATCAATAAGGATAGCTTACCCTACCATTACAAGAGTCAAAAATGAGTTTGTCCTAACGTGCAAGCACGAGCACAATAAATTAAAAAATGGGCACGACACTACACATCAGGATTATTTAATGGGCCCAACCCACGTTTATTTCTTGACTAGACTTCACGCGAGTTTTGGGCATGGAGTACTCTAATAGTATGGCACATTACATGCCCAACATGGAACACGAGCTCGGATACGCACCACAACATTGCCTTTTTTCTTGTGCATTTTTGTAATTTTCTTATGAAACCTAAAATGTACTCTCTTTTTTTTTTTTTTTTTTTTTTTTTTCTATCAAGATTTTATCTCATTTGAGTTTTTTCTTGTTAAGGTTTTCAATATCATATTTCTTTTCATATGCCCTTTTTTTTTTGGGTTAAAAATAATGCTATTTATTTTTAAATATTTAATTTTCTTATTTATTTATATAATTTTTATTGGATACAATAAAGGCACGATTAAGACAATGACACATTAAGAGCATGGCGTGATTGTAAATGGGTCACGAGCCGGACTTGATGTTATAACATGACTACTAAGGGATTGCTATGAACACAGCACATCACACAATATTGATAAACTCAAAATAATCATGTTGGACGCCCATTTGACCCTCTACCTAATCATAGAAAGATCCTTCATCGTAATATGTTCTAATAATCCTTATTTATTAAACACATAACATCTCATTTTGATTTAAAGAATATTGAGCCGATTCGTTGTATTTATTTATTTATTTATTTTTTGCCACTTGATATATGCTTATGAACACTTTTATATCATATCATATATATATATATATATATAACACGTTTTTGTAATGTGAATATGCATAAATCAAATCATTAAATGATTAATCAAACGGCTAAACATACTATACCTGTACGCGAACCAGTATGCCCTACCATTGATAATTTAACACGAGCGTATCAAGCCAGAACTAGTATTATTAAAACAAAAAATGATATCACCAATTATTTATTTCCTTTCTTTTCAATGTCATTTTCCTTTTTTTTTTTTTTTAATTTTTTAATTTTTGACATTTTCAAGCTAATCTATCGGATATTTCCTTCATTTCATTTTCCTTTTGTTTTTTAACTTTTGGCATTTTCTAGCTAATCTAATTGGATTCGGATTGTCATAACTTGAAACTTAATTAAAAAAGACAAATATAAGAGTAGCGTCAAATGACAATACGCCAAGGAGTAAAGGACACCAACAGAGGTACAATTCACCTTCTTTATCCAACCCAACCAACTCGCACATCATTTGACTAAAAAAAAAACAAAACAAAAAAAACAAAACAAATCAAAGAAGAAGAAGAAGTAAAAGGTTTTCTTGATTGAATACTAAATGATAGAGGGGATATGCATATACAATTACATGCGTACGTGGATAATGCAAATTATTAATGGAGTGATAGAAAATTAAAGAAGAGCATAAAAAAATGAAAGTGCGGCTGTAAACATAACCTGACGATAATTCCACAACTGACTTAGTTAAACTAAACTGTACTTTTTTCATCATGTTTTTTGTCTTTTCTGAAAAAGTTTTTTTGTCTTTTCTGAAAAAGTCAACAAAATTTACTATGCAAACTTAAAAATCTCAACTCAACTCAAACTGAACTGGTGCACCAAACGAACCCTTAGTTATAAG
Source organism: Ficus carica (assembly GCA_009761775.1). Lineage (NCBI taxonomy): Eukaryota > Viridiplantae > Streptophyta > Magnoliopsida > Rosales > Moraceae > Ficus > Ficus carica. The sequence goes on along the minus strand of CM019744.1, from coordinate 11,190,261 downwards.
GGGTAGAATTTGAATCCGCCGTTATCAAGTTTTTTTTTTTTTTTTTTCAATAATAATAGCAAAGAGTGGCACACGAAAGCTGATAGACTCATTTAAGTATAATCCCTCTAATATCATAGTAGAAAATCAAAGAAGTATATTAAAGAAATAAGAAAAGGAGAAATAAATAAATAAAAATTTTACCGTAAACAATTATTGAAATAAATAATAAGTTTTAAAAGTATTTGTCGTAAATAATAGTAAATAAATTTACTATGTAAATAATCTATTTACTTCATTAATTTGTAAATTTATAATTTACTGCTATTTACTACAAATGTTTTAAATTCTTATTATTTACTTACTATAATTTCGTAAAAAGGCTATTTACTATAATTTCTGAAAATTTAATGTAAAATGGCAAGGTATAAACAACTACGGATTAGAAAAAGAGGAAGTTTCACTAGTAAGAAGCCCACTCATATGAGCTCCCATATAATTCTTATTATATAATATAAATTACTTAACGAATCTCACAAAATCAAGAGATTCTCTAAATTATAAATGAGCTAAAAAAAAAAAATCAAAATTACTACTAAATATAATATAAGTAAAATATTTACTTTTCCCTTATAGTGAGCTGTATTGCGAAAGGCACTAGAGAATATGGCAAGAACAAGGAGCTAAGAAGAAAATTACATAATATGAGTTGTAATATAAGTTCCTCGAACAAGAAGGAAAACTCTTAGTTTGCACTTTGAATCTGGATTAGTCTTACTTAATCTCTATGTTAGAATTTTAGTTAAAAACAGACAGAAAAACTAGGATTATGCGTGGCCATATGATCTTTTTCTATTTGTTTTCAACATAAATAAAAACAAAATAACTAATTTCTCCCTTTTTTTCGTATGTTTTTAACCAAAATTCTAACAAAATAAGTTAAATGAGACTATTTCAAAATCTAATAGGTAAAGTAAGAGATTTTAAAATTCAGATAGTATAGTAAGAATGTCCTTAAAATTTAAAAATACAAATGAGAATAATTCTACTTATATAACATTCAATGGTCTTTTCTACGCCTTGAACATATTCAATATTGGTTTATTTCTAGAAGTTTAAAAGAATCTGGAAAAGGGTTGTGGTAGATTCTAGCAGGAAGTTGAAGAATAATTTCGTGCAGAATACATATTTGAAAGTTGAAACATCCCATTCACACCAACAGTAGGAAAGTACAGTGAATTCTTGGTTGAAAGTTGGCCTACTTTTTTTTTTTTTTTTGGGAAAAAAACTCCCTTTCATTAATTAAGACAAAACATCAGTAATCACACGAGTATTAATTTTAAACAAAGTATCAGTAACATCGAACCAAATAGAAACAATAGGATTATAAATAGTAAAGCTGGTTAAAAAATGAGTTACAAAGTTCCATGACGAGAAGTGTTGTAATAAATACGTCACTTTGATTTTGAGAAATAATATCCACCTTACGAATCGAGATATAGGAAAGTGAATTACCTAAGTCACATTAATTAATAGCATTCATATCAATGGTTCAATTCCGACAACCTCATGAACAAACGTGCCATGCCCCTTCACAAATAGCTGCACACTCCGCCACATGGGGTGAAAGCTTTACCGAAAAAATGTATAGCAGCACCACCGATTTTCACCATAACCATCTTCATCCCGAATAAACACACCAATGCCAATGAAAATTCAAGATGTCCTTTTGACAACGGAATCTACATTCTTTTTTTTTTAACCACCTCTCCTCGCCTAGGAGGATTCAATTAGTAGTTTCTTTTTTATGCTTTTTGGTATCCGTTTGGTTAAATCTTGTTTTATTCCTGGTTTAGGTTAACACAATTCATACGGAGCTGTGGATTCCCCCCCCCCCCCCCCCCCCCTCTCTTCATAGGTTAACATTTTTTTTATTTTTTTTGGGAAAAAAACTCCCTTTCATTAATTAAGACAAAACATCAATCCTCACACGAGTACTAATTTTAAACAAAGTATCAGTAACATCGAACCAAATAGAAACAATAGGATTATAAATAGTAAAGCTGGTTAAAAAATGAGTTACAAAGTTCCATGACGAGAAGTGTTGTAATAAATACGTCACTTTGATTTTGAGAAATAATATCCACCTTACGAATCGAGATATAGGAAAGTGAATTACCTAAGTCACATTAATTAATAGCATTCATATCAATGGTTCAATTCCGACAACCTCATGAACAAACGTGCCATGCCCCTTCACAAATAGCTTGCACACTCCGCCACATGGGGTGAAAGCTTTACCGAAAAAATGTATAGCAGCACCACCGATTTTCACCATAACCATCTTCATCCCGAATAAACACACCAATGCCAATGAAAATTCAAGATGTCCTTTTGACAACGGAATCTACATTCTTTTTTTTTTTAACCACCTCTCCTCGCCTAGGAGGATTCAATTAGTAGTTTCTTTTTTATGCTTTTTGGTATCCGTTTAGTTAAATCTTGTTTATTCCTGGTTTAGGTTAACACAATTCATACGGAGCTGTGGATTCCCCCCCCCCCCCCTCTTCATAGGTTAACATTTTTTTTATTTTTTTTGGGAAAAAACTCCCTTTCATTAATTAAGACAAAACATCAATCCTCACACGAGTACTAATTTTAAACAAAGTATCAGTAACATCGAACCAAATAGAAACAATAGGATTATAAATAGTAAAGCTGGTTAAAAAATGAGTTACAAAGTTCCATGACGAGAAGTGTTGTAATAAATACGTCACTTTGATTTTGAGAAATAATATCCACCTTACGAATCGAGATATAGGAAAGTGAATTACCTAAGTCACATTAATTAATAGCATTCATATCAATGGTTCAATTCCGACAACCTCATGAACAAACGTGCCATGCCCCTTCACAAATAGCTGCACACTCCGCCACATGGGGTGAAAGCTTTACCGAAAAAATGTATAGCAGCAACCACCGATTTTCACCATAACCATCTTCATCCCGAATAAACACACCAATGCCAATGAAAATTCAAGATGTCCTTTTGACAACGGAATCTACATTCTTTTTTTTTTAACCACCTCTCCTCGCCTAGGAGGATTCAATTAGTAGTTTCTTTTTTATGCTTTTTGGTATCCGTTTGTTAAATCTTGTTTATATTCCTGGTTTAGGTTAACACAATTCATACGGAGCTGTGGATTCCCCCCCCCCCCCCCCCCCCCCCCTCTCTTCATAGGTTAACATTTTTTTATTTTTTTGGGAAAAAAACTCCCTTTCATTAATTAAGACAAAACATCAATCCTCACACGAGTACTAATTTTAAACAAAGTATCAGTAACAATCGAACCAAATAGAAACAATAGGATTATAAATAGTAAAGCTGGTTAAAAAATGAGTTACAAAGTTCCATGACGAGAAGTGTTGTAATAAATACGTCACTTTGATTTTGAGAAATAATATCCACCTTACGAATCGAGATATAGGAAAGTGAATTACCTAAGTCACATTAATTAATAGCATTCATATCAATGGTTCAATTCCGACAACCTCATGAACAAACGTGCCATGCCCCTTCACAAATAGCTGCACACTCCGCCACATGGGGTGAAAGCTTTACCGAAAAAATGTATAGCAGCACCACCGATTTTCACCATAACCATCTTCATCCCGAATAAACACACCAATGCCAATGAAAATTCAAGATGTCCTTTTGACAACGGAATCTACATTCTTTTTTTTTTTAACCACCTCTCCTCGCCTAGGAGGATTCAATTAGTAGTTTCTTTTTTATGCTTTTTGGTATCCGTTTGGTTAAATCTTGTTTTATTCCTGGTTTAGGTTAACATAATTCATACGGAGCTATGGATCCCCCCCCCCCCCCCCCCCCCTTTCTTCATAGGTTAACATTTTTTTATTTTTTTTGGGAAAAAAACTCCCTTTCATTAATTAAGACAAAACATCAATCCTCACACGAGTACTAATTTTAAACAAAGTATCAGTAACATCGAACCAAATAGAAACAATAGGATTATAAATAGTAAAGCTGGTTAAAAAATGAGTTACAAAGTTCCATGACGAGAAGTGTTGTAATAAATACGTCACTTTGATTTGAGAAATAATATCCACCTTACGAATCGAGATATAGGAAAGTGAATTACCTAAGTCACATTAATTAATAGCATTCATATCAATGGTTCAATTCCGACAACCTCATGAACAAACGTGCCATGCCCCTTCACAAATAGCTGCACACTCCGCCACATGGGGTGAAAGCTTTACCGAAAAAATGTATAGCAGCACCACCGATTTTCACCATAACCATCTTCATCCCGAATAAACACACCAATGCCAATGAAAATTCAAGATGTCCTTTTGACAACGGAATCTACATTCTTTTTTTTTTTAACCACCTCTTCCTCGCCTAGGAGATTCAATTAGTAGTTTCTTTTTTATGCTTTTTGGTATCCGTTTGGTTAAATCTTGTTTTATTCCTGGTTTAGGTTAACACAATTCATACGGAGCTGTGGATTCCCCCCCCCCCCCCCCCCCCTCCTTCATAGGTTAAACATTTTTTTTATTTTTTTTGGGAAAAAACTCCCTTTCATTAATTAAGACAAAACATCAATCCTCACACGATACTAATTTTAAACAAAGTATCAGTAACATCGAACCAAATAGAAACAATAGGATTATAAATAGTAAAGCTGGTTAAAAAAGGAGTTACAAAAGTTCCATGACGAGAAGTGTTGTAATAAATACGTCACTTTGATTTTGAGAAATAATATCCCACCTTACGAATCGAGATATAGGAAAGTGAATTACCTAAGTCACATTAATTAATAGCATTCATATCAATGGTTCAATTCCGACAACCTCATGAACAAACGTGCCATTGCCCCTTCACAAATAGCTGCACACTCCGCCACATGGGGTGAAAGCTTTACCGAAAAATGTATAGCAGCACCACCGATTTTCACCATAACCATCTTCATCCCGAATAAACACACCAATGCCAATGAAAATTCAAGATGTCCTTTTGGACAACGGAATCTACATTCTTTTTTTTTAACCACCTCTCCTCGCCTAGGAGGATTCAATTAGTAGTTTCTTTTTATGCTTTTTGGTATCCGTTTGGTTAAATCTTGTTTTATTCCTGGTTTAGGTTAACATAATTCATACGGAGCTATGGATTCCCCCCCCCCCCCCCCCCCCCCCCCCCTTTCTTCATAGGTTAACATTTTTTTTATTTTTTTTGGGAAAAAAACTCCCTTTCATTAATTAAGACAAAACATCAAATCCTCACACGAGTACTAATTTTAAAACAAAAGTATCAGTAACATCGAACCAAATAGAAACAATAGATTATAAATAGTAAAGCTGGTTAAAAAATGAGTTAACAAAGTTCCATGACGAGAAGTGTTGTAATAAATACGTCACTTTGATTTTGAGAAATAATATCCACCTTACGAATCGAGATATAGGAAAGTGAATTACCTAAGTCACATTATTAATAGCATTCATATCAATGGTTCAATTCCGACAACCTCATGAACAAACGTGCCATGCCCCTTCACAAATAGCTGCACACTCCGCCACATGGGGTGAAAGCTTTACCGAAAAAATGTATAGCAGCACCACCGATTTTCACCATAACCATCTTCATCCCGAATAAACACACCAATGCCAATGAAAATTCAAGATGTCCTTTTGACAACGGAATCTACATTCTTTTTTTTTTAACCACCTCTCCTCGCCTAGGAGGATTCAATTAGTAGTTTCTTTTTTATGCTTTTTGGTATCCGTTTGGTTAAATCTTGTTTTATTCCTGGTTTAGGTTAACACAATTCAGACGGAGCTGTGGATCCCCCCCCCCCCCCCCCCCCCCCTCTCTTCATAGGTTAAACATTTTTTTTTATTTTTTTTGGGAAAAAAACTCCCTTTCATTAATTAAGACAAAACATCAATCCTCACACGAGTACTAATTTTAAACAAAGTATCAGTAACATCGAACCAAATAGAAACAATAGGATTATAAATAGTAAAGCTGGTTAGAAAATGAGTTATAGAGTTCCATGACGAGAAGTGTTGTAGTAAATACGCCACTTTGATTTTGAGAAATAATATCCACCTCACGAATCGAGATATAGGAAAGTGAATTACCTTAGTCACATTAATTAATAGCATTCATCTCAATGGTTCAATTCCGACAACCTCATGAACAAACGTGCCATGCCCCTTCACAAATAGTTGCACACTCCGCCACACGGGGTGAAAGCTTTACCGAAAAAATGTATAGCAGCACCACCGATTTTCACCATAACCATCTTTATCCCGAATAAACACACCAATGCCAATGAAAATTCAAGATGTCCTTTTGACAGCGGAATCTACATTCTTTTTTTTTTAACCACCTCTCCTCGCCTAGGAGAATTCAATTAGTAGTTTCTTTTTTTATGCTTTTTGGTATCCGTTTGGTTAAATCTTGTTTTATTCCTGGTTTACATAATTCATACGGAGCTGTTTTATCCCTTCACAAATAGTTGCACACTCCGCCACACGGGGTGAAAGCTTTACCGAAAAAATGTATAGCAGCACCACCGATTTTCACCATAACCATCTTTATCCCGAATAAACACACCAATGCCAATGAAAATTCAAGATGTCCTTTTGACAGCGGAATCTACATTCTTTTTTTTTTTAACCACCTCTCCTCGCCTAGGAGAATTCAATTAGTAGTTTCTTTTTTATGCTTTTTTGGTATCCGTTTGGTTAAATCTTGTTTTATTCCTGGTTTACATAATTCATACGGAGCTGTAAATTCCCCCAACCCCCCCCCCCCCCCCCCCCCCCCCACAACAACAAAAAAAAAGGAGGAAAAAACCTTACTTGGAGCTGCGAAACGTATTGTTCAGCTCAGCTCACTCACCGGCCAAAGCTATTGCTTTTGACTGTAGTGCAATGCCACGTTGCCAATTTTAAGTTTAAATGGGCAACCTTAATTAATGGCTCTATGGACACCTATTAAATTTATTAATGTCAATACCTAATTAATACTTCTTTAATAAAGATTTAAAAAATATATATCCTTATTTAAATACCATTTTTGTAATGCCTAATTAACCTTCGCATATCCTCCACTCTAATTTTGGTTTTGATTTATTATATAAATATAAAATAGTGAACAACAAATCTAATTACTTTTCTCATTCAAAAGGAGTTTTAAAAAAAAAAAAAAAAATTTCCCCCTTTAAGCCTTACAAACAAATCTAATTACTTTTCTCATTCAAAAGAAGTTGTAAATAATGTTTTCATTAAACAAGAGTAAAGTCTCAATAACACGAAACTTGGGATTCGTAAATTTTCTTAGATTCAATAATGACAATACAAAATAAATATCCATAATTAATTTGAAAAAATAAATGTTTCTTTCGTTAATTTTCTTAGATTCAATAATGACAATACAAAATAAATATCCATAATTAATTTGAAAAAATAAATGAGAAACATTTATAAAAGATGTAGGAGTATTTTTTTTGTTCATTTAAAAATAATATTATTTCTATTTATAATTAAAAGTAATTGATATAAATGGTCTATGAATTCTTTAAAAAATGACAATTTGATCTCTGTTTTTTTAATTTTAACCGAGACAATCCTAAACTCTTTAAATATTGACAATTATAGTTCTTTCCGTTCAAATCTGTTAAATTTCTAATTGAATTAATCATGTACAAAATATGTGATCTAATTTTTAAGAATATTTTAATAATCTAACAATAATTAATTTAATAAAAATAAAAAAAATCATAAAATTCTTCCCTCTCTCCTTTCGCTCTTCCCCCGCTCTCTCTCTCTCTCTCTCTCCATTTCTCAAAAGTCAAAACCCAGATTACGACACCGGCGGGGGGGAGACGATCGGCGACGGAGAAGAAAGGGGGGTGAATTCCGCTGCGGGGGGTGGTTGGGATGGGTTTTTGGGGCTGCGTTCGGCGAACGGCGAACGCAGCCTCATCTCTTCCGCCGACAATGCCCTCTTCGACCTCCGCACCCTCGTCTCCCTCGACGACAACCGCCGCCTTGTCCTCTCCTACCGCCGCTCCACCCTCCGCTTCCTCGCCAACTACGTCGCCATCTGCTTCTTTGTCGTTTTGGGCTTCAGGGCCTTGTTTTGTCTCCTCTCCATGCTCCACTCCTCCGGCTATCGCAGCGGCGCCGGCCATGTGGTGGTGCGGAGGGACCGGAGTCTCGGAGGGAAAGAGGTCGTCGTCGCTAGGAGAATGGAGTCTCTGAAGGCTTTGAGTAGCCCGTTGTCGGCGGCGACGAAGGAGGGTGTTCTTGGTGGGTCTGTGAATGAGAGGGTTACTTTGAGGAAGAAGAGGTTGCCGAAGTGGTGGCGAATTTGGAGCAAAATGAAGATTATTTTTCTTTATCAATGGTGGACAAGCAGGATTACTAGACAGACACCGATAGATTAATTCGAAGTTCGTCGCTTCTTCTGGGAATTTCATTTTTTTCCTTTTCGGGAAATATATATATATATATATATATATATATGTATGTATGTATGTTTTAGAGAATCATAGTTAAAGTGGGCAGAATTGCAATGGAAAGAGAGAAATTTTAGGAATTTAAATGCCAAGAAAGAAAGGTTGAAGATTGATTCGGAAAATGTCTAAGATGATTTATGTTAATTAGATTCTCAGTATAATTTAGATAATGATTTTTCCTTGAGAGGGAGAGAGGCAGTCGAGAGAGAGAGAGAGGACCTCCTCCTCCTTTTTTTTTCTTAAATATTTTGGTGTGAGTGAGAGTATTTTTGTCATTTCATGATTAATTAAGCTCACGTGATATCACGTGACTCATTTTATTAGATATTTAATAGATTTGGATGAAAAATATTATAATTATCAATATTTAAAGAGTTTAGGATCGACTCGGTTAAAATTAAAAAAAAAAACATTGATTAAATCGTCACATTATAAAAAGTTCAAGAATCATTTGGCTAATTACTCAATAATTAATAGGGGCAGTAAAAATAGTTTTTATTTATATAATATGGGGTATATACGTGTGAAGGTGCATTAAATATACTTTATTGTAATTTTGTAACACGATAATATTATAATAAGAACAATTTATGATTTAGTTGGGACAATCATTTCCTTAAAATAAAAATAAATAAAAAAAGCTAGGGCATTTGTGAATTTAGTGGATGTAAATAGAATTACTCATTCTTTTATTTAAATTTAAATTGGCCAACTTAAATAAGATAAATGAATGTAATTCACCTGATTTTTAGAAAATTGCAGTTTCAATCCACCACTTTTTACAAGAGTTATAGTTAGGTCCCCAACTATTAAAATGTACGTTTGTGGTCCCTCAAAATAATGAAGAGTACTGATAGCCCTCAAGTCATGTCAAACTGTCCCTTGTGGTCCTCAACATTTTACATGCGATTTTTTGGATTCTGACTTTTTTTTTTTTTAAGTCATATGTGAGTCTCGCTATACATGGATCAGTTTATGATCTTGTTTTCCTCATTTGCAAGAAACAATAATAGGTAATTTTGAATGAAAAGAAACAAGAGGTTGGTGCAGTTTTACTACTTAAATGAATTATTATGAAAACAGCAAATAGCGTCATATTCGGCAAGTCATTGTAAGACAATGGTTGTACAGTTACAAATTCAATTGTGTAACATGTGATTTTTTTATGCTAAGATATAGAATATGTGTCTCTGTCATATTCTAAAAATGAAATTAAGTGAACATCTTGTTACCAAGAAACAATATTGCCACATTGCTTAAAGATTTCCAGAGACGATTTTTGCATTTTTAACGATGACTCGCTAATCAACATGACTCTTTTAGTATGTATGCATAAATTATATGTACAAATAATTGAAGATAAAGTTTTCATATATGTCAAACCCTACATAACAATGTGATATTTTTTGCCACTTTTCTTTAGGGGTTTTTTTTTTTTTCCTTCCAAAAAGCCCCAAAGGTTACTTAGGGATGCTGAAAATACTTTGCTGTAACCTTGTAGAGGAACAACATTTGTGAAAATCAAATAAAAAGAGACAATCATATACAATCCATCTAGGAGCGTGGGGATGATCATTTTGCTAACGCCCTCGTGTTGCATATGGCCTTTCACTTTTTCTTTAAACAATAAATTGATAATATACTAAAGAGTCCAAATTCGTTATAATTATTTTCTATCTTCTTGGTTGTATTTCCGCTTTTTGTCATTTAAATTTAATAATCTGATCATATAAATAAGAGTTAAATACTAAAAATATTCAAACATTTACTTAAGTGTCAAATTTTAATTGGAGTGACAGCTCAAATGGCAGTCAAGGAGACAAAAATATAGGGCAACACATGTGAACTCAAAAAATAAAATAAAATAAAATAAAAATTCAAAGTTAATAGGCTTGGCTTTACTGTGTGAGATTGTGTTGTCCCCTTTTCCAATTGTGTGTGCTCTACACTTAGCAAAAGGATAAAGAAAGAAAAATTATTATAAAAAAAAATTTTCAATCATGGTCTTTTCTCCGCTTGGAATGTTCAATGTTTGAAAGTCACACGGAGTCTTTGACGGCTAGAATCACACATGAATAGAAAATATTCTGATCAACAAAGTAATTTTTCAAATTCTATCATAGAATTGTTGACAAAAGTTAAATTCGTAAAAGAAATAATGCTTATGAATTGTTGTCAAAGTGTTTTTTTTTTTTTTTTTTTTGGAAAAACTAATAGACATATTTCACTTTTTTACGTGCAAACACACTACCTGGTAGTGATGAGAACAGTTCTGTGTGAAAATCTTTTCAGATAGATTGAGGCCTAGGCTATTTTTGGTAACGATATTGTCATTGCAGATATAGTAGTGTCTCTTACCATATATTTGGTGCTAAGGTTAAATTATAGAATTTATGTTTAGATTGATTGTGCGTTTATTGAGACATTTGAATTGTTTGAGTTAAAAAGTGTAAAAATTTGAAATGTGTTCGAAAAAAAAATATTAATATGGAACTTGTTTCGTTTGCCTCGAAATTTTATACAATTTAAAAATAAAAAATAAAAAAATTCATTTGGACTTGTATATGTAAAGTTATAAACCTTTAAAGTTTGAATTACAAAACGATATGAATAGTGAAGTGGAGAGAAAAAGATAAAAATTGAGTTGTAATTATATAGTTTAGATTGTTGGTCCAAACGCATGCTAGATTCTATATATCTAATTTACATATTAGTTAATTTTAATATAGGAGAGATTTACAATAGGGTATGAAAAATATCGGACGATCGGATATGTATCAAATTATGTCAATCTTGCATTTATTCTTTATTTTAGTGTGATTTAGTCTTATGTAACATTTACAAATCTAGAATGTGGATAGATATGCCTTGTTATAGAAAGCTGTAACTGTTATCCTATTCAAGATTCATAGATGTGTACTAGCTACCCAACTATATCACATCACAAAAGCCTTCTTTTTCAAGATATTCTCTACAATTAGAAATCAACAATGTAAAAGTCAATATTAGTGCACCACAAATTCTTGTCATAACCGTAATTTGGCCAAGAATAATGATAAAACAATTAGATATGTGCTCCTATACTATTTATTTATTTGTTTATTTTATTTTTGTCATTCCTCATGTTTTTGCTGCCTAGACTAGTACACTTTAAGGAAGTCAATGGATATCGTCGAGTTTAGATTAATAGGCCAGTTTACTGGTAAACACACTATAACTTTACTATTTAAAATATATTTGGTTGAATTTTCCAAATAACAGTCTTGACACATTTTGACGCCACAAAAATTAATTACATGACCAACCACAAAGCATATATGGTAGTTCACCTGTGCACATTTTTCTTGTGGATGCAATAATTGATTTCCATGAATAATGCATAATTTCAAAAAAAAAAAAAAAGTTAAAAAAATTTCGAATATTTGTAAATTTCGAATACCACTAGAAGGATGCCTCGACAATATTTCGAATTATGAGTTATCTCTTATTGACGAAGAAATCTTAAAATTTAAATTTTAAAATTTAATATTTGTAAAGACATCTAAAAGTGAAGCATTTTTCCCAAGTTCTTCAAATTTCTCTTTTGCAAAAACTTCTTTCACATGATTAAAATCAATCCGTGAAAACTTATTAGTGGAGCAAAACTTGAATTTTCAGTCTAAATTAGTGCCTACCAGGTTTAAAAAAGACTATTTCAACTCTAAAAATAGTTAAACCGCTCATATTAATGTTTTCCGTTAATTTATTTAATTGATGGACTAATTTTGGATTTATTTTTTATTTTTTAGTTCAGAGTCTAGATTTGGAAATATTCTCAACACATGGATTATTTTTAGAGTGAAGTTGGGAGACTTTCAAGATATTAAAATCAAACATATTGTGAAAAGATATAAAAGAAGCAATCCTACTAATAGGATACCATCTAAACCATGATACCATATCAAAACCAGATTAATAAAAATATGATAGTTTACTAGAAACATAACGCCGAAGTTAGAAATAAATTTCAAGATACATAAATTAAAATGAAGTTTTGTCTAGTATACAAATATAGCTCTTTTGATCATTTCTTTACATATACCTGTAGTAGCATTGAAGTAATATCTTTTGATTTCACATGTTTTAACTTGTGATTTTTAAATTGCTTCGGCACAAAATAAGAAATAGTCTTTTCAACATAAAATTGATTGGGAATTCACGTTCTTGTCATCTTTGATAATATTAATTCCACCGCCAAGACATTCATAAACTGTTTTATCGAAATTCTAAATGGCAATGCAAAAATATGTTTACAAAAAATTTAAAAATGATACAATTATATTATGAATAGGGTGAAGAAGTAGGATGAAGAAAACAGAAAGTGTCATTATGAAGTACTTGAACAATAACATGACAAATTATACAACAAAAATTGAAATTATATTTGAGAAAGTACAGATGATTTAATAAATTTAAAATTACAATTCTGTTTATGTAGATGGAGCAATTTGTAGTGGAGGACGACAAAATGCCACCAGTTGTAACTTCTTCTTCTTCTTTTTTTCTTTTTTTTTTTTTTTTTTTTTTGTTTTTTCCTATTTATGCACATTGACAAATAAATATAAGTACTCCATCATCAGAAAGATGTGCGCTTTTTAAATAAAACATACCAAACTATAACGAAAAAGTAATAATTGTTTTCAAAATAAGGAAAGATTCATCACATAATCAATACAAAATATTAATAATAATAATAATAATAAAACTAAAAAAAGACAACCATTCTTTTTTTTCTTTTTTTTTTTAATGAAATAAAGCTGCTGTATTATTAATGATTATAATCCAAAGATGCAGCAGAAGAGACCAACAGAGAGAAAGGAAGAGGAATCCAATCAGCAAGTGTCGGCCATAGTCGTGAAAGATGGCAAACTTCTAAAGAAACGGGACATTCCAAAAGGGCATGAGACGTGGTTTCCATCCCATTATTACGCCGAGGACAGGCAGCATCACAGTTCACACCACGGCGTCTAAGGGCAGTCCATGTTCGAATAATGTCGTGAAATGCCCGCCAAATAAGAAGCTCAACTTTGGAGGGGAGTTGCAGCCGCCAAAGAAGACACCACCACTTGGAATCAGGATTTAGATTAGTTGAGGAGGCTGTCATACGAGATTCCATCACAACTCTATAACCCCGAACGGACCTTATAACAACCTTTGGCATCAAAATGCCAAATCCATTTATCTCTACAATCTCCTTGGTCCAAAGGTAAAGAGAGAATCAAATCACGATCAATCGGCCAAAACACTAGGGCAAGCTTATCGACATTCCACTTCCGAGAGCCTTCCACTAGAAAATCTACCACCTTAAGATCTCGGACATCATTAGGAGGAGTAGTGACCGGACAAAAGCTGTGAGGACGGGGAATCCAAGGGTAAGGCCGATATCGAAACTCCATCTCCAACTCGCCTCCGAACTCCCAATTCAATCACCTCCCACCCCCACAAAATACTACGCCACATATAGGAGGAGCCATTCCCGGCAGACGCCTTCAAAGGTCACAATGCCGAAAGTCATGGAGTCAGTCAACCGCTTCTCAATACACCAAACCACCTTCTCAACATCTTGTGTCGACGGATGGCTCGAAGAGAACAACTCCTGAAAACAGTCTAACACCACCCCCTTCATGTCCTCTTCCTTATCTCTTTCTTACTTTTGCAACTCTCCCTGGGATATTCCCATAATGTTTGGAGTTTTTGGGCACACCTCTTCAACCCATTAACCAGACCAATGGAAGAGCCATCGAAGCTAGTAGATACCCACGAATCCTCCACCACCTTAGAACTTTCGGAGAAAAAGACAAACCATTCTAGTCAATTCTTCATTGAGAACTAAAATGTTATTAATAAAGTGTAAATATAAAAACGTTATTATCTTAGAGCTTTGGATTCAATAAATTTTGAGAGTCGAAACTTACAATTTGATGGATCTAATAAAAATGAAATTGGATTTAAAAGAAAAATGTAACATTTAACTTAGATCCAATAGAAAGGTATGCAAAAAGTATGTTAACAAGGGAGCACAAATAACATATATACACATTAGAAATTTTCAAAATTTAAGGGGGTAAAAGAGAAATTCTAAAAAATTTAGGAAGGGTAAAAGAGGGATTCATAAAGATTCAGGGATTAAAATGAAATTCTCGAAAATTTAGAACTCTGATGTTCTAAACTTCACTCAATGGTTAGGTATCAATTCATTACATTACATAAGGCTTGTTTGGCAAAACTTTATAAAAACTGCTTTTTGCTTCATAAGTCCAAAAGTAATTTTTAAAAGCATTTGGATAAGGTCATCTCCAACCCATTACTCTACTTTACAATTACTTTAACACTAAAATAGTATAACTTTAATTCTATTTTAGAGTTGCTCTCCAACTCATCAACTTCAAAAGTTACTATAAAAGGAATATTCTCTGTATATTTCCTTTTTTCAAAATTCCATACAATTAATATATTTCACCAATTATTTTTTATATCTATCTTTAACATATTAGTCCATAAACAATTTTTTAATTATTTAACGATCAGTTAGATTAATAATAAGTTAATAAATTAATTAACCAAAAACCTCTTACTTACTAAAATCAATAAAATCATCCCAAAATAAATTAAAAAAATAAAGAAATTTTTAACACTGTTTGGGTAAATATAGGGTTTTCAAGATTTTTTGTGGTATATTTTCTTAATTTTATAACTAAAAAAAAATTGCACCAAAAAAAATATATAGCGTATAACGCTATCTGAACAGGCGTTGCACTGTTGCCCAACTCTATTTTAGAGTTAGGGGATGGCGTGGGTTGGAGTTGTCCTAATTTATCAAAAGAGTTTCTTGTCGAAACCAAAAAATATGATTTCCAGTTAAAGCTATTCAGGATAGACTTCAAAACTTACAACAAAATTAAAGTTAGACATTATAAAACTTCAATTTATTATTTTTATTATTTGTTAGAAAACTTTAAAAATCAATTTGACCTGATTAGCTGTTAGTTCCAAACATTTACTAAGAATCCATAGGTTTTATTTCTCTCCTAATTACTAAAAATAAAAGAAAAAGTTTTTCCAAATGAGCACATAAAACTCCAATAATAACACCTCATTGTAGGTAATTATTTTATTTTACAATAATCAAAATTCTTTTTTTTTTTTTTCAAATAATGTGGGATTAAATTTTTGCCCACTCAAATCCAAACCCACCCCCATCCTATCCCAATCCTTATCCCACCCCTATCATATCCCAATCCTTTGACCAAAGCGATTAGGGTTAATGCAACAATACCCTGAATTTCACACCTACTTATATTTATACCCACCATAATATTAAAATTAGCGTTCGTTTGGTTCATAAGTTTGAATTGAAATTTTTAAGTTTCAATAATAAATTTTTTTAAATTTTTAAAAAAGACAAAACTTTTTGAGAAAAAAGATAAAAACTTTTTAAGAAAAGACAAAAAAAAATTTAAAAATTATGATTTGAGCCTGTGAACCAAACAAGCTCTTAATAATTTTGTCATTTCTTAACACTAAAATTATCCTCCACCTAATTTTCTCAAGCGGGGAATCATTGGCACTGTAGCTCTTACCTCTTTGGGCTTTCAATAATGGTTACCATTGGCCCACACAGAGAGAGAGAGAGAGTGATCGTAGGCAAAATATTCGGGGTTCAGATGAACATAATACTTGCTATATTCATTGCTTATCTAAAGTTTAAAACCAAGAGTACGTGAGTAAATAATCCCTACTTCACTAGAATTTGTTTGATAAATAAATAAGAGGGAAAAAAAAATAAAATCATCCTCGATGGGACTCAGAGAAACCATATAATAGACCGAGTCAACCCCTTTAAGAAAATCATACCAGCCAAACATTAAAAAAAAAAAAGCTATAAAAAAGACGAACAAAATCATATAAAAATTACCCACGACGCCTAGTGCAAAGATAAAAATAGAGGGGCAAAAAATTCTTTCAAAAAAGCATACAAGTGCGAAAATGCATCTTGATATGAATAGATAGAAGAATCCCACAAACTCTTTCTACAACTTTGAAACAAATCTTTAACGCTTAATAGTCTCGATCGACAAAACTACATATCAGTTCAAAACTGGAAACATAACATCAACCTAACTTGAGTAAAGTCTCTCATCCCACTGCAAAGCGCAACCAATAGCCACGGCATAACTCAGCCCCGGCCTCGTAAAAAAAACAAGCTTACAGCCTTCTACCTCTTCTACCACCCTTTCTGCGGGTGCTATCAGTAGGAATCGGTGTGACGTCCTCTGAAACATAACAGGACGTGAATCAAAAACTTTTCAAATGAAGTTTGACAGGATAAAACTATTTAAAGCATCATAAACAAGGCATCAGTAAAATCTCATTAAACCTCCCAACACTTGCAAATACATGCTACTAATTACATTGGCCAAAGAGGGACGATGAAAGGTTGGGAGGGGGAGGAGGAAAAAAGAGGAAAGATAAAAGTTTGTTGCAAATCTACCTATTGTAGCCCACAAACAAATCAGTGTTGCGGTGGTTATAAAATAAATAAATAAATAAATTCGTAAAAAGAAGAAAGCAGGCGTCATAATAAAGATGATAAACATGATCCCAATTTTTTCTCCTTCCAAATGAATAGCTAAGATAGACTTCGAGAAAAGAGTGCAGCCCTTACCAATACGACCAATTCTCATTCCAGAACGAGCAAGAGCACGAAGTGCAGACTGGGCACCTGGACCGGGAGTTTTCGTTTTGTTTCCTCCGGTAGCACGAAGCTTAATGTGAAGAGCAGTAATGCCCAGCTCCTACATGATCAAAATTCAGACTTAGCCAGTATTATAATAGGAAGTAACACACTAAATTTAATACAAGCGGGGAATGCCAAGCTAAGAAGACTATAATGAGAGCGCATCACAACCTTGCATCTCTGTGCAACATCCTGTGCTGCAAGCATGGCAGCATAAGGAGAAGATTCATCTCTATCAGCTTTCACCTTCATACCGCCTGTATTGGAAACCAAGTATTTTAAATCACGAAAAAATACGTGACCATGTTAATAGAAACATCAAGTATGTCGAATTGTAAAAATTCTATGACTTCAAGCAGAAGTCTGAATCCCATCAGATACTCTAAAGACCCATCTACAAAACACTAAATGCAAACATAGACATACCAAATAGCCAAAATAAATTATTTACAGGACTCAACTTCTGCTTAAGTCGGCAGCTATCGCATATTATGATGCTAACACGGATGGTAGAAACATTATATCCCTACTATATTCCTATGAATTACAAGGAAGTAAATTACCATAAAGTAGAAACCAAGACAACCAACACACATTTACGTGTTTCTTAAGAAAAGACTACGATTTCTAAAGAAAATATAAAGCTAATTCAGAACCCATCATGGTTACAAGCATGTATAGGTTTCCAGATAAGAAATATATAACCTACCGGTGATGCGAACAAGGGTTTCTCTTCCAGAAAGATCAGTCACATGCTGCATTTAAGAAATAAATGAGTATTAGAAACAGATCCAGATATCATATACAAGATAATCACACAAAAAACAAACTAAACTTACAATAAAGGTGTCGTTGAATGATGCAAAAATGTGGGCCACACCAAAAACATGCTCTCCTTCCCTGACAGCTGGTCCAAGGGTAACATTTTCTTCTTTTGGCTCCCTGTTCTTCCTCTTAGATGCCTGAAAGAGGATATCACAACATTTAAGGCAAAAACTAGGAAGTCCTAAAAAAAATTTAATCATCATTATTCAATAACAAAATGCTATAGAATTCAGATCTCAGACATGTATTTGTGAAAGAAAAACAGATATAGTCATATAGCTGTCAGTGCACGGTCTCTCTCGGTTGCGAAATTTTAATACCAAGCCCACCCACGACCAAATAATACTTGTTTACTCAAATGCCACTTGAAAAATGACCAGCAACCAAGAGTTTTTTTTTTTTTTTTTTATATACACATTTTTTGCTCTTTCAAACATCCAATAATAACTTTTGATCAAACAAAATATGCCACCTTAATGTGAGGTTGCCGCTACCGTTATCTAAATAAAAGTTTTTAGCTCGCAAATTCATTATGTCGTATATATCTAAAATTCAGGATTTTGTGAAGAGAAATGCAAATCTAACAACAGCCTATTGCTATACTCCAATGTATTGCCAGCCTTTCATTACAACGACATATATAAACATATATACATACACAAAACAGAAAATCATGCTTCAAAAGTACTGAAAAGCAGGAAAAAGGGAATATTATCTGAACCCAGAATCTATCGCTGAAAAAATTAGTACTTTCTGCATCAATTTATCAATAACTCGAACTGAAAAACTGCCTAAAACTAAATCAAACTCAGAAGAGAGAGAGAGAGAGAGAGAGAGAATCTCCAAATTAAACAAGGAAATCAAAAATTACAAACTCATACAAGCATCCGCAAAATGTAACTTATCTACAAAATTCAATTACTTTATCCCAAAATCAAAATCTAAAATCTCTCAGCAGAAAATATAAAAATAAAAATAAAACCACAGCATTCTAGATCTGCGGTGAAAGAAAATCAAACCCTAATTTTACCCCCCAAAAAAAAACATGTCTATCCCAGCTAAATCTACGATAGGAAATTGGAAAGGGAAAAAATCGAGTTCGAATTGGCTTACCATGTTGACGAAGCGGGGAGATTGAGAGGCTAGGGTTTTGAGGAGAGACTGGGAAGTTTCGTCAGCTGCAGAAACCCTAACGAAGAAGATGGTGAGGCTTTTGTGAATGTGTTTCACTTCCGTTTTATATGAAACATAGGTCACTAGGGTTTTGCGAGGTGATCCTTAATGTTCGATTTTACAGTATTGCCCTTTTCTTTGTGGTATATTATGTATGAGGCACTCAAATCTTTTATGTTCTTATTAATTGGTAGAACTCCAATAAAGTTCTTTTTATATACTATATCAATAGAGTTTATTTTTAAATTTTTTAGATGTAATCAAATGACTAAAATATTATTTGTGTACGGTAATTATTAAATATTTTACCTTACAGTAATATTTGACTAATAAATTAAAAAATAATTTAATTAGTCAAATATGGATGGTGACTTCCCCGCCGACACCGAAGATGGACCCCGCCAACCCCCCCGTGTCGACGTCGACCTAGTCCCTCTTCCCCCAACCCCCCACCCTGACGCTGACCAGCCCAGTCCCCTCCCCTCCCTTCCCCGACCGGCCCAGGCACCCCCCCTCCCTTCCCCGACCAGCCCAGTGAGCCCCCTCCTTCCCCCCCCCCCCCCCCCGACGCAGACCAGCCCACTCCCTCCTTTCTTCTCGACCCCGGCGACGGAAACCCCCCTTCCCCCTAACCTTCCACCACCTATGGATTTTTTTAAAATAAATTTTTTCTTTAATTTATTAGTCAAATACTACTGTAAGGTAAAGTGTATGATAATTACTGTACACAAGCAACATTTCAGCCGTTTGATTAAATCTGAACGGTTTAAAAATGAACTCTATCGATATGGTATATAAAATGAATTTTACCGCAGTTTTATTCCTTATTATTTGTGACCCCAAGTTATAATGAATGGTTATTTTCATGAATGACCTCTAAATTACTCTCAATTTTTAAGTTGGTCCTTAGCTTTTAATTTTATATGTTACACTATCTTGAATTTTTTTATTGTTATGAAAACGGTCCCTATATTAGTACTTCGTCAAATAGTTAATGAAATTTAAACATTTTCATATCACGTGATAATTAAAGCTAAAATCGTAAATAAATTTTTTTATAGAGAAATTATACCTCTAAAATAACTCTATGATGTCATATATCACTGATTAAAATATAATTTTTACTATATATCTTTGATTAACGTATAGAAAATGGGTTTGATTGAGACACAATTTCCTTTTAAAAAATATTTAATTACGACTTTATCTATAAATAAAGTTCATGTGATAAGAACATATTTAATTTTTATATAACTTTTTTAGAATATTGACAGATGATCATTCACGTAACAGTAGAAAAGTTCAATAATGTAATGTATAAAATAAATAAAAAATTAGGGATTAACATAAGACAATATTATCAACTCTATATTGAACAAAATTAAGCATCCTTTCCATATTTGCACATGCGCTTTGCAAAAATGGTTTACAAATATTGTTGAATTATTTATATGACTTCTTACACACATATATATAAAATCACGTGACATTTATGTGATCGTCACATCATCGCTATGTGGTTATCACATTATTGTCACATGATTTTTTTTCTTGTTTTGTTTTGATTTACTTATTTATTCTGCACGCATTATAACTAGTTGATATCAAAATTCAAATAAACACTGTTGAATATTTTGTGAAAAATGGAAGAAAGAAAAAAAAATCAAATTCAAGTCAATTAATATTTCAAAAACAAAAGAAAGATAAAAATTAATAATTTACTGTAAAGAAACAAAATTAACAATTTACTGTGGATTTATTTTGAAATAAAAGCAAAAAAATTTTAATTATTTTCAAGAAAGAAATAAAAATTATCCAATTAAATTTTCCATGACTAATTTCACCATTAAATACGAAGGGGCACGTGTCTTGTTTTTAAATTTTTTTTTTCTAAACGAACAAAATTATATTATTGATAATAAAGAATAATTAACATTTCAAAGAAACAATAGGGATGCTTAGAAAAATTGTCGAAGTGAGAGAGCTCACCTCGTAGGGGCGAGACTCGTAACGAGTCTGTGTTAGCAAGTTTTTCTTATGTTTTGATGATGCTCGAGGCATAACCACCCAATGAGGAAAGCATCATGCAAAGGTGATGTTAGATCACCGGATCTTCGTTGATTTTGACATTCGCGATGATGAGCTCTCGGGTATGGCTATTTAGTCGTAATGTTAAGTTATTCCTAGTAAGAATCAAGGTTTAATTCAGACTCGTAGTTTTGATAATGTATGGTGTGAAATGGTCTTCTAAAAATTGTAACACTGACACCAAAGTTCTTCTACGAAATGGTGTGGTATAGTTTTAAGGAATAGAATGTTTAGTTTATGAAAACCTGAAATTACTAGGATAAATAACGTAATTTTCTTTGTTTCAATTAGCCTTATATAGTTTATGTTTCCAACTGTTCTTCAAATCAAGAACATTTATCCGATAATATGAGTAAAAGTCTCTCTTTGTTGAGTATTCATAAAATATTGATGTTTAACATCTGTAAACTATCCGTATTTATTTTTTCTTTATAATTTCATCAGATATCATACACCGATATTTTATAAAATTATGTTCGAAATATCCAACATTATCATATCTATAAGAAAAAGGTCATAAAGAAAGGAGGGGAAAAGCACTTAGAGAAAAAAAAAAAAAAAAAAAAAAAAAAAAAAAAAAAAAAAAAAAAAAAAAAAACATTTGATTTTTTTTTAAAGAAATAAAAATATATGAAATATAAATGCACAAATCTTCTTGCTGATCATTGAAAAGAAAGTACTCTGAAATCTGGTTGTAATATAGTACTTTAGAATTGAATGTTGAATAACGAAGAATGGTTCAACTACGTATTTGTTTGCATTGTGATGTATTATGTGAAAATGTAGTAAACTAAGCTGATATTTCACTAATGTACTAAGTTTACATTATATATATATATATTATCAAGAACAAAGATTAATTTAAATATTATTTACTCTTTTTGTTTTCTTATCATTTCATTTGTAATTTGTAATTTTTTTCTCCTGATATCCTTTCAAAATATATATATATATATATATATATATGATACCGACATCGATAACATATGATCCATCAATATTTCTAAAATTCGAATATTTTTTTGTCAAGTAAAATAGCATGTATAACTCAAATATGCAAGTGAATAGGTTCCCTAAGCTTACAGGCTCAAGTTACAATCTTTTGCTCTGTCTTGTCAAAATTGGTGTAGAAATCTGAAATTGACGGGTAAAACCAGCTTCTAGTTTCCTATTACTCACCTTTTTCCAGTCAAAGGCGTTAAATGGTGAGTTAAAAGGAAAACTTTTGAACTCAAACAATGAGTCAAAGAGAAAAATGAAGGAAAGAATAAGTAATCCTAGCTAAACTTTATTTTTATTATTATTATTTTTTCTTTCTATTGGTCGAACTAACTACAAGTTCCAAGATTTCAATTCCTACGCAGAAATGAGGCCCAAATATCCCGCAAACAAAGCCAAAGCAGATGACACGGCATATGCACCAGCAACGATCAATGGTTCTTTGATTCCACATAGTTCAAGATGATGATGAATGGGAGCCATTCGGAACAGGCGGCGACCGGCACCCTGGAAGTACTTGGTCGTCTTGAAGTACAGAACCTAAAACATAATGCCAGCATCAAAACTGTAAAACTGCAGTTTTAGCATCCAATCACAACCACCAAAAAGTACAGAAACGCGAACATGTGGAGAAGTAGTGAAGATACGGAAAAATTAGAATGCTAACAGGTGGAATAGGGTAGCTAATAAACCTGCATAACAACTGATGATGCTTCGATGACAAATATACCGGATGAAATAAATAATGGAAAGAACATTCCCGTACAAGCAGCCATTGCAGCTAACGCGCCACCTAGAGCCAAGGATCCGGTGTCACCCATGAAAACAGATGCTTTGTATCTGTTGTGCAAAAGGAAACCAACACAGGCTCCTGCCATCGATGCCCCAAACATAGAAACATCTGGTACACAATGTAAAGAAAATGGCTAACACTTCAAAGAACTTTTTATCCAGAGAGTCTATACTGCTAAATGACATTGGAATGCAGCGGATAATTTTCCTCACTGGAATTGACATTAAATGTAACTTTTAAGCTATGCATATAGCATAAGCGAGTGACCAATCTGTTGTATGCAGACCTTACAATATTTGCCCCAAGTCTTGCATTATATAGCTGCGTGTATACATAGATAAATCGTAACACCTCGTTGAGTATTTGACAAACAAGTTAAAAAAATTTGTAATGTATTAGCAGCTACTATTGAACGTTATTATGCTTTCTTTTAGGATACAGGCTGACCAGATTCTAGTTCATCTCTGTTTACTTCTGACCTTTTATTTGGTACACATTCACAACAAACGCGAAAAATATGCTTAAATCACAAAACAGAAATAACTTTAGAATAGGTTAAAATTCAGAGACAACACATAAATCTGCACTAACCAGGACATATTGGAAGCACAGCAATAGACATTCCTACAAAGGCCAATGCAGCAATGCCCCCAGCCAGTCCATCAAGACCATCTGTTAAGTTAACCCCGTTTCCCATGGAAACGAGACAAAATGAGGTCAACATTAGATACCATTTTCCCAGGTGAACGAGACCCAGTGGCGCAGGAAGTGGAACCAACATTTTCCTGCATCATAAAGAGTAACATGAATTAGAGAGAATTCACACATATTCCTCCAATACGGAAATAAGATGATGTGCATGGCGTTGGCATCAATCTTGCCCATAACTAATCAATCCCATATTTTCATTCATTTGTTCTCTAGGTTAAGGGGATAGGCTAGAATAGCATTCTATTAAAATAAATAAATAAATAAATAAATCCAATATTTTCATTCGTTATCTTCATTTTCTATTAACTTTTAATCAATTATAGCTTTCAACTCCTATTTCTCTTACTAGTATGCATACCAGTCAAACATCCGAAACTTTAATGAAATATCTTTTTTTTTCTTTTCTTTTCTTTTCCTTTTTCTCTCCCTCGTTTATGTTTGTTATCCCGAGAATAGATATGTGAGTTACCATCACTAAAATGTTGATCAGATTAGTTACAAGAGAGTATACATGCCGTAGGGTGATGCAATACTTGTGGTACTCAACCAAAATGAAAAGCAGGCCCCAACAGCAATCTGGAAATCATTGCAACTTACAGTTATCAACTACCATGGCATAGATCATAAAGCAATATATATCTAAAGTTCTGAAAGAAGTAAAAAGTGCGAAAGCTTCACCTCCAAGAGAAGTTTTAGATGTCCAGATAACCCACTATTATGATTCTTAACTAACATGAAGATATCATCAAGCAGCCCAATTGCACCAAAAGCCAAAGTTGCCGCAGCTGCTCCAGAGACTTCAGGACAGGAGGAACCAGCAATATACTTTGCAACAGCTACACCTATAGGCACAAAAAACAATCCACCCATTGTCGGAGTCCTCTCTTTCACAGAATGCCTAGCCGGCCCTTCCTTCCTGATAATCTGATACATCTTCAAGCCATATAGTAGTGGGACGCAAACATATCCAGCACAGGAGGCTAGTGCGGCTGATATGAGAAAGGGGCGGGTCAAATGAAATGGTACTAAAGGCAGTCTAACAATTCGCCATGCACACCAATCCACGTACACAAGGACCATGGTCAAGAAGATTATCAGTCCCGTATTGAGTAACGCTCCATGTTTAATCCTGCAAGGTTAAGTGTGTAAAAGACTGATCAAGTGAACCCCAAAATATTTCATCCACTAATTGACTTTTCAAAGGTCAGTACTATATATCACACAGGAGATGAGGCTTATTAGCGGACAAAAGGATAAATGTCGGGAAAGAAGACATACGTGAATTCATTTTCATACTAGCTACAAACCAAATGGAGTGGAACTACAAGTCATACAAATATCTAATAACTGCACACTATGGCTCTCATTGGATGTGTTTGATAAGAGGGGAAAAAAAAGGAAGTGAAAGGAATATAACCTTTGACCTTTCTCTTATCATGTTTGGTACAGATTCCCTCCTCTAATCCCGCCACATTACGACAGGACAAAATTAGGGTTTTTTTGAAAGATTTGAAATCCTTCTCACAATCCATTCCATCCTCATTTCCCTCCTACCAAACAACCATAGTTCCCAAAATCCTTCCACTAATCCTCTCACCTCTATCCCATCTTCCACACTTTCCCCTACTACAAAACAAGCATTTAGCAACTAAAACAAACATCGAACACAAATTGCTAAAGATTAAGGGAGAAAATTAGATATCATCGGAATACAGGGACACGACAAAATTACGAAGTATAACCAACAAGCAATCTATTCAGTTGAAGATTGACCTCAGAGATTGATCTAATTTTGTTGGGGTTGCAATAACACGTAATACAAATTACAAGCAAGCGTTGGCTCATCTATAAGTATAAGGTGGGCAACACTTGCCTGTGTTTCCTGTGCCCTCTTCCGACCATTCCGAACCGATGAGTCGCCACATTTAGCGCATCCTTATTACTTGATACACTTGAAGTTGGCAAATCAACTTCAGTAACTGGAGTTACTAAAAATTCAGTGTCACTATTTTCGCTGTCACTCGAAGAAATCATGTACCCTTTTGTCTCCTCATTTTCACCCCAATCATCAAGTAACGGTATATCAGCCGAATCCTAACCAAAAAAAAAAAACAATGAATTCTTCAAATTGTTATGAGCACAATACACCATTGAAAAATTAATCCGTGAATATCATGACACGTATGCATCAATCTTGTCCCAATTTATTCACCCATTACTAGTTTATATGTTACTAGCTTGAACCATTTTCCAATTGTTATGTATATGCTCAGATAAACAAACAGATCATGGAATTAAATTAAAGACAAAAAAACTCACATCATTAAAAACCATGAATTGGACATGTCTACGGCGCGATCTTCGGCGACGTCTTCGGGTTTTAGATTCGTAAAACTACAAAAAAAAAAAAAAAAAAATGGAGAGAGAGAGAGAGAGAGAGAGAGAGAATGTTATTATGAAACTGATGCAGAATTTGTTCGTAGGTAGGCCGTGATTTTCAACAATATCTGAAGCTCAGAGAACGATAAAAATAAAAATAAAAATCAATCATTACAAGAAACAATTATTTCTGGGACGCGTAAAAAGAAAGAAAGATTGAAATAGGTGATAGAAAAACAAACCTTAAAAGAAGCGTAGGAAGAATCGGAAGAATGAAGACGGAAAGCGGAAGGAGATTTGGGAAGCGTGGGAAGGGAGCAGAATCTGGAGAAGCTAGAAAGGACGGGAAGTGGAGGAGAGAGAGAGGGAAGATCCAGGGGACGAGATTGGAGGAGCTTCATAGCTTCAAAAAAGAAGAAGAAGAAATGGGGAGATTTGGAGAGAAGAAGAAGGAGGCCATTAATGGAAGGCGTGTTGGTGATTGCGTGGGGTTGGGATATTCGACTACGATTCTGGTTCTTCTTTTTTTATAATTTATAATTTATAATTTTTTTATTTTTTTTAGATTATTGCCTTATTGGTATAATCTAAGAGAGTCCAAATCCAAACAAAACATCCAAATCCAAACAAACAAGTGGGAAAGAGAGGGAAAAGGAAAACGTAGAAAGAGATCGGGGAAGCTTCGACAATCCCAGAAATGTTTTTATGTTTCGCGTTTTCCATTTTCATTTTTCATTTTCATATTTTCACCTTTTGTCCCCCCCCCCCCCCCCCCCCCCCCCCTTTTCTGAATTTTACTAATGGTTTACTATTACTATTTCCTTGGCATTATTGGCTACTTTTAAATTAAAAAAAATCATTATATGTTACATTTTTCTTTTTAAACTTTTGCTTGATTCATTGGTTAGAGATTAAATTTTTTAATTAGAATTGGTTGATTTTTAAAACTAATTATAAATTTTATTAATTTTTTAAAAAAGACAAAAATTATTATAAAAAAATATAATTAATTAGAATTAAATTTAAATATAACACAAAACCTAAAATTAATAATAGACTACTAGGGAAATACCTTTTTTTTTTTTCCTTTCTATGGACACCATTCTAAACTCAAAGTCTAACCGTAATTTTATACATGATTCTATTATAAGATAAATAATCCGCAAATTCAAAAATTTTAATCTCAATCTTTATTAAATTTTTCATGTTAATTAATAACAAGATATTATACATTTTTGTAATTTTATTCATTTATTTGTTTATTTTTACAAAACTATGATGCAATACTTTCCACCCAAAAAATAAAAATAAAAATAAAAATAAAAATAAATTTTGCTTGATTCATTGGTTGGAGATGGAATTTTTTAATTAGAATTGGTTGATTTTTAAAACTAGTTATAAATTTTGTTAACTTTTTAAAAAAAGACAAAAATTATTATGAAAAAAATATAATTAATTAGAATTAAACTTAAATATCAAACAAACCTAAAATTAATAATAGACTACTAGGGGTTATACCCTTCTTTTTTTTTTTTTTTTCTTTCTATGGACACCATTCTAAACTCAAAATCTAACCGTAATTTCATACATGATTCTATTATAAGATAAATAATCCGCAAATTCAAAAATTTTAATCTCAACCTTTATTAGATTTTTCACCTTAATTAATAACAAGATATTATACATTTTTGTAATTTTATTCATTTATTTGTTTATTTTTACAAAACTATGGTGCAATACTTTCCACCCAAAAAATAAAAATAAAATAAAAATAAAAAAGCGCACCGAGTCCCGTTATTTGTCCAATAATATCAAATTTAATGCTTTCTTATTCCAATAAAAAAAAAAACGTTTTTTAAGCATGTTCTTATTTTGACTTTAAACTTTATGTTAACTGCTCCGCTAAAATTATTTATTGGCTCAGTTTTGATCTTTTTATGATAAATAAATGCAATTTGTCTTATTAATAGACATGACAATTTGTAGAACACCCATTAAGAAAAGAAAAATCGTTAAAAAAAAATATAGATTAACTTACATTTCCCCTAAGTTGGTATTTAAAAAAAGTCAAGCCTTGAGTAGTGTTAGCCCAAAAATAACTCACGTTTTATACATTAAAATTATGGTTTTTCATTTGTGTTACGACGCCCAACTTTTCCACTTTACGGACCACATAACACATCTAATAATTTGAGACAAATTTCCTTTAAAGTTTAAAACTTATCTCTCTTGTTTTGGGTGATAGGATCTTCTATTACAAAAACAGAAGATGTTTATATGTGTCCACAGAGAATTCAAATACCATTTACGCACGTCTCACTTCAATATCTTAAAAAAGTTTAAATTTTCATACTTGGCTTTTAGCCGCACAAATTATTCATTACGTCAATCTAGAAAGTAATTCCAACATGCATCTAAATTAATAGACACCATGAAAGCCCAATTCATGCATAGAATATTACACAACATAAATATGGGTTACAATTTGTCAAATGCCCTCGCACATTTCAAACATACAAACTTCCCAAGTTTTCCACATATTGCAATACAAGGAAAACGGATAGATTCACAAGAACATCTAAACATACTATGATCGATAGTCACTCACGCTAACTTTCATTGGAAATCGGAGGTCGACCACGCCCCATCGTGAACCCCCTAGTTCCGTCTGGCATTCTTGGGCCAGGTGGTGGCTTTGGTGGCTCATGGGAATGACCTGACCAAGTAGTTCCATGTCCTGAGAAGGGACAATGTGGAGTGTTGAATTTAAATAGAACTTTAATATCAAACTAAAGATACAACAAAGAGTATAAGTTTATCTGAGAGTACCCATCCCGTTAGGACCACGATGTTTTTGCCTGCCCGATCGTCCTCGATTTCGACCTTTCTGCTCATTCCTCTCTTTGTGCGAATGTGGCCCAACCTAAGATGATAGAGAAGCAAGGGATAAAATATCATTCGCAAGACTATGAAGAATGTAAATCCTTTTCCTCTGACTCTGTCAGGAAAAATGTCGAGACCAATTTACCTCTTCATCAGGTGTTTCATTGTGATGCTCGCTTGTAGTTATGATTCCCCTCATCTCCTGTCCGATCAGGCAATCGGCCAGCATGATTCTTCTCAGAATCAGGCGCTCTCCAAGGTTGCTTTTTCTGCCCATGCCTTGCCTGAAGGCATATAAAACTAACTTTAATTCCACCTTATTGCCAAGGATTGATGACGGGAAATATGTCAAGGAACAATACCATTCTTTTCAGAACCTTGACCCGCATGCCACTTCTCCAGTCCTGTTCATTGTTCAAAGTAGCCACCTGATCCAATTTCCAGCAGAAATTGAGCCATTAGAATAATTTTTTTTAAGCAACAATAATCATATGTAAAAATTATTTAAGGAAGCTAGAAACTCACAGCTTTCTCCGCAGCCTCAACAGTTTCGTACTCCACAAGTGCATGTAACTACAAAGAAAAACCAGAATAAATTCACAATTGTCACCCAAAAGAAAAAAATTCAATCTCACCCATGGCACGACAAGTAGGTGAGGCCCATTATATTCTGGTTCCTTACCTTACTACTGATAAACTTCTCAGCCTTGTCACTTTTTGAAGACTCTTCTGATGCATGCGGGTCTCGTATGGATATGTGCTTTATGCTGGAAACAAGATTAAAAAGAGCCGTCACAATCATAAGCCGCTGAAAGCACCAATATTACATTGTGAAGAGAAAGGAGAAAGGGGACATACTTTCCAGCTTCACCAAACATTCTTCTAAGATTCTCCACTGAATGATCCTCAGGTAAATTCTCTACCAAAACAGTACATAACTAGGGTGCACAAATTAGACGGCTACAAAAATCACGAGTTATATGAACTAAGGACCAAAAGTTACCTTTGAATCCCTGACCGCAGATAATGGAAAAGGATGAAGTCGCTTCACCTTCTTTCCATCTGAACTCACAACCTACAGGAATAGAATTATGCAATTAAGGAACTTTAAGCAAGTCCAAGACTTCATTCCACTTAGGCCTCTGAAGAGAAGATAAGAAGACGTACAAGAAAGGAAGACCCCTCCAATGCAGCAGCTACCAACGCATTGTCTCTGATAAGCTTTTTCATTTTCCTAAAGGAAGCAATAACTCCTATAGGAACTGCAGAAAACATTTACCCCCAAAAATTTGTAAATGAGACGAGGGTTTGATTAACTAGACTGAACTCAAAACAGTCTACTTAGAATATATGAATCTAATGCGTAGAGTATATCACAACCAAATACATCTTATTAGAAAAATAATGCAAATATGCTTGCACCTAAGCCAATAACTTTTCAAGACTTTTGTCTTATTGTTTGATTTATTTAAAATTTTTGGAACTCGACACACCATAACACGTTGAACATGCAAGTAGGTATTTATGTCATAAAACTTGATTGCACAATGAGATCTTAGCTCCAAAGTTCTTGGTTCAATGGTTAGATACTTATTAAGCATCTCAAATGACATTACGACGAAAAGTTCAGACACTAACAAAGAAATGGTTACAAGTGCATCAGAATTCAATGTTAGTTCCCTGTGAGCTTGACCAAAACCTAGCAACATGATGTGTTACGGAAGTAATAAAAGAAATATCTTGATCTTAAATGTGCTAGATATTACAGACATGCAAATTGAAACAAAATGGAAAACAAGAAAAGAAACTATAAGTATGTCCAGATTGCAGCCAAAAATTTCTCCTGCGGAAGGATCTAAATGAATAGAGAAGGAATCAGTCAGCAGTAAGTTGATAGTCATTCGGCCCAATCTCAGATGCTCGGCGCAGCCAAATCAGGTAGCACCAGGAGAACATCTGGACAATGTGACCTGTCAGAAGTACCTGCTATTACTCATCACCTTCAGTTTCTCTATTCTTGTCTTGCTAGGTGTGTTCAACTTCCACAATATGATTGACGTAAAAAAGATTGAGGCCCAGGACACAACATTAGATTTGTCTTTGACCAGGAAGCAAAATAATCACTAGATTTGTTTTTGACTGAGAAATGCATTAGATAGGGGGGCTCAATAAGAAAAAAAAATTTGGTGATCATAGCATCTACAACTAGAGCTTTGAAAAATTATTACTGCTTTAAACATTTTCAAAATTTTCAATTAGCATAGGAATTGTCTCACAAGGATTGATAATCTTCTTGTCAAGAAGTAAAACTCTTATAGGCAAATATTAGAGCAAGAAGAGCGAGGACTCATTGTAACAACGATCTCAGATAGGAAAGCCATAAAACTATAACAAATATTTGCAGAAGAACATTAAAACTGACCAATCTAGTCTACTTTAACCATGCCAAAATGATAAATCTACAAAACCATTCTCTAGCCTGACTATGCTTACACAATAAAAGATAGAAAATAAAGATTTGGAGCACGAAGCTTTTCTATGAAGCACTCAACCAAGATGGTATAATCAGCATCCCTATTTAACTTCCAACATCAAGAAAGTATAAAATTACATGTAACAAGTTCATCTAGTTAAGTACCAAATACTGCAGATACTAAAATTTTTCTTTCAGCTCTAGTTTGAGATATATCCAAGCGAATGTTAATATGACACCATAGATCAAGAGGAACTCCTAAAAACTTCTTCTAAAATGAGGAACTTGTTGTCCGCCAACATGTATACTAGTTTCATCATGTCAAATGAATATAGATATCCGCCAAAGACTACTTTTAAGAATATAAGTTCCTTCAAGAACTGAAACAATAACAGGTATTAGGCATATTATACCTTAATCCGAGTAGTGTAACTTACTTACCGAACCCTTCTTTGTTCTTTTTAATCAAACTTGTCATATGTTTGTCTGTGGGCAAATTTTCATCACTAAAATAATATTCCACCTGCAAAACCCACCAGAAAAAAAAAATAATAATAATGGTCATTGCTAAAGAAACTTTCAAGGTACTAAATTTAGATCAGAAAACTTGCAAAGAAAATATTTGAGAACGTCAGTTGGACTACTTCTATCGCACTTTTTTTTCCCGATTATTTCCAAATTTCCTTTCTAGTATGGCAAATTTGATCGTTTCCGATAACGGAATCAGCATTTCCATATTGTTTCATTTTTTTTTATTGTATTGCCGAATAGAGTATCATTCAATCTAGTTGCTCCAGATACAATTCATTAGTCAGTTGCATTGGCGTATAACAATTCATTTGTATAAGCCCAAAATAATAATAACACTATCAATTTCAATACTAAGCTTGAGAGACCATATACTTATCGGAAAAAAGATAAAAACTTGAGAAATTCCATTAGTCTTAACCTAACACTAAGCAAACAATGAACCTAAGTAAACACAATTACAAAATCACGGCCATTAATCACACTAAAAGCTAAATCAAGCAAAAGTTCACAAAGGCTTTTTTTTTCATTAAAATGTTTAGCACGCAATAGAACAAAACTCTTCTCCCAGAGTTTAAATTTATTATTTTAAAAAATATATATAAATAAATAAATAAAATAAAAAAGGAGAAGAAGAAGAAGCCATGGATAGGGCTTGCCTGCTTAATGATTTTGCGTTTGAGATCCTCAGTGAGGCCACCGTCTCCGGCCGCCACTTCCTCATCGTGGACGCGATCATCGCCATGGCCAAGATCGAGGTCGTGATCATCGTCGGAGGGAGGCGCGTGCACGTCATCGAGAGCGTGATCGGGGGATCCAACGGGCGAGGCGGCGGCGGTGGGGCTCTCTTCGGAATCCATAGGGGAATAGGCAGAGTGGGAGAGAGGGGAGGAGGAGGAGGAGAGAGAACCTTCTTCAAATGTTAGAAATGCGTAAATGGCTCCCCGCTCATTTTCTTCCCCTGCTCCTCCCATTTCCTTCTGACTGACGACCCCTTTATACTGCAGACGGGGATGGTCATGTTTCGTGGGGTCATTTTGGTCATTTCAAATTAAATTGTCAAATTTTGGTAACATATTTTGTCCTTTCTATTTTTTTCAAGTGTTTTTATACCGAACAAGAACTTATGTGTAGGGTTTTCATATTAAGAGACTGCTTGATTGATCCGATTGAGTTTGAGTTTTAGAGTTATTTTAATTGAAATTAAGTTGAATTTTTTTTAATTGAAAATGAATTGTTAGAAGTTAAAAAGTGTAAAAACTTAAAATGTGTTCGAAAAAAATATCAATATAGATATTGTTTAGTTTTTCTCGAAATTTTATGTAATTATTTTATTTAAAAAAAATATCTCATTTCGATTTGAAATAACAAAGTTATGAACTTGTAAAGTTTGAGTTTTTAATTAGAGTTAAAGATGTGAATAGTAAAACTAAGTTTATTTTTAATTAAAAGATTAAAAAAAACATTTAAACATTATTTAATTAGAGTGAATCAACCAAACATTTAAATAAATATGTCTTTTTCCATGCTGCAAGTGCCAACCTAACTTGAAATATCTTATACAAAAAATAATTTTAATTAATCTCCAAAAACATTTGTTTAGTCCCCGACGAAGCTCTAATTTCTAGTGTGTTAGGACCCCTACATACGATAAGTACGATGTCAGAAGCAGAGCAGTTGTGGTGGCAAATTCGGTCCTGGTCGTTGGTGATATCGATTTGACCGGGGGGTACCACTAGCCAGAGGTAGAGCTTACATCATTTTGAATGGGTACGTCACAGATGACGTCTAGGGTTCTTCTTGGCTCTTTCTTCTTCAACTTTGTGAGCTTGTTCTGCAACATGGATGGCTTCCATTTCATCAATGATTCTGAAAATTTCTGCTCGGAATTGGGGATCTTCCCAATCTTCATCAGTAAACCAGACGTCTTGAGTGTCTGGTCTTGATCTTGGTACAAGATGAGTTTTTGAGGGAGTCTGTTCATATGTCATCTGGCAGCTTTGTGTGACCTGTGGTGAAGATACAGAAAGCTCTAGTTTAGCTAGATTTTCTGTTTCAGTCATGATAGAATCTTCCCATGGTTTCTGGGAGAATTCATATGGGTCGTATTGCTGGTAGAGGAAGTTCTCTTCTTCGCTGGTGAGTCCTTCAAATTGAAATCTGATGGGCTGAGACTGTTGAGAGGTAGATCCTGCATCTGCTTTTTTTTGCTTGGGCTTGTAAGTAATGTCTGGGCATGCGTCAGCTAAGTCAGCTACTGGACTTGGGCTGGAAGATGGGCTTGACTTTGGGCTATTGAGCTCGTCAAGGATTTGTTTGATCTTTTTAGTGTATCCTGTTGGGAGACTATCCCAAGATGCATCTTCTTCTGGGCCGGGCCATATTTCATCTGGAATTACCCTGTTTCTGAGAAATAGCTGTTTCTCAAGCATTCTGATCTGTAGGTTTTCCATTGGTGAGAGGGACCATTCATTTGTTCCGTAGACCTCAATAGTGGGAGCGAAGCCTGTTTGTCCTTTTCCTACTTTCCTGCAGTTTAGACTAATCAGGAAAATAGTGTAGCATGAGCCGGTTGTGTCTATTGGAAATGAGTCTGTTCCGAGACGGCTTCTTGAAATCTTTCCCATTCTTGGGAGATATATTTTTCCCAGATACTCAATGGAGCAAACCATGATAGTAAGTCCATCTGAGTCTTGTAAGGGGACCGGAGGTCTGGATGATATTTGAAGTTCCTGATGGCTGTCTGGAGTGGAGCTGTATGAACTTCTACAGCTATAGTCAGGAAACTTGTGAGGTACCAGAATATAAGGAGCACGACATTTGGCATGTACCATGTATTTCTGATAGGGAATATTCTGGCAAATGGATATTGAGGGTGGAAGGTAAAATCTTGGACCATGGGCTGTCCATAGATTCTGATTAGGGTTCTGTACATTTTCTGGACTCTGGTTATGGCTTTTTCTAAAGGGTTGTCAGAATGGGTTATTTTCTCAGCATCTTTTGGGAAGGTTGGAGGAAAGATGGCTACTAGATTAGAGGAGGATGAAGCCATTGGATCTGGAGGTTTAGTTATTGTGAAGATGAGAGGGATGGAGTCATATTTGGTCGTGAGGATATTTACAGGTGGCCGTGAGAGGAAGTCAGGGATAATATTGTCTTTTCTTTTAATATGTGATATATCAAAGGAAAACTGTGAGAACCATGCAGCGAGCCTGAGAAGCTGTGCATTTACAGCTTTGTTAGGTTTGAATTTCAGCATACCTTTTGACGCTGCAAAGTCTGTCTCGACAAGAAAGTGGTGTCCAATCAGATGGAACTCGAACTTCATGATTCCTTGCTTTATAGCTAGGAGCTCTTTGAAGGTAGAGTGATGATGGAGTTGGGAGTCCTTGAACGTGTCACTTTTGTATACACATATTCTTCTTTTCCCTATCTCGTCTTGTTCATAAAGAACAGCTCCCCAATGTTTATGGCTTGCATCTGTCTGGAGAATTCTTTTTCCGTAGAGGGAATCTTGAGTGGAGGCAAATCTTGCATCAGCTTTTTCAGCTTTTGAACAGCTTGTGTTTGGAGAGGGGACCATTGTGGAGGGTCCTTCTTGAGCATCTGTTCCAGGGGAGATGTATGCAGGGAGATTT
This sequence comes from Ficus carica, assembly GCA_009761775.1. Classification (NCBI taxonomy): domain Eukaryota; kingdom Viridiplantae; phylum Streptophyta; class Magnoliopsida; order Rosales; family Moraceae; genus Ficus; species Ficus carica. The sequence continues at coordinate 11,154,464 of CM019744.1, read as the reverse complement.
GTGGAATAAAGTCTCTGAGATAATTCACAATTCCCAAAAACTGTTGAACTTGGACCCGATTGAGTTGATCTGGAAATTTCATTAGTTCTTGGGCTATATGGGGCTGGGCCTCATATTGTCTATCGAATAATTTCATTCCTAAGAATTATATGTGGGTCTATCCAAGTATCATTTTCTTTTCAGAGAGCATTACACCGTGGTTTTTGGTAAGGGTCTCAAATTGGGCTAAGAGGTGTATGTGGGCTTCCTGTGTTGGTGAAAACAGCAGTGTGTCATCAATGTAGATAAGGGCCTGGTTCAGAATTGGGCCGTATATCTTGGTCATTGCTTTTTGGAATAATGACGGGGCTGTTTTGAGTCCAAAGGGCATTACTGTCCATTGGAAATGGTGGTTAGGTATGGAGAAAGCTGTTTTAGGCCGGTCATTAGGTTGGATTCCCAATTGCCAAAAGCCTGCATTCAAGTCAAACTTTGAAAATATTTTTGCATTCGAAAAGCTTGAGAATAGTGTGGGCTTATTAGGCAATGGAAATTTGTCATCAGCAAGGAAATGGTTAAGGGGCTGATAATTGATTACCAGTCGCTGTTTACCTCTTGCTTGTTCTGATCTTTTGTTAACGTAGAAGGCATGACATGCCCATGGGGAGTTCGTCATCTCGATCAGTCCTTGCTGCTGGAGTTCTGCACATTATTCTGCTGCCATCTTTTGATGTTCTGGACTCAATCCAGGGTGGCTTGCTTTTGTGGGATTGATGTCTTCATTCTTTTTAAATGGCAGAGAGATGAAGAATTATTCATTCTTCCAGAGGGGATTGTTACACTTTTTCAGGAATTCTGAATGTGTGTCTGCGCATGAGTGATGCACCAGCCTCTGTCTGATCTCCTGGTAAGGATCAGCGTGCAGATGGAAGTAGTTTGGGATTGATTCCTATGCAGTAAAATACTGCTTGTACGCCAGACCATGTGATAAGATTCTTAATCCTGGCTTCTTTCTGTATAGATCAAACCCAATGATTAAATCTTTTCGAGGGAGCTTTGATCCAATAATCTTGTGAATCACTGAACATCCTGGGAAGAATTCAAGTCTGATGGGCTTGCTAATGAGTTCTGTACAGAAAACTTCTCCATTTGCTGCATGAAAGAATTGTTTATTCTTCTTTCATTTTGACAGAGGAAGAATGTCTGGATTCATGATGGAGAATGATGCGCCAGTATCAAAGAAAGCAGCAACCCGAATAGGGTTTGCATACTTGGAAGGAATAACCTTCATGGTCATCATTGGCATGAGCTGGGTTGTATTGCTGAGAGTCTTCATCTGGTAGGCTTGTCCTTGCTCTGGTTCTGAGTCTGACTCTGATTTTGAAAACTCTGAATTGCTTTCAGATTCTGATTCAGGGAGTTGAAGAGCACAGCGCGTCTGGTCGTTGATTTCATCATCAGCTGAGAATATGGATTCTACCTCATGGTCAGAGAGGGAGATTCCTGTTTCTTTGTTGATGTGGGAAATCATCTTCTGTGACTTGGCTTTAGGACAATTTTTCATGAAATGCTTTTTGCTGCCACAGATGAAGCATCTGGTTGATCTCCGTTTTCCAAAATTCCTTCGTTTCCTTAGGAATTTCCATGAACCTTTCTTCTTAGAGGAGAACTTGTTTCGTTTCAAATGTTTCTTCTTTCTGAATTTTCTGGTTCTTGGTGGTATTTTGGAAATACACGAAGAGCATGAGCATCCTGGTGTTGGATTTGCAGGGCACTTTGTGAATAGTTCCTTGTTGATGCAGATTTTGTCAAAACTCTGGTTCTGCTTCATATAATCCTGCAGGAACTTATTCTGAGAGCATATCTTATCAATAGCTATGAATATGAATTGACAGATTTCACCAAGAGTGATTTCTGCAGTGTTTTTGTTGGCTGCTGATAAGAGTCTGCTGGTTTCATCTCCCAATGGCTCTAGAATGGAAGAAATGAATGCCTGCTTCAAATTTGGGTCGTTGATGCCTCCAATCAGATAGAATCTTCTGGACATCTTCTGGAAGTGGACTTCAAGATCTTCTTTCTTCATTGAACAACATTTCATCTTGAAATACTCTGATCGGGCTTTTTCAACGATCTGTGTTTCTTGTCCACAGAATTCCGTATAGAGTTGAGACAGAGTTATCTTAATGGATTCTGTTTGAAGAAACATTAACTGTCTGTATTCTCCTAGACTTATCCACCAGTCATATAGGATACCTGTGAATCTGGATACGAAATCCAGTAGGATTTTTCCTATCTGGGAGTTTGGCTTCTGAACTTGGAGAAACAGAAACGCATTGAACTCTTGGAATCTATCTCTCCATTTGAGGGAGGGATATCATCTAGAGTTATGATCTGCGTCTTTCCATTGGAGGAAGATGATGTAGTCCTGGCTGCATGTTGAGAAGGTTGATTAACCTCTTCTGTATCATGGACTTTAGAAATCTCTGGTGCTGGTTCCTCTGTTGGTTAATTCATCATGATTGGCTGTGTAGGTTGTGAAAGTATTAGCTCCTCTTCTGGTTCAGAACTCGATAAAACTTCTGAGGACCAATCTGAATCTTCTGGAACACTTTCTTCTTCAGAAGAAGTGTCGGGCACTTGAACCTGAGCCTGTGGAATGTCTGTCACACAATGGTTTTTAATCATTGTTGTGAGAGGATTCTGGTTTTGAGGCTGCACCATCATTTGAGAAGATGAAGGCAGCTGCTTTTGCTTGCCTTTTAACTTTCTAAGAGCCTCGTCTTCATCTAAGAGTCTCATAAGTCTCTTGATGTGATCTTCCTTTTGTGGAACAATTGGAAGAGGCTGTTATTGTTTTGGGATGGTAGTGTATCTCCATGGCGTATCATTGGGTTCAGCGAATCTTGTCTGTTTCTGGAGTGCAGATAGTTGAGTCTGCAGGGACTTCATTTCTGCTTCTTTCTCTGCAAATAATCTGCTAGAGAATGATGAAGTCATTACCAGGCTTCTGAGCTCGTGATGGAGCGTTTGAACTTGATTCTCAAGTTTTTCTAGGATTATCTGAGAATTAATCAGTCTGATATTAGACTGATCAATCTTTGAATCCACCTGAGAAAGCTTGGCATCAATCTTTTGGAAGACCTTATTCTGAGCTATAAGATTCTCTGACTGCCAGTTCAGAACTGCTTCAGCTGGGCTAATCTTCTGGGTTGAGCCATCTGGTTCAACAGTCCTCGGATTGAGGATTTTGGGCTGCTGACTTGAGCCTTCTTTGGTTAACGCCTGGAGGGGAGGAAACTCTTCTTCATATGGGATTGAAGACATCATATGAACTTGAGGAAGAGGCCTGTTGGTGTTGCAGGGAGTTATCAGACTTTCTCCTTGCAATCTTAAGTGCTTCTGGGCCTGTTTGTAACAAGGGAGTACCGGAGGAGTTGTTGGTGGTGATGGTGGTGATGGTGGTGGCGGTGATCTCCTTGGATGGTCGTCTGGATCTTCATTCCATCCTGTAGGATTTGTTGACCACTGTGTACTCGACGGAGGAGAATATTTGACCAAATAGTTAAATTTTCCTGATGGTTGTCCGAGTGTATCCACCTGTCTATCTCCTGTCTGGTATCTCTTCTTGAGTTGCTTTCCCGAACTAGTCTTCTTGGGATGGCTTGGGTAACTATCTTGGCTATGATCTGCAATGCATCCTGGGCAAAAACATTCATCCCAGTAACAGTGTCATGTTTGGATTTCTAAGCATATTGGGGTTTGCCTTCAGGGGTGAAGCAGAGGATGTCTGCCTCGAGCTATTCGGTCTGAACCGAGCACATCATGTGCTGTGTTAGAAAGAGACTGCTAGGAGCTTCCTTCGGCTTGTCGAAAGTGATCAGTGTTGATACATCTTTCTGCGTCTGGAAGGTTGTTTCTGTTGACTGGATGGCAACATGAGAATAATGGAGTTTCTCATAGTTGGTAATCTATGTGTCTGGTAGCAGCTTCTTTAGCTCTTCTGGCGAGATCTGTTTAGGGATCTGCTAGACTATCAGGGCATTCTGGGAATCCGCAGTGATCATCAATGCATCTGCAGTTCCTGGGAGAGTAAGATACATAGCATGGTCTTGTACTCTGTATACCATTTGGTAGTGCAGAGTTGAAGAAATGGAATTAGGATCCATTTCTATGCCTGAGAGTTGTAGCTAGATCTTCAGAACGGTTAACAAGGTTGGGTCCTGGAGGGACATGCAGAAGTTGGGGAAGACAGTTACAATAACCGTTCCGGCATTGAGTGTCGTCTGCATCGTTGTTATGACCGCATCTTTGTATCTCCTGTCTTGAGTCCAGTAGTGCAATCTTTGCGCACACTGGAAGACCTTTTCTTCCGTGGAAGGTAAGGGCTAGTCTGACAGCTCCAAAGTGTAGATGGGAGAAACCTTGAGCTAACCACTGGCTGGGATATTCTGGAGGAATCTCCAGAGACACAAAGTGTTCTTTTGTGGTTGCAGGAAGGTTACAGTGACTGAACTTAGTCGCTTGGATGTATTCTTTAACCCTCTTTGCAGAAGGTTGATGAGCTGTTTTGTGGACCTGGTAAGAGTATTTGCAGGTTTAGCAAAGGCTTGGTACGGGTTTATGAGTGGAAGGTCTTCAGAGGTGACCTTTTGTTCTTCAGGGACGTAAGTTAATTCATAAAAAAAATCTAATTTAGAAGCTGAGGACTTTCTAGTATTAAGAGAAAATGAAAAAGGAGCAGAGGTAGGTTGTATACTATTAGAAGTAGACAGGGAAGTATTCACTATAGGGGAACTGGCTGACTCAGTGTTTGAGGTTTCCATAAGTCTAAAGATTGATGTACTCTTCGAAGTATGTATAAAACTATAATCCCTTATAACTTTCCATGGTTCTGATACCACTTGTGACTTGACGCCTAGTAGCTAGTAGGGAGATGACTTTTCACGTTTCTAAACACCTGCTTTGACCGTCGTAGACTCTGCCAAAGATCTCTGTCTCACCTCTAGGAGAGACTTAAGCACTCTTAGGGATGTGTTGGCTCTGAGCGGCACTCCTTGCCTTGGCGAGCTCGAACATCCTTTTGGAGCATTCAATTCTTCCTATTAATAAGAGAGCTAACTTTGACACAGAACGAAGGTTAGCAGTAAATCTCAAGGGTCATCTCTATACTAACTACTAGTGTGATGATTGATTTAGTACGTGGCATTGTTCTACCTGAGTAGTAAGGAATCAAGTTCCTTTATTAAACTCTGGTTTCCAGCCTATATACTTTATCAGCAATATGCCTGGATCATTAATTGGGATTATAATCTATACAGGGACTCCTAAAGTATATCACAGAGAGAACTAGTTAGACATAATTGGAGTCTGGAAAAATACTAAAGAGAGGGGATCTTTTTCGTTGAATAACGTGAAAAGTCATCTCCCTACTAGCTACTAGGCGTCAAGTCACAAGTGGTATCAGAGCCATGGAAAGTTATAAGGGATTATAGTTTTATACATATTTCGAAGAGTATATCAATCTTTAGACTTATGGAAACCTCAAACACTGAGTTAGCCAGTTCCCCTATAGTGATACTTCCCCGTCTACTTCTAATAGTATACAACCTACCTCTGCTCCTTTTTCATTTTCTCTTAATACTAGAAAGTCCTCAGCTTCTAAATTAGATTTTCTTTATGAATTAACTTACGTCCCTGAAGAACAAAAGGTCACCTGGCGCCATCATAGTTTCACCTATTGTAATGGCTTCACCAGGAAGTTGGTCCTTCAAAGAGAGTCCACTATGAGCCAGAACCCTGTGAATGTACACAACATGAAATATATCATCACATGAATGGGTCTAAATAATTGAACAGCAAAAGACATTCGTCAAGATCGATACACCATCTATAAGTACATAAGATAAATTAGTAGTTAAGCTCCCGATTAACCAACCTTCTAACAAGGGAGAAACCGTTGGAATGGACTCCACTTGAAGGCAATCCAATGAGGACATCTCCAGCCACAATGTTTTTCCCATCTATAACGAATCATTCTTTACAATACCAACCGCAAACCACTAAGATCATACTCACCTTCTGCATAGAAATCCGGCATCTCCGCAGTCTGAAATACACATAAAATTCATTAAGACCAAGCAAAGAGATTGAAATTCACTACTGCTTGCATTTTCAATATGATAAAAAAGATACACCACTTACTCAGTTTTATTCTAAAAAGTAACTATTACTATAAGTTTGGTAGATTATTCAGTTATGGACAAATCAAGAACTCCAAATATACCTCTGCTTCAAATCTCAAATCATCTGAGTCCTGAGATACTGAAACTGCTTATTAAATAAAATCGGGCTTTTTTTAGCAAAAAATAGAATTAAAAGATTTGAACTTTCAGCATGAGAGTATTTAAATTAATAAAGGTACAACAAAATAACAAAGTGAATACTCGAACTGGAGCTCATTAACCTCCATTTAAAGCTGAAACTAATATGTTTATGTGATGCCAACATTAAATCAAGTAAGGATTCTCTAGACTCTTAAAAGAAAACTAAAAGAAACCACCACAACAGTCTTGTATCATTTGTAGATAAAAAAAACAAATAACAAAACTTAAGACGATCAAACACACTTGAAGAAATTGAGAATAAATCTTCTGATTTTCTTATTTTTTTCTGATGAATGGTACACGGCTTTATATACAGAAAAGAAGAGAAAACTCTTCCTGAAATCAAGGAAGAAAAACTAACTAATTAGGGAAACAAATCAATATCCCCTTTATTCTGAAAAACAGCTAATCCTAGAATTAAGACATAACAGCTAATCCTAGAATCAGGGCATTTAAACCACTATTCACAGCAGCTGATCCTGGGCATTAACTTCCGAATTTCCACACTCCCCCTCAAGCTGGGTTGTAAATGTTGAGTAAACCTAGCTTGGAGTTAAGATCTTCAAATATCTTCTTGGACACGGCCTTAGTTAGAATATCTGCAATATGTTGATTTGTTGGGATATATTGGAGTGATATGATGTCTGCCTCTATCTTCTCCTTGACAAAGTGTCTGTCAATCTCTACATGCTTGGTCCTGTCATGATGCACTGGATTCTTTGCTATGCTGATCGTGGACTGGTTATCACAAAACATCTTCATGGAGCCTTCAACTGGAATTTGCAGCTCACAGAGTACCGTTTTTAGCCATATTCCTTCACAGATACCGAGTGATAGTGCCCTGAATTCTGCTTCCGCACTGCTTCGAGACACAACTGATTGCTTCTTACTTCTCCAAGTGACTAGATTACCCCAGACATATGTGCAATATCCTGAAGTAGATCGTCTGTCCATCACAGATCCAGCCCAGTCTGCATCAGTGAATATCTCATTCCCCTTTTCTCCGTCTTCTTGAAGAACAATCCTTGACCTGGTGTCATCTTCAGATATCTCAAGATTCTGTAGACTGCCTCCATGTGCTCTTCCGATGGATTGTTCATGAATTGACTTACCACACTCACTGCAAAACTAATGTCAGGCCTGGTATGTGATAAGTAAATGAGTTTCCCCACCAGTCTTTGATACCTCCCTTTGTCAACTGGTCTACTGTTGTTGTCATTTCCAAGTTTCGAATTGGAGTCCATGGGAGTGTCTGCTGGTTTGCACCCAAGCATACCTGTTTCCTTCAATAGATCTAATACGTACTTCCGCTGAAACACCACAATTCCCTTTTTCGACCTTGCTACCTCCATACCAAGAAAGTATTTGAGATTGCCCAGATCTTTGATCTCAAATTCCTTGGCTAGGAAGTGTTTCAGTTGAAGTATCTCTTCATCGTGGTCCCCTGTTAGAATGATGTCGTCAACATACACAATAAGGATTGCCCTTTTCCCGGTGGATGTGTGCTTGACAAACATCGTGTGATCTGCTTGACACTGGATATATCCAATTTTCTGACCGCTCTGGTGAATCTTTCAAACCATGCTCTTGGTGACTGCTTAAGCCCATATAGAGATTTTCTGAGTTTGCAGACCTTGTTTGTGGTGGCTTGGGTATCATGCCAGGAGGTATCTCCATGTAGACTTCTTCTTCCAAATCCCCATTAAGAAAAGCATTCTTCACATCCAGCTGATATAATGGCCAGTCCAGGTTGGAGGCAAGTGAGAGTAACACCCGGACTGTATTAAGCTTTGCTACAGGGGCAAAAGTCTCTTGATAATCAATTCCGTAAGATTGTGTGAACCCCTTTGCTACAAGTCGTGCTTTAAACCTGTTGACACTGCCATCTGCATTGTGTTTGACAGTGAAAATCCACTTACATCCCACAGGACGTTTTCCCAATGGTAGCTCTGATATAGTCCAAGTCCCATTCTTCTCTAGAGCATTAATTTCTTCCCAGACAGCAGCTTTCCACTTCGGTACTCTAAGAGCTTCATGTATTGAACTCGGAACCTGTACTTTGTCAAGATTGCTAACAAAGGTATGGTAACAAGGTGATAGTCCTCCATATGAGATAAAGTTGTAAATGGGATGATCAGTACATGACCTTTTGCCTTTCCTTATGGCAATAGGTCTATCATCAACAGGAGCAGAATCATTGATAGGACTAGTGTTACCTGGTGAAATTTGAGGGTCCAGATTCGGATTAGATTCATGGTTCTGATCAGGTGCCTGCGTTTCTTTTCCTTCTTGAGTTTTGTTTCTCCTAGAATAGACACGTAACTCAGTGGAAGTTGCAGGTTGTGTTTGTGGAATAGCTGTTTGAATGACTGGCTGAGACACATGAGGTTGGACAGGAGACTCAGAAGACTCGGACTCAATTGGGATGATGGAAATAGGAATTGACTAGATGACTCTGAAGGAGAGGATGAATCCAATCTATCAGTATTCCAAAGCTGATATTCCTGAGTAAAGTTCTCCCCCTGAATATCAGATTTTGTAATAGGGTTTTGTCTCGAAGAAGGAAACATCCATGGAGTTGTAGAATTTTCTTGTGGTTGGAGAATAACATTTATACCCTTTTTGATTTGAGGAGTACCCAACGAATATGCATTTGTGAGCTTTTGGATCAAGTTTACCTCTATGTTGGGCATGTATATGGACAAACGCAGTACAACAAAGACTCTCATGGGAAGAGTGGAAAGGATACGGTTATTGGGAAATGAGTGGAAGAGTATTTGACTCGGTGTTTTGTAGTGTAAGACTCGAGAAGGCATCCTATTTATTAAATAAGTGGCTGTTAAGACCGCTTCTCCCCAGAAAAATTTTGGAACATGGGTTGTGAACATGAGAGATCGAGCAACTTCTAGGAGGTGTCTATTTTTTCTTTCTGCAATCCCATTTTGTTGGGGTGTGTCGACACAAGAACTTTGATGAATGATTCCTGACTCGCAAGATAGCCCCCCAGAATTGTCTCAAAATATCTTCTTTTGCATTAGTCGGTTTTTAACACTTGAATTTTTGTTGAAAATTGAGTTTGAATCATAGTGTTAAAATTTTTGAAAATTTTACCGACTTCTGACTTTTCTCTCATAAGAAACACCCATGTGATCCTAGAATGATCATCTACAAAGGATACAAACCACCTAGTGCCAGTAACATTTTTAGCTCTAGATGGTCCCCATCCATCACTATGAATCATTGAAAAAGGATAAGAAGCTTTATAGGGTAAACTATGAAAAGAATTACGAACATGCTTGGAAAATTGACATACTTCACATTGAAAACTATTCGGATTTTTATTATTTAACAAAGCTGGAAACAATTTTTGAGATACACGAACTTTGGCTGCCCCAAGACGATAGTGCCATAACATGATTACCACTATCTTATTGGAATTTTCAAAAAGACCTGATTATTGACTCAACACATACTGCATTATGAGTTTGTCTTCTAGGAGATTCATCAACCTTCAGAAGAAATAGTCCCGAGCACACCTTAGCATTGCCAATCGTCCTCCCCGAATCCAAATCCTGAAATTCACACAAACCGAGGAAAATTTAGCAATACAATTATGCTCTTGAGTAAGTTGCTAACTGATAACAAGTTGCAATCTAAATTAGGAACATGAAGTACAGACGTAATGGTTAGGTCCTTTGAAAGAGCAATAGAACCTGTTCCAACCACTTTAGAGAGAGATCCATCAGCTATTTTCAATGTGAGGTTTTTTTGGCATGGCTTATAGACATGGAATAGAGAGGCATCTCCTGTCATATGATCGGATGCACCCGAGTCTACAATCCATGGACCTGTTTTCTTAGATTTTATAGTAGGAGCACTCAAGTAATTACCTTTTTGTGCCAGACTACCGGTTCCAATTGTGTTGCTAGCCGAACCCTGTTGTGAAAACATCCTCTGCAAAGCTTCTAGCTGGTCCTTGTTGAATGGACTGGTGTTGGCAGTTGAAGGCTCTTCATCCATGGAGACATGGTTTCCACGGCTTTCTTTGTCAGGTGATGGCTTCCAATCAGTAAGTGCAGACCTTGATGGCTTCCAATCAGCCGGCTTCCCATGTATTTTCCAGCAGTTGTCTCGTGTGTGACCTGGCTTTCGGCAATGATCACACCATGGTCTTTTCTTCTGCCGGTTGTCACCGCTGTTAGGCTGAATTCCTCGGGCAGCAAGGGCCGAATTTTCAGTGATAGGGACAGCCGAGAATTCTCCTAACATCACCTTTTTCGACTTTCTTCTCGGCGAACCTCAGAAAAAACTTCTCTAATGTTCGGCAAGGGTCTCATACCTAATATGCGCCCTCGAACCTCATCGAGATTTTTGTTGAGTCCCATCAAGAATTTGAAAATTCTTTTCTTCTCAACAATTCCCCGGTATTGATAGCGTCCCCTGCACAGTCCCATTGCTGGTCTTCAAATACATCCAATCGCTGCCAATGACGGGCAAGAAGATTGTAGTATTGGGTGACTGAAGAATCTCCTTGTCGAAGGTCTTGAAGATGAGTTTCGATCTCGAAAATCTCAAAGGTATTTTCTTTGCTCGAGTAAGACTCCCTCGCTGCCTCCCAGATTTCTTGAGCAGTGCCATACAATAAGAATTTTCGCCAATTTCATTGTCATGAATTGACCAGCCATGACATAACCATGTTGTTTTCAATTTTCCAGGTCTTGTATTTGGGATCCTCGGCCTTTGGAGGAACAACTTCACCGGTGAGGTAGTCATCCTTCCCCTTTCCGCAAATGTACATCAAGACCGATTGTGACCATTGAAGGTAGTTGTTCCCATTTAGCTTGTGACCTGTGATTTGAGAAGAAACGCTGTCTGTTCCTCCGAGATTGTTGCTGGCAGGAGAACCGGAGCTTGAGGTGACTTCGGACATGGAGGAGGTCTGTTTTTCCGTGGCCATTCCGTACTTGGTCATCGGAAAAATTTTAGAGATTCAGAAGTGGGCTCTGATACCATGAAGAAATTGAGAATAAATCTTCTGATTTTCTTATTTTTTTCTGATGAATGGTACACGGCTTTATATACAGAAAAAGAAGAGAAAACTCTTCCTGAAATCAAGGAAGAAAAACTAACTAATTAGGGAAACAAATCAATATCCCCTTTATTCTGAAAAACAGCTAATCCAAGAATTAAGACATAACAGCTAATCCTAGAATCAGGGCATTAAACCACTATTCACAGCAGCTGATCCTGGGCATTAACTTCCGAATTTCCACAACACTACACAGTACTTGACACTGAAACAAAATAATAATGATTACAGAATTCTATCCGTTAGTAAATAAAGAAAAATAAAGAAAATCCATTCGCAAACTTCATGTCCTAGAGACAACACTCGTTGACATTTGAAAATCTTAATAAATAAATAAATAAATGAACAAATTACCTCTCCACCTAAGAGAGCACAGTCTGATTGTTGGCAACCATCAACAATGTCTTTGATAACCTAATAAATGAACAGAAACCAGAAGAAAACACATTATAGTCTCTCTAAACAAGCAAAGCAAGATAAATACGAATCTAATTTGAGCTCTGCCCTACCTTCTCAGCAAGATCAACATCAAGTCGACTCGTGGCAAAGTAATCGAGAAAAAACAATGGCTTCGCACCAGAGGTAACAATATCATTAACACTCATTGCAACCTGAAAACGAATGTAACCCAATCAATAACCAAAACCAAAACTAACCAATTCTGATACATTTCCAAAATTTTACCAGATCAATCCCAATGGTATCATGGATTCCAGTCTCGAACGCAAGCTTAAGTTTAGTCCCTACACCATCTGTACCCGCAACTAGGAAAGAATCACCTAAAAAGAATCACACAAAAAGATCAATTTCCATCTAATCAATTCACCAAACAAGTCAACAATTTTGTTAAAGTAATTATTCCACAAAGTTTAAAGAAAAAAATAATGTCATACCGAGGGGGAAAAGGCCACCGAAGCCGCCAATACCAGGAGCCATCTTGGCGATTCTGCGAACAAGTTCGGAGCCAGCGTCTATGTCAACACCGGCGTCCTTATACGTAAGACCAACACCGTCCTTCGATATTTGAGCGAGAACGCCACCTTTTCCACGGAGGGATAGCTTCGAAAAGAGAGGAGCGGGTGAAAAGCAAATGACACGGCGCAGTTTGGTGTCATCGGGTTTGTTAAAAGATAGAGTTGGTGAAGCTGCAAAGGGATTTGCAGGGGCTGCTTTCATGCTTGCAATCATGACCACCAACAGCCTAAGAACTTCTTGGAGTGCTTGTTGGGCAGTTTGCTGTCTTTTGATGGCAACTGCAACTCTTCCACATTAGAATCACTTTCAAATTCTCTTGTCTGCACTGTCGGGGAGATATCAACTTGGCCGAGTGCAAGTAATGTCATTCCAGGCCAGGCAAGAACTTGAGCTCTGTAAACTACTGATGTTGATGACAAGCCTGGATGAAAGATTCACTATTGTTTAATCATTTTAACACACATAATGAATTCAAAATCTTGATTTTAGGTTACGTTCACGGTGGATCTACATACTATAGATGACGCTGGGCGCGAGGCTGTCATTTACGAATTATCCAGTCGGATGTATCAAATATGTGATAGGCGTTCGGTTTCATGCACAATCGACCGCAAGGTTTGCAATGTTCATGTAAAAATGCACGAGTTTTGTAGGAAGTGTAGTCGGTAACTTACTTTGCTCTGTGTATTGTGTCATTTCAGCATGATGCAAATGCAGTGATTTGTGATTCTGAGTTGAGTTCACAGCTAAAGTCTGCAGCATTCGCTGCTATGAAGAGAATGAAAGGTGAAATCCAGAGCGAATTGCCCGTCTTAATGAGTGGAGCAGGACATGATGCAATGGCTATATCTCATTTAACCAAGGTTTGTTCACTTTTTCCTTGTCCACAATTTCAATAACTATCGTTTTCCTTATGCATAACCCTGCTGGGCTGGTGGGAGGAGAGGTCCCGGGTTCGAAACATAAGAGTGTTAACATCTCTTTGTATGATATCTGGCATACATATAATATATATATATATATGCGTGTGCGTATAAATATTAGGTTGGCATGCTGTTTGTCCAATGTCGGGGAGGCGTGAGTCACTTACCTGCAGAGCATGTATTGGATGAAGATGTTTGGGCGTCTGGTTTGGCGCTTTTGGCATTCTTAGAAACTCAGTTGTAAATCACAACATTTGGTAGCATACAATTGTACAGTAGCATTACTCAAGAAGTTAAATGTATGTTGTTGTTTGTCAATTGTACATTTCTATGTATCCTTTAGATTCAGTTAAAGCCACCATTTTGGATCATTTTATTTTCAAATACTTTCTCCTTTGTCTTCAAGAGTTGTGAAAAATGATACTCATAAATGAATGCTTATCATTATTATTGTATGTATGTATTTTGGTTTTCTCATTGGTGGTGTTCTTACTTTTTAGGGGATTTCTAAGGTTAGGCACGTTGTTAAATCCAACCGTTAAAATTACACTAATGGTTAAAAAAACTTGCTCTATCAACATGAAAAAAGAAAGAAAAAAAAAGGAGACATTTTTGTTGGAAAAAAAAAAGATATTACATTCTTATTTTTACATTGATACTTCCAAAATACGAAATTTTCCACAAAAATATGTCGATTTTTAAATCTTTTGTTTTATTCTAGAGGTCCTCACAAAATAAAATAAACTGCCATTTGTAAGCAAATATAAGTTATCTAGCATGTAGAGACGGACATTGGATCGAAACTAGTATTTTTTTTTTCTAACAATCCAATTATGAAAAAATCATTTCAAATCTAACCAATCCAATGCAATTATTTTATCATCTAAACAGATCCAATTCAAAATCCATTGGATTGGATTGGTTTGGATAATTGGATTATGCTTATATTTTCATAAAAACTTATTAGAACCTACTAAAAATCATATTTTGTAAACATGAATTTAATTCTCGGTAGTTCATTCATCATATAACAATATACCAAATCACCCAAAATAATAAATATTAACTAAAGTAAAAATGAAAAGAATTGGTTCTTTTGAATTTTGAGAGAACATAAGATGATGTTTTTTAAGGCCAAAAAAAAAAAGGGTTTAAGTGGAGAAAGGCAAAAATGAAAATACCTGCTGTAAAAAAAATAAAAATAAAAATAAAATAGATAATATATTATATAATGTATAATATAAAATATTTTTATATAAAACATAAGTATAAGGAAATGATTGGATTTATTGGATTTTTAAAATTCAAATTAAATATCCAATCCAATCCAATTGGAGATTGGATAAGTCAAATTATCATCCAAGTCCAATCCAATGGTGTTTGGATATCCTCTTTTTTTTTTTTTTTAATGGATTGGATCAGTTCAATTGGATGCATTGGATGACTGGATCTTGTGCCCATCCCTACTAGCATGAATAACATAAACAATTTCCTCTAGCAAAAAATGTCAACATTTTGCCTGTTTTGCTCTCTGTTTCTCTCAATGACAAGCATTCAAAGGTTGAAAAATGCATTACGAAGTGCTCAATTTAAATATATTGCTTCCTTTTATGCATTTAAGGTTAATCCACACTTTATAAAGCACTGAGAAGTATTGTAAAGAACGCAATCGCTAGAGTGGTCTCGGAGCAATTATGGAGACAAACATTGTTTCTTTATATAAAAATAAAAAAAGAAGCAAACCCAAGGTAGAGCCCAAAAGAAGCTCCCATGGCAAGGCAAGTCCCCATCTACAAGCAGGACAAAGTTGGCATCCAATACGTGAGCCTATGGGCGTAATTTTGGAGCACCAATTCAAACACAAAAACTTGCCAAAATTTTTTGATGCTACACTTTGAAGAAAATGATCAACCTGCAAATCATTGTTATCTCATCTTCAAAAATGGGGAGTCATACACAGGTTAACTATAACTCACACCTTCGCTGCTAACCACTTCACCAATGCGGTATGCCTTGTATGCTCCATTTGCATCCTTGAGTATTTTGTCGGATGCCTCGGCACTAACAACCAAAACCATCCCAATACCCATGTTGAAAGTTCTCCTCATCTCAGCATCTTCCACATTTCCCGCCTATGATATGAAAATCCCAGATGATCATAAACATATGAATAACGAAAAAAACTAAAGGAACTGCATAAGAATTGAAAAAATTGATGGGGGAAAATTACACCAATAAGGGTGCCAAATTACATCATCTGTATACCTCTTGGATCCATTTAAAAACAGCTGGAATATTCCAGGAATCCTTGTAGATAACAGCTCCAAGACCTTTAGGAAAGACCCGAGGGATGTTGTCAGTAAAGCCGCCCCCTGTGATATGGGCAATCCCTTTTACACCTCCTTTGCTAATCAAATCAAGTACCTGTTTTTAAGGAGAATACAAACTTGGTAAACATATGGAAATGATTTTGAGAATGCATAATCCTAAGAATACATCGCATGACAATCTGGGCGAATTGATCTTAACCTGCTTAACATAGATCACAGTTGGCGCCATCATAGTTTCACCTAATGTAATGGCTTCACCAGGAAGTTGGTCCTTCAAAGAGAGTCCACTATGAGCCAGAACCCTATGAATGTACACAACATGAAATATATCATCACATGAATGGGTCTAAATAATTGAACAGCAAAAGACATTCGTCAAGATCGATACACCATCTATAAGTATACAAGATAAATTAGTAGTTAAAGCTCCCGATTAACCAACCTTCTAACAAGGGAGAAGCCGTTGGAATGGACTCCACTTGAAGGCAATCCAATGAGGACATCTCCAGCCACAATGTTTTTCCCATCTATAACCGAATCCTTCTTTACAATACCAACCGCAAAACCACTAAGATCATACTCACCTTCTGCATAGAAATCCGGCATCTCCGCAGTCTGAAATACACATAAAATTCATTAAGACCAAGCAAAGAGATTGAAATTCACTACTGCTTGCATTTTCAATATGATAAAAAAGATACACCACTTACTCATTTTTATTCTAAAAAGTAACTATTACTATAAGTTTGGTAGATTTATTCAGTTTATGGACAAATCAAGAACTCCAAATATACCTCTGCTTCAAATCTCAAATCATCTGAGTCCTGAGATACTAAAACTGCTTATTAAATAAAAACGGGCTTTTTTTAGCAAAAAATAGAATTACAAGATTTGAACTTTTAGCATGAGAGTATTTAAATTAATAAAGGTACAACAAAATAACTAAGTGAATACTCGAATTGGAGCTCATTTAACCTCCATTTAAAGCTGAAACTAATATGTTTATGTGATGCCAACATTAAAATCAAGTAAGGATTCTCTAGACTCTTAAAAGAAAACTAAAAGAAACCACCACAACAGTCTTGTATCATTTGTAGATCAAAAAAACAAATTACAAAACTTAAGACGATCAAACACACTACACAATACTTGACACTGAAACAAAATAATAATGATTTCAGAATTCTATCCGTTAGTAAATAAAGAAAAATAAAGAAAATCCATTTCGCAAACTTCATGTCCTAGAGACAACACTCGTTGACATTTGAAAATCTTAATAAATAAATAAATAAATAAATGAACAAATTACCTCTCCACCTAAGAGAGCACAGTCTGATTGTTGGCAACCATCAACAATGCCTTTGATAACCTAATAAATGAACAGAAACCAGAAGAAAACACATTATAGTCTCTCTAAACAAGCAAAGCAAGATAAATACGAATCTAATTTGAGCTCTGCCCTACCTTCTCAGCAAGATCAACATCAAGTCGACTCGTGGCAAAGTAATCGAGAAAAACAATGGCTTCGCACCAGAGGTAACAATATCATTAACACTCATTGCAACCTGAAAACGAATGTAACCCAATCAATAACCAAAACCAAAACTAACCAATTCTGATACATTTCCAAAATTTTACCAGATCAATCCCAATGGTATCATGGATTCCAGTCTCGAACGCAAGCTTAAGTTTAGTCCCTACACCATCTGTACCCGCAACTAGGAAAGAATCACCTAAAAAGAATCACACAAAAAGATCAATTTCCATCTAATCAATTCACCAAACAAGTCAACAATTTTGTTAAAGTAATAATTCCACAAAGTTTAAAAGAAATAAATAATGTCATACCGAGGGGGAAAAGGCCACCGAAGCCGCCAATACCAGGAGCCATCTTGGCGATTCTGCGAACAAGTTCGGAGCCAGCGTCTATGTCAACACCGGCGTCCTTATACGTAAGACCAACACCGTCCTTCGACATCTGAGCGAGAACGCCTCCTTTTCCACGGAGGGATAGCTTCGAAAAGAGAGGAGCGGGTGAAAAGCAAATGACACGGCGCAGTTTGGTGTCATCGGGTTTGTTAAAAGATAGAGTTGGTGAAGCTGCAAAGGGATTTGCAGGGGCTGCTTTCATGCTTGCAATCATGACCACCAACAGCCTAAGAACTTCTTGGAGTGCTTGTTGGGCAGTTTGCGTTTATATACCTATTTTTTTCATACATTATAAGTAAATTCTTTCCTACTTTGCAAATATGACTTCCATTCATATTGCTATTTTATTTTTATTTTTTTTAATTCAATATTTAAACAAAAAGACCAAACGGTCGTTCAGCCAACTATAATTAAAATAAAATAAAAAAATAAAAATAAAAATAAAAAAAAAAACCTTAAAAGGATAACAGCAAAGGAGGGAGTCAAGCAGTCAAAATCCCAAATCCCCCAATCCATTGCCTTCGTTCTCCCTCCCTCTCCCTCGCCGACACAAAAAGAAAAGGGCCCCCATCGCCTTAGCAGCCAATCCCACAAGTTCGTTCTCCCTCCCTCGCCGAAACAAAAAGAAAAAGGCCACCCCTTGCCTTAGCAGCAAATCCCCCATTCTTCCTCCCTCGCCGAAACAAAAAGAAAAGGGGCCCCCCCTTGCCGACAACCAACAACAAAAAAAGTTTTCAAAAGAACAAACATAGGAAAACCAGCGAGTGCAAAGTGCTCGCTGGTTCGGAAAAGTCCGGACCGGGTTTGTGTAGAGAGAGGATTTTAGAGACTTACCTCAATGAACGACGAGTAAGCTGATGGATCTTTTTGGGTTGGCTACACCAATTAGGGAGCAGTGGGGGGCTTCTTTTTGAGCTTTAGTGGGTGGCTTGGGTTCGGCGAGGTGGGGGGGTTTCGGCGAGGAGGGGGGCTCGGCGAGCTGGGGGGATCGGCGAGGTGGGGGGCTCGGTGAGGAGGGGGGCTCGGCGAGGTGGGGGTATCGAGTGGGGCTCGGCGAGGGGCTGAGAAGGTGGGGGGCTTGTGTTTCTTTCTGGACTTTCGGTGAGTGAGGGAGTGGGGGGTTGGTTTATGGTGGAGCTTCAAAAGCAACTAACAACGAGGTGCTCATCAAAATAATAATAAATAAATAAATAAATACATAAGGTGCTAGGAAAATTGAATCGAGAAGACTCCGGTAGGGAATGGCCTAGTTGGGCTCAATCTGTTTTGGGTTATTTTGAGTAGGGGTGTCAATTCGTGTCTCGTGTCGTGTTCGTGTCGTGTTTGAGCCGTGTCGAATTTTTTCTTCCCCAACCCGAACACGACCCGTGACACGAAAACGACTCGAAACCGCGACACGAACCCGTAACGGGTTGACACGATACGAACCGAACTTGACCCGCGACACGAACTTGACCCGCGACACGAAATTGACCCATGACACGAACTTGACCCGAAACACGAACTTGACCCGTAAAAGGCTGTGTTGGAATAGATTTTTTTTTTTTTTTCCCACTAAAGAATTCTTCATAAAAAATACATTGTGAACATGCTTAGCTTACATGACACGTTCCTAGAAAATCATGTGAATCTCCAAACCCTTTTGATTGGATTCAAGAGTGAAGAGAAATATATCATCATTTCTTTTTAGCTTTGATCTCCAAACTAGGATGGTTCTTTAAAAAAAAAAAAACCGACAAAAAAAAACAAGAACTATATATGTCCTGCTTCTCAATAACACTGTCAAACTTCAACATCATAGATAAAAACAATTCTCTCTAAACCCAGATAACTTAAATTTCAATACTTAAAACTACCCACCTCCAAAAAAAACTTAAATTTCGTTCGAAGTATCAAATTTCACGCAAATCCCAGAAAGAAAAAGGGCAAAAAAATGAATACGAAACCCTAATCCCACATCCAAACACATTGAATAAACTTTCCCATTCATGAAACCAGATTCCAAAACGAATCAAAAACAATAATTCATAAGAAACCCACCAAAGAGAAACAATAAAATTTGCTCGTAAATATCACACGTGCAGTCTCTTTTTGTCTAAATTCTTAATTGTTAATAAATTTTTTCACTCTGTTTTCATTTTTGGCTTTCTCATACATAGAAAAGTCAAAATGGTACACAATAAAAGAAATCTCCAATTTCGAAAACTGCACAATGCAACATTAGAATTCGGGCAGCTTCTCTTCTGTCCAGATTCTTGATTGTTTTGTGGACTTCGATTTGTTTTCATTTTACAAGTTGATTTAAGGTGAAGTGATTCAAGCCATTTTCCACACCACCACCCCCCCCCCCCCCCCCCCCCCCCCCCCCCCCCCTCTCCTCTATTATGCTTTAAGGTGAAGTGATTCAATACTGGGAAGAATATTGATATAATAATATTATAGGGTATAATATTATATAGCAAGAAAAAAAAGTTTGTTACAGACCATGATTTTCAGACCTTGAAATAAAAGAGGAAAAACGACATAGTTCAGGAAAACTAGCCACCCCGTAAACTTAACTCGTAAAAAATTAAAAACATATAACAAAAAGAAATGAGAATGGAAGAAATAATAATATGCTTTTTTGTAAGGTATCTATCGGCGGTGGACGGTGGTCATGTGAGAGGAGGTGGGGTTGGGGGAGGTGGGGGTTTCACTTTCACTGCGTTATAGAAATTAGAATAGAATCTTCTTGGCTCTTCAACGTGTTTGGTTGAAGGTGGTCTGTGGTTTGTTTTGTTTTGGGGAATCTGTCTCAGACTCTCAGTTGCTGACAACTTGTGAAAGAAACCCACAGCCTATGTTTTCTAGATTTACATACTCTGTGGAACCTCCATCTTCTCTCTCTCTCTCTCTCTCTCTCTCTCTCTCTCATATATCTATAAACAAAAATCTTCATCAAATTCACTGCTTTATCATCAACCATTCATCATCATATATCTATGCTTTTGTTACCCTCCAAAGAAAAAAGAAGTTTCGGCAGGTCATGAAAAATTACATACCAGTAATGGGGAGATGGCAGATTCGGAATCGGAAGTTCCGATTGGCAGAGGCAGAGGCAGAGGCAGGTCGCTGGCTTGGAGGAGGTGAGGGCGTGACCGCGTGAGGCACGAGATGGTAGACCGTAGATGGCCAGAGCCGAGGGGAGAGGGTAGAGGCAGATTCGGAAGACCCGAGAGAAGGTTGGTTTCACTGGCTTGGAGGAGCCGGGAGGTGAGGGCGTGAGGCACGATGGTCGACGGCTAGAGGGGAGAGGGCAGAAGGCAGAGGCAGATCTGAATATTTTGTTTGGTTTGGACGAAGAAGAAGAAGAAGAAGAAGAACGGGCGAAGAATTTGGTTTGGACGAAGAAGAAGAAGAACGGTCGAAGGTTCTAAGAAGAACCTCCGAAGATTTTGTTTGGTTTGGACTAAGAAGAGGAAGAAGAAGAAGAAGAAGAATGTTCGAAGATTTGGGCGAAGAAGCAGTGAAAGAAGAACAATGACTCAGACCAAGAAAAACGGTCGAAGAAGAACCTCCAAATATTTTGTTTGGTTTGGACGAAGAAGAAGAAGAAGAATGGTAGCTTTGGGCTAATAAGCAGAGACTCCTTGTTCCATGGAACAATTTGCCAAAATGGCCTAACAACAAAGTTTTATTAGGGAAATGGCTTTTTCTTTTATTTTGAATTATTTTTATTCCCAAAAATACTGATTTTTAATTTTCATTTTTTTAAATAGATAAAATTATTTAAAATCAAATTATTTATAAAAGAAGAAGATTGTCCCGAGGGAACCAAGAGTCCTCAGAGTCCAACGGACAAATTGTTTTCTCCTGTTCCCTCCAACTTTGTCTCTGAGCTCTTCCCTTCCTTCCCTTCGTTCCTCCTTCCTCTGCTTCTTCTTCTTCTTCTTCTTCCTCGTTCCCTCCCCCCACAAAAGAGTCTCCCTAAATCCGACCCCCAAATCTTCTTCTTCTTCTTCTTCCTCTTCTTCCCCTCCGACCACCACAAGCTCCGTCGCCACCTCGAACTTGCCTCTTCCCTTCCTTCCTTCCTCTGCTTCTTCTTCTTCTTCCTCGTTCCCTCCCCCCAAAAGAGTCTTCCCAAATCCGCCGCCTCCACATCTTTCCGCCTTCCGGATCTCGTGGCTCCATAGCGATCTTCGCCTTAACATCACCGCCGCCGTCCTTGCGATCTCAGCCTCTCCGTCGCCGTCGCGATTTCGCGATCTACGAGCAGCCTCAGAATCTTCTCCATCGCAGCAGTCATGCATATACCAGTGGGACATATAACAAAAAAAATTTTAATGGTCAGCCCCTTTTTAAGTTAGTTAGAATTTGAACTTACAGCCAGTCAATAGGAAGCTAAACTAATCGAATTGTTTAATATCTAAGATAATGCTTGCAACTCCACCACCGTCTTCATTAATCCTTTAGTGGTCATTTTTCAGTCGTTTTCTTCATCACCGTCTCCGTCAAATCGTGGGTAAACAACCTTCCATCGATAGCCTTGCACAGCTACTTCTTCCTAATCGTACTTCAAATCCCTCTCTTCAGGTAAATTTCTTGTATCGCTTATTTCTCCGAATCAAATGGCAGAATTTAGATGCATTTGTTCCACGATTTTTGGATGCTTAACTTGTTCGGATGTTTGAATTCTTCGTATTGGTTGTGCTTATGCTACTTCTTTTTCAGCTGATGAAACTGTTGACTTTTGTTTTCTGTAAATATTGTTCCTTTTGATTGATTTCTGTAATTAGCAATTAGAAAGTAAATAAGCAAGCTGAGTAAATTCTGTCAAGCATTTTGATCGATTTCTTTTCTTTCATAGGAATGTTCTAGATGTTTTTCCGAGAGATTAATATTGTTGTTCGAGATTTCGAAGTTTTTATGTTTATGTAATCACAATCTAATCTATCTTCAAGAAAGGAAAAAAAAAAGTCGATTTAGTCTTTTCGCTTCTAAAGACCAAACCAAGTGTGGAAACCGTCTTTGTTTACGTTACATTTACAACTTGTTGAACATTTACAACCTGACTAGTGTCAAGGACGCCTCTGCGGTAACTGATCTCCAACGTTTGGAGGTACATTTTCTCCACTGGTGTGAAATACGTTTTACAGGAAGAATTTGCCAAAATGACTTAACCACAAAGTGAAATTAGCAAAATGACTTTCTATTTCTTTTTTATTTATTTTATTACCAAAAAAGCTGATGTGTAATTAAAAAAATTTTTAATTAATAAAATTATTTAAAGTCATTTTGGCACAACTCCTTCGAGCTCCTTCTTCTGAACTTCTTCCAAAAGAACAAAAGAACAACTCCTTCTTCTTCGAGTCTGAACTTCTTCCAAAAGAACAAAAGAACAACTCCTTCTGAACTTCTTCCAAAAGAGGCTCCCCAAATCCGTCGACGCCGCCGCCCTAAACGACGCAGTCGAAGATCCGGAGACAGCGCCACAAGCTCCGACCACGCCTTCTTTTTCCTCTTCTTCCCCTCCGACCACCACAAGCTCTGCCGCCACCTCCACCACGCCTTCTCCTTTACCGAAAAAGCCCCTGCTCTTCGTGCCAATTTTCTCGCCGGCCTCTCCTCCTACATCCAGTCCCCCAGAAATCTCCTTCTAAAGGTCAGTTGAACTTTCCATTTGGTTTGAGATTTCTCAAAAAAGTGAAGTATTTGATTTTCCCTTCCTAAGAACTTTAAACGGAATTACTTTATTCGTGTTCCTATTCCTATTGAATTGCATAGCATTGACTATACTGGTTTAACCAGTGATCATCCTCTCCTAGAACTTTTGATGATATTGTATACATTGGCATTCCTTTGAAATTGTTTTACGACGACTTTCCTGGTTAACCAGCTGAGTTGTTTTGCATTTTTTATATAGAAGAACAGAGCTTTTTTACCTCCGATTTATTACTAGCAAACTATCTTCAGCTGATCTCATCAGATGCCAAGGGAACATAAGTGATTGGGTATCAAATTCTATGGGCTTTGTATCAAATTCTTCGGGCTTATCAATATTGCTTCTCAAACCCAGCTTCTCCATGATCCACGTCCAAAAACTCTTCTTTTCAGCTTTGCATGCTGGACAAAAAGTCTCTACCACTCGCCTTCCCATATCAGCTCTCCTGATAGCATGATTCTTAGTTGATAGAGATCCCACAAGAAAAATGGTAAGTGATAGAATTTTTTAAGGTACGACACATGTTATAAAAATAGAAAACTAGTGCATCAGTCCAAGTTAACAAACACCTCTGAATCAACAAAATACAAGCAATCGTCATCTTCGTGGTAAAATGAAGCTGCTGGCCGCATCAATTTGGCAGATTCAAATTCACCATCCTCAAAACCCGGGGAAGAACCAATCTGCCAGCCAAACAGTGCAAATATTGATCTAACTCCACTGATTCTTTCATTAATTTGTAAATTAGAGTAAACAAAACAAGGTATATGTGAACATTATTAAATGCACTAGAAACAATGTTCATACATACACAATCCGAAATCTTTCCATTGCCATTGGATATGATGATCCTATGATGATTGCTGTCAGAAACGAATAGGCGATCCCCATTTTCATCCGCGGAAATGCATCCTGAAACAAAGTACTGTCAGATTGTGACATGGAATCTTGCACAGCACAGTTTTCACAACGTTTTGGATGAACACAAACATTATGACTTGAGGCAGTGATGCGTAGGAAGCCTATACCTGGGAAGTAAAAAAGGAAGTTCTGCATAGAACTTAAATTTGGTTCCTTACCGATTTTCTCGCCGGCCTCTCCTCCTACATCCAGTACTTCTCTGCCTTAGTCTCTTTAATACACATTTATGCATTATCATAGCACCAATCAATATTGCACAGTCTAGCATTTCCATTCATGGCACTCAGAATCATAAGTCCATGGCAATAGAGGATATGCACTTAAAAGAGTAAATTTCCACTGAAATGTTGTTTAAAAAAATAAAAACGCTTGAAATATATATATATATATATATATATATTTGGTTTCATATCTATTCCTCTGAATTTTGAAGTTTTGCATTTTAGATCCTAGAATATCTTATTCCAGTGTGTCTAGACGGTAGAGTTAGCTCTGAGTCTGGGGTTGCGCAAATCCACATTGCTATAGTGTTGGGGGTGAGAGCTTTTGTATGTAATACTTGTTTAATGTTTGCTTTACATGGATTAGACTCTATGTGTTCATAATCAATTTTCCTGGTAATCATAAAGGAATATGGGCTAGTATGTTTCCCCTGATATGGCCATCCCGTCTCAGGTGTCCGAGTTTAATAGAAATTTGTGGTATTTGAGTTTTTTGATAAGTAATTTTATGGTACTTCTTCGAGAAGAACAATTTGCCAAAATGACCTAACAAGAAAGTTTTATTAGGGAAATGACTTTCCCTTTTATTTTGAATTATTTTTATTCCCAAAAATGCTGATTTTTAATTAAAAGTTTTTTAAATAGATAAAATTATTAAAAAGGAGAAGGGGACTTCGGAGCACCAACAGAAACGAACCCGGGCACCCAAATTCTTCAAATTTTCTCCTCTTCCTTCCTGAATTTTTCTTTTCCCCTTGTTGATTGCCCTTTTTGGTTATGATACTCATTTCTTTCTCAATTTCACTATGTATTGCTCATAATTTATGGTAGTTTGATGCAACCTTTCATGTTGTCCATAATTTATGGTGTATCTGATCTATTTTTGTTTTCCTCAGGATTCTTGCTCCTTCGAAGAGCCACAGTGAGACTTCTGAATGCCAACCTGTCACTGTTCTTCCCCATTTCCAACTTTCCTCATACTCCCTACAGCCAACACTTGAAGCTCAGGATGTCGGAGTCGGATGTTCCATCGTCGCCGCCTTTGATTATGCCGTCGGCTTCGTCATCGCAGGCAACCACGTCGTTGCTATCGTCTTCACCTCCGGGGTTCGGTAGGAATGATAGAGAGGTAATATGGGAGTTGTAATTAAATGTAAATTTTTCGTAGTTACTCTTTATAAAAATTATGATGATATTCCGGTGTTGTACGTAAAGAGGTAGATGTCTCGGTGATGAAATAATAAGCGACTTGTTTTATTTATGATTATTTTGCAATGGATCCATTTTGTTTTTTGTTTTTTTTTTTAATATATCTAAACGACATATATTTGTATGTTTTAGGAAACAAATGAGATGAATATAAATTCGAGTAATGAGGAGGTTGATGAGGAAGAGCCCGACATGTCTAGGATGGTCCTCACATCAGAGATCAAAGAATTGCCTCCACTTATCCTGGCAGAATACTTCAGTGCTAAAGTCACAATCAGATCGAAAATGGCAATCCTCGAAGAAATTCAGATATGGCTAACTGAGGAAGAGAAGACCGTTTTTCGAAGTTATCCTCAATTAGGCCATTTCATAGACTTGCCCATCGGAGGGGCATTTTCCGGTGCATTGGCTCATTATTTGCTGTTGAAAAAAACAGTATGTCAAAAGGACCATGAAGTATGGTTCTTAATTGAGGGAAAACCATTGAGGTTTTCTCTCAATGAGTTCGTCTTGATTTCAGGTTTATACACGGGTGGTGGACCTTCTGAGGATGAAATCAAAGCTCAAGAACAAAATGACGAGTTGAAAAACAAATATTGGCCAACAAATAAAGATGTTTCGTTAGCGGATGTTTCCCAAAAACTAAAAGAGTTGAGCGTTACAAAGGTTAGGACCGACGATAGGGTAAAGTTAGCCTTTCTGTACATGGTAGCAGGGTTCTTGATGTCTTCTGACAGCAAAAAGGTGGTTAATCCTTATTGGCTCCAATATGCGAACGATCTAAACTTCTTCACTCAATATCCATGGGGGAATGTTTGTTACAATCAGACATTGGATTACATAAAAACTGATCTGGTGGCAAAGTTTAACAAATCTTCAACAACCTACAACTTCTATGGTTGCCCATGGATATTTCAAGTAAGGTTTTCTTCAATACTTTTGTTAAATATATTTTATAAGTTGGCAAAGTTTAACAAGTGTTGTGTTGTGACACTTTTTCAAACATGTTATTGTTGTATGCTATAAATGGACATTATTCTTGCAGTGTAATTTTAACCACAATTAATTTTGTACTACAGATATAGGCTTTTGAGGCTATGCCGAAGTTAGGTGAGATGCTGGCTAACAAATTAGCCTTGAATGAGAAAAACAAAAATGGGCCACGGTGTCTTCGTTGGCAGATTGTTAAGAACCCTATTGGCAGCTCATTTGAACGTTGCTTGGAGGCCATGAGATATCCTGAGGTATTAACCAACTCGTTAAATTGTTTGTTTTTTTGTTTAGATCTAAAATTTGAGTTTTTTCATTATTTTTCACTTGTGTTCATTCAGTTTACAGTCCGTCCTACTTTGAATTCTACATCCAAGGAGAGGCAACGAGATTATTATTTGCGAATGGAAAGA
This sequence comes from Ficus carica, assembly GCA_009761775.1. Lineage (NCBI taxonomy): Eukaryota > Viridiplantae > Streptophyta > Magnoliopsida > Rosales > Moraceae > Ficus > Ficus carica. The sequence goes on along the minus strand of CM019744.1, from coordinate 11,127,398 downwards.
CGAGAGGACTGCAGTGATGATGTCATTGATGGCCTGACGAAGTTATTAGAGGGAGATGTCATCCTATGTAGTGTTGCCGATTGCGACCAGAGATATAATGAACTTAGATCAAGTCACATCACACATGATCCTGCTATGCACTCAAGGTCTTTCCCCGTCAGTTCGGCACATGAGCAGATGATTAGATCCTCTACTCCCGTGGTCTACCACCGACAACACCCGATGCCTACAAGTCCCACCTTTCTTGATCCTGCTACAGCCTCGACGTCCTTCCCAACCATACCGACTATGTTTGAACCAATTCGAGCCTCTCCCCCCAGGGACGAGCAAACACATGGCCCGACACCTACATTCTCAACCCATTTTGGCCCCCAGACGGACGACGCGATGCCCACAGCCTCAACTCCTACTTTAGAGTCATTGATGCATTATATTGACCGTCGTATAGGAGAGCACGAAACACATATCAAATCAATGTTGGCCAATCACGAGGCGGCAATGATGCAGAAGATGGAGGAAATTAATAAGGCGATGGAGGAAAATAATAAGACGATTATGGAAAAAATAGAGGCTGCTATGGCCATGCATAAGGAGCCACGTACTGGTGGGGTGAATGTAGAGTTTGAGCGGGTGTTCTCACCAGGTGTAGGTACTAGATACAGTGGAGGGGATAATTTCGATTGCCAGCAACATCTCTTACAAGACGAACAAATAAGAGAAGGTGCCGAATATACCCATGACAGGGTGGTTGATATGCAAGTCGATGCCAATATCGAAAATGTTCAAAAGAGCGCGGGCCGGCCTGAGAGGCTGCGGAAAAGAGCGACGGTCTTGCGCTCACCTTATGTGGTACAGTTGCCAAACAAGATGCAGCACTCGAGTTATGATGCTGAAAAAAGGTTGCAAGCTGCTTCTAAGCCCACAAAAACACTTTAAAGAATCAAGAAATTTAGTACTATGTTTCTGTTGACTGCCAATATGTTTATATATGAATTTGTAACCACAATATTTGGATACTATTTTAATTTTTCATTTTCGGAATAATGTTAACTGTAGTTATTTTATTCATTAATCAAAAAATTGAATGTGTATAGTCAAGAAGTGCTACAAATATGTTGGTATTTTTTTTATTTTCGCTTCATTGAAAATTTTAAAAAATACAGTTATTGGCTATTGGTTATTGTTTGACAAATATGTTTTTTTTTTTTAGGCAAATCTTACATTACGGAACGGTGATTATTGGTTATTATTTTTTTCGTTCGAAGGGAAAAATATAAAAAAGTCAATGTTTTTTACGGAACGACCACACGGTCGTTCCGTAAAATTCCGTGGTCGTTCATTGGGTTTTGTGCTCGTTCCATGGGATTGGAGGCCAATAATACGGAACATTATGTGAAGAAATGGTTTTTTTTTTTCCGTTAATTTAAAAAAAATTAAATTAAGTCTATGTTTCGACGAATGATAGTAATTTGTGTAATTCATTAAGTATTTTCGAAGAATTCATTAGCTTAGTGTTTAGTTTTTTGTTTAAGAGAAAAAAATTTAGAAAACTCAATAAGTCAGCATCCATAGACATGATTTATGATTGATATTCATTAAGTGTTGTGAGCGACGCATATCTTCCGTGGTTGTTCCGTGGTCGTTTCGGAAATGTTGTGGTCGATCCGTAGGTTTTTAGGCCAATAATACATGTAGTTAGGTGAAGGAATGACTTTTTTTAATTTTCGCTTAAGTGGAAAAAATTAAAAAAATTTAACTCTATGTACCACAGGAACGACCACACGGTTGTTCCGTCCAAAAACCCGGTCGTTCCTCAACTTCCGTGGTCGTTCCTTCAGGAAAAAGTCCACAATTACATTTTCACATTTTCTGGTGTGGTTATTTTTTATTTTCGGAAAAAATAAAAATTTAACTCTATGTACCACAGGAACGACCACACGGTTGTTCCGTCCAAAAACCCGGTCGTTCCTCAACTTCCGTGGTCGTTCCTTCAGGAAAAAGTCCACAATTACATTTTCACATTTTCTGGTGTGGTTATTTTTCATTTTCGGAAAGAAAAAAAAATTTTACTCTATGTACCACAGGAACGACCACACGGTTGTTCCGTCCAAAAACCCGGTCGTTCCTGTGGTCCCGTGGTCGTTCCGAAGGTTTTTAGTCCTCTAATACATGTGGGCAGGGTGTAGTGTGGTTATTTTTCATTTTCGGAAGAAAAATTTAAAGGTTTTTCCCAAAATAGAGATGACTCAATGTGTCACAAGGTTTTTCCCAAATTTTTCATTAGGCATGTGGTTAGGTTATTGAGTCATCTCTATTTTGGGAAAAACCTTTAAATTTTTTTTCCGAAAATGAAAAATAACCACACCACACCCTGCCCACATGTATTAGAGGACTAAAAACCTTCGGAACGACCACGGGACCACAGGAACGACCGGGTTTTTGGACGGAACAACCGTGTGGTCGTTCCTGTGGTACATAGAGTAAATTTTTTTTTTTCTTTCCGAAAATGAAAAATAACCACACCAGAAAATGTGAAAATGTAATTGTGGACTTTTTCCTGAAGGAACGACCACGGAAGTTGAGGAACGACCGGGTTTTTGGACGGAACAACCGTGTGGTCGTTCCTGTGGTACATAGAGTTAAAATTTTTATTTTTTTCGAAAATAAAAAATAACCACACCAGAAAATGTGAAAATGTAATTGTGGACTTTTTCCTGAAGGAACGACCACGGAAGTTGAGGAACGACCGGGTTTTTGGACGGAACAACCGTGTGGTCGTTCCTGTGGTACATAGAGTTAAAATTTTTATTTTTTCTAAAAATAAAAAATAACCACACCAGAAAATGTGAAAATGTAATTGTGGACTTTTTCCTGAAGGAACAACCACGGAAGTTGAGGAACGACCGGGTTTTTGGACGGAACAACCGTGTGGTCGTTCCTGTGGTACATAGAGTTAAAATTTTTATTTTTTCCGAAAATAAAAAATAACCACACCAGAAAATGTGAAAATGTAATTGTGGACTTTTTCCTGAAGGAACGACCACGGAAGTTGAGGAACGACCGGGTTTTTGGACGGAACAACCGTGTGGTCGTTCCTGTGGTACATAGAGTAAAAAAATTTTTCTTTCCGAAAATGAAAAATAACCACACCAGAAAATGTGAAAATGTAATTGTGGACTTTTTCCTGAAGGAACGACCACAGAAGTTGAGGAACGACCGGGTTTTTGGACGGAACAACCGTGTGGTCGTTCCTGTGGTACATAGAGTTAAATTTTTATAATTTTTTCCACTTAAGCGAAAATTAAAAAAAGTCATTCATTCACCTAACTACATGTATTATTGGCCTAAAAACCTACGGATCGACCACAACACGTAATGAATATCATTCAAGAACAACATCACTTGTTCGTTGCTTTCGAATCGTCAGATTTTTGGCTCTTCAAACAAACTAATAACTGATATAGCAAACATTTCACATTAAACAAAAACCAAAAAACCATAAACAAAAACCAAAAAACAACAAACAAAAAACAAAATACAAAAAACAAAACACATAGTACATGAATTCCTCGAACATAATACATGAATTTCACAAATTACAAGCATTCGTAAAACGGAATTAATGAAAAATAAACTGTCAAACAAATAATTGTCATTATTAGGTGTTGCTGCTAACATCGGAAGGATTTGCTAAGTTGGGACATTTTTTTGAATTATGGCCTTTCTGACCGCATGACGCGCATTTATACTTCTTGACTATACATTCTCCTTGTGAAGGAAAGCGAGTTAATCTTGGCCTCCCTCTAAACATTTCCACGTTTGGCGCTGCTACCTTAATGGCTCTTACCTCTTCAGGGATATTGTGCCATTGCGATTCTGGAGGAACAGGATAGATAGTTTCTGCATATGCCAACATCCAATAATCTGAACAGTAGTACTCAGAACAAAGGGAGTATACGTAAGCTCCGGTATGTTGCGGCCGATAAAGACCTGCTGCTGCTATAGCGTGGATGCACGGAATCTTGTCAATGTCGAAAACCCTACACGTGCAACTCCTTGTTGTTAAATTGACACATGCATTGCAATCACCACCAATCACAGTGTATTCATTCTCATTCAGTTGGTATGGTGTCAACGAACCAGCTTCATCAAATCTTCTTCTAAGTATTTCTTCTCTCTTTGGTGTAATTGGTGTGGTCACTAAAACTGATTCTCGACGTCGAGTGAAGAACCATTGTCCCATTGTGAAGAGGACGAAATCAATCATTGCCGTTACGGGATATTCTCTTGCCTTCAGCATCATATTATTCAAAGTCTCAACTATGTTAGTGGTCATAACTTCATACCTGTTGCCTTTAAAGTGAGCTCTTGACCACTTTTGAAACTTGACATCCTTCTCGAGATACTGAGCCACCTTCGGGTATAATTGCCTCATGTCACTGAAATGTTTCCCAAACTCCTCCAAACAATATGCTTCAGCAGCAGCCTTGAACACTCCAAGAGAAGCAGCACTCTTGAAACGGTTCTTAATATTCATCATAACATGATAATAACATGCTCCGTGCTGCGCCATAGGATAAACGTGACTCACCGCGTAACTAATACTCTGGTTCCTATCAGAAATAAAACATAGCTCTTCGCTGTCAGGTATGACCTCCTTCAGCTTCTGCAAAAACCAAGTCCATGAATCATTGTTCTCAGTATCACCCAAACCCCAGGCAATGGGATAACTGTGATACTCACTATCTTGTGTGGCAGCAACCATCAACATCCCCTTATATTTGCTTTTGATCCAAGCCCCATCTATGCCAATAACTTTTCTCATGTTCCTAAACCCCCGTATGGCTGCTCCTAAAGCCATAAAAAAATACTTGAACTTATTCTCCGAATCAACTTCAATGTGTGTAACTGTACCCTTATTAACCTGTTTGAGCATGTAACAATACGAGGGGAGCATGGCGAAACTGTGTTCTGGCGTCCCTCTGATCAAATTTTGAGCATATTGCCTTCCTTTCCATGCCTTCCAATAACTAACTTGAACATTCAGCTCCTGACTCATGAATCCCATGAGAACTTTTGGATTGGGGGGTTGCTTACAATCGATGAAGTGTCCTTTCATGCGAGCTCCAATTACACGACTGGATGCTTGTCTGTGATTGATCGATCTATTCACCAACGAGCAAGTGTGGATACCATTATATTGTCGAATCACAAAAAAATTCGAACCCGGCATTTTTGTAGCTCGCACCCGCCACAAGCAATTTGGTTCTTCTACACACACGACTTCCTTCAACGACTTGTTTGACTTCTTTACCTTCATTTCAAACTTTCCTTCAATGGCGACGAGGTTTAACTTTGTATTTAATTCTTCCTTGCTCTCAAAATGTTGACCCACCATTAAATCCGAACCATCATTTCTGCCGCTATTAGAACTTATCAGTGGAACAAATCTTGTATCTTCTGATTCAGCCTGTTGCCAACGCCTATCATCTTCTTCTGGTACACCATCGTCTTCTTTACGTGAATCATCACCTCCTTCGGATACATCATCACCTCCGTTATCTACACCACAATCTTCATTAGCTACTTCCCCAAGCACTGTCTCTTCTGGTGTTGGATTGGAACCGGTGATTGGAGTTGGATTGAAACCAGTGATCCCTTCATTGATTGGTGTACTAGTTGCACAAATCTGTAGCGGATGCTCATAATTACCAACTAATTCAGTTGGAATAAACCTTGCAACAAATGAGATTTCTTCATTTATCTGACACCCAAAGTAGTCATCATGGAAGCCCAGTGCATAACCACCATTACTGTTCATATCATCATCACCACGAACACATATTGCTTTTCCTTTATCGCATTTCTCTATTTTTGTAACATGTAAAGTCATTCCTCGTTTTTCATTGTAAAAAAACATAAGATCTATGATATCTGAATCGTTGCAAATGAGAGTTGGTGAAGTAGTGTCACCAAAAATGTCACCGACAGGTTTATGTGTTATCTCAATTGCATACATACTTCGATCAATACTTGTTTTGTTGTAGATTGTCTCTTCCAATTCCAAAAACTTGATACTCCTATCAACCACAAAGCCCTTGCTTATACCAGCTCCGAACCACCTCCAAAATCTGTCATCCACGTTTTCCCACTTTCCATTATACTCCACGACAATGTAGATCTGATTCATACCTATCATAGATTTTGACATTATCAATTAACAAACAATATAAAGCATACAACTACAAATTTTACATCAATCAATACAAAAAAAAAAAAAAAAACATTTCAGATAATTATCATATATGAACATTCGTTAGTATTTCACACTATAAATAGATCAGAAATCAAACCACATAATTAGCCAAAGTTCACATTCTTCAACGGTAACTACCACCAACTAAAAGCTTTTATTTGATTCATAGTTGAAAGTTAGCAATTCATTATCGTCGTCACAACTTTGGGCAAAATAAAATTTATAAAAAACCCACCACAACCTCATCGGTGACCACCTCCCATAATCAAACACAGCAAATCTCAAAGATAAGTTTTGTGGAAAAATGTGACCATAATTACCTATGAACTTACTGGATCAACGCCGAAGAGGAATCTCAAACTCGTAATCGAAATGAGTTTTGACGCGTCGCCAGCGACGGAGGTCACGTGCTGGGCGGAACGAGGCTGGGAGAAACCTCGTTCTCTGCTGGTGGGGTTTGGGGTTTGGCAGAGTGGAAATGGGAGCGAAGAACCTCTGAATATTTTTTTTTGGTTTGGACGAAGAAGAACGGGCGAAGAATTTGGTTTGGACGAAGAATAAGAAGAACGGTCGAAGAAGAACCTCCAAAGATTTTGTTTGGTTTCGACTAAGAAGAAGAAGAAGAAGAATGGTCCAAGATTGAACAATTTGGGCGAATAAGCAGTGAAAGAAGAACGAGAAGAACAATGGAACAATGCACAATATCTTTTTTTTCTTTTTAAGTTTTTTTTAAGAAGAATGGTCGAAGATTGAACTATTTGGGCGAAGCAGCAGTGAAAGAAGAACGAGAAGAACAATGGAACAATGCCCAAGATTTTTTTTTTCTTTTTCAGTTTTTTTTAAGAACAATGGTCGACTCACAATTTGGGCAAAGAAAGAAGGAGGCAGTGAAAGAAGAAGAAGTTCGAACGAGAAGAAGAAGAACAATGTCCAATGCCCAAGATTTTTTTTTAAGAAGAAGAATCACAATGAACTTGGGCGAAGAAGAAGGAGGCACTGAGAAGAAGAGGTTCGAACGAGAAGAAGAAGAACATCACCACAATGTCACTCTGTCTAATGCCTAAGCTTTTTTTTAAGAAGAAGACTCACAATGAACTTGGGCGAAGAAAGAAGGAGGCACTGAGAAGAGAAGAAGAAGTTCGAACAAGAAGAAGCGAAGAAGAAGAACATCAGAAGAAGAACGAACTCAAGAAGAAGAACAGAACAATCCTCCTCCTCTGTTCAGTCTCTGTCACTGCCCAAGAAGTTTTTTTTCTTTTTAAGTTTTTTTTATTCCCTTATATTAATTTCTTTTCTTTTTACATTATTTTTTTTCAAGAAAGGTTATTTTGCTAATTAAAATTTTTTAAAGGTTATTTTACTAATAAAAAAATGTTGAAAGTCCATTTTACTAAAGCACTCTGTTCAATGCCCAGAAGACCGAAGACCTCAGAAGAAGAACTCCTTCGAGAGAACAATGCCCAATATATTTTTTTTTCTTTTTAAGTTTTTTTTTAACCCTTATATTAATTTCTTTTCTTTTTACATTATTTTTTTTCAAGAAAAGTTATTTTGCTAATTAAATTTTTTTAAAGGTTATTTTACAAATTAAAAAAAGTTGAAAGGCTATTTTACTAAAGCACTCTTGTTCAATGCCCAGAAGACCGAAGACCTCAGAAGAAGAACTCCTTCGAGAGAACAATGCCCAATATATTTTTTTTCTTTTTAAGTTTTTTTTTAACCCTTATATTAATTTCTTTTCTTTTTACATTATTTTTTTTCAAGAAAAGTTATTTTGCTAATTAAATTTTTTTAAAGGTTATTTTACAAATTAAAAAAAGTTGAAAGGCTATTTTACTAAAGCACTCAAAGGGCAAAGGGCCTGCTTCTTAGGGTTTTTTATTTTTATCTTTTAAACATTTTTATTTTTCAAACTCATTTTTGGGTTGACCCGAAATTGACCCGAAAATGATCCGAAAGTAACACGAAAAATTGACCTGAAATTGACACGAAATTTGACACGAACTTAACCCTAACTTGACACGAAAACTGACACGAACTTGACCCGAACTTGACACGAAAACTGACACGAACTTGACACGAAAAAAACGGGTCCAACCCGAACACGACCCATTTTTTTTTCGTGTCAAATTTTCCCAACCCGAACACGACCCGCCCCCTATTTTTCCCAACCCAAACCCGCGAAATTCGTGTCGTGTTCGTGTTGTGTCGTCGTGTCGCGGCCCGTATTGCCACCCCTAATTTTGAGAATTGACTCTCCTATCATAATCTCTCAAGGATATAAACAAAATATAATAATAATAATAAATAAAAAAACAGTGTGATAATGATATGACTAATACGTGATTGACTACGTGATCGTCACATGACAAGTAGAGATGTCAAATGGACCGGCCCGGCCTATTTATTTTGAGCTCATTGGTGTTTTGTGTTGTGCTTGTGCCGACTCATTTAATAAACATGTCGTGCTCATTAAACATTTATAACTTCAAACCTAACTCATGACCCATTTATAAACATGTTGTGCCGTGTTCGTGCCTTAATCATGCCTAACAATAAAAAAATTTAAATAAATAAGAAAAAGTAAGTTTTGAATCTCATAGAAAAAATTGTTTTTTAACAAAAATAAAACATATTATTAAAAAGAAACGACAATATTGAAAACTTTATCAAGTAAAAACTCAAAAGATATGAAAATTTCCCAATAAAATAAAAAAAACACTATAAGTCTTATATGAAAATTATTAAAAATATCATAGAAAAAGAATAATTTTGTCGTGCCATTTTCGTGTCCCTTATCGTGTTTGTGCCCGTGCTCGTGCCGTGCTCTTAACGTCCTTGTGCCTTTAGCATACTTCGTGCTTAAAAATCACATCAAGCCCGGCCCATTTAATTAAACATACCGGGCTAGGCCCAAGTAATAATCATGCCGTGCCGTGTCCACTTTTTAGCGTGTCGTACTCATGCCGACACGCTAGACCTAGCCCATTTTGACATCTCTAATGACAAACAAGAAAGACACGATCAAAATAGTCATTGGTTATTATATATAGTATATATAATATGTAAAAGTAAGAGATATTTTAATCAACAAAAATTAGTATAAATTACATTTTTTCTCTCCGAATTTTAATCCTAATCACAAAATACCCACGAACTTCAATTTGTAATATTTTTTCTCCCTGAATTTTGGAAAAATTTGCAGACCTTCCCCCTTCAAATCACATGACATGGCTATTGACTATGTCAATGGAAGCAAGCTTTTTAATGTGTTTGATGTGAATAGGGAAAGTTTCTTAGAGTAATAGAAAGCTCACCCCCTTACAATGGGTGCAGATCAACTAAGGGCGTGAAGGAAATTTTCTTCTCATATCACACTAAACACTAGTTGTTCAAATAGATCCTTAGAGGTGTCAGCTAGGATTAAGGAATAAGATCTTTTTAATCCTTTAACAAAACTCTCAAGACTCTCATCTTAGTAGTTAAGAAAGTCATAGCCAAGAAATAATTGACATCCAAGAAGGTTAACGGTTCCCTAATACCAGTTGAATCAAAGAGCGGAGAAAACGGTTAAAATATATAGGTCAACCATAATAAGGGATGTCATAGTAGATTGAAGCTGAATGAGCTACTAAATAATTGTCAAAAAAATGTATATCTTAACTATAATAAAAGAGTAGATATGTATCTACTATTCCTTTTTGGTAGTAAAAAAGGCACCATTTAGTCAACTAATATTATTTAACTAAAAAATATCTCAATTTCTCATGTTAGTTGATTTTTCTTCTTCTTTTTGAAGTTTTTTTTTTTTTTTTCATAATCTTAAATACATAGTAAATTGTATTTTTTTTTTTTTTGGGTTAAGGTTTACCTTTTTTTTTTTTTTTTTTTTTATAAATGAACTTTATGCTTAAGATTTCTTTTCTTTTGGGCTATATGCACATCAGTCCCTAATTTTATTTTCAGATAATGATTATTTGATCCATTATTAATTCTACAAATCAATCCTTAAATTATTGATTTAGTTGCAATTTTTGGTAAAACTAAAAACATTCTATAATTTTGAGAAAATTTACTATGTATGCAGCACATGGCTTAATTTATCTTAATTTTCTATCCATTTGACCATCTACAATGCAAAATTTATGTACCAAAGTCAAAATTTGACATTTTGCAATGAACATCACTCTCCAATATAATGTTATTTTCAGTGGTAGATTATGACATTTGATTGCTATTTGTTGTCTTGACATTATTGATATTATTATTTTTTAACTTATTTAAATATTAAGGATTACTTTATTTAAAACTTAAGGTTCATTTGGAAAATACATTCATTTTGTATCATGTTCGAATGCAATAGATGGAAAACAATATGCATTTCGATGTCTCTTTTGTACATTGCATTTAAATATAATGTGTGTTTGGATTGTTTTCATTTGAATAGTCATTCTGATATGTGTTGGTATGTGAGAGTATATAATATGATTAGTAAAAGTATGTAGAAAAAGTTAATGGATGAATTATTCAGATATATTTTTATTAAAATGAAATATAAAGATACTCAAACATACATTACGTTGCATTGAGATATATTATACAGCAAATAATGTTTTGAAACGCACTATTAATAATTATAATAAAATGTACATATGACAATAGAAATTGTATTATAAATTGAAGCATGTAGGATAATATAGCAAATATACTATAGTCATATTTTTAATAACAAAACATAACATTGACTTTTGCATTAGAGATGATCCTAAAAGTTCAACTTTTATTATTATCTCTTTTAGAGATTTTTTTTTTCTCATGATTCTAATTTCAATTTCCTCACTGAAAATTTTAATTTCGTTACTTGTGATCGATATTGAATTTTGATAGCTATGTGTTTTGTTTCATACATTTCATGATCAAATTTGTGTGATTTGAATTTTTCGGCTAGACTATTATCAATACGTATTTTTTTTAATCCCTAAGAAATTTTTATTTTTTCTTTTTCGTATATGATTATTTGTATTCTATATTTTAGAATATTAAAATTTCAGTAATTGCTCAACATGTGCGATGCACGTGCCTTAACTAGTAGTTATGTAAATGAAAGATTATTTTATATATTATCACGACTTGTACTCTTAGTATTTTAGAAAAAAAAAATTTGAAAATCCTTTCCGTTGTGCTTCTCAATTTCGACTTAAAACGACACAATAAATCCAATTCCAAATGAGTCGCTGTGATATTAGATTCGACAATTTGATTTATAATATATAGACCTTATTATTATTATTATTTTTTATGTGTGTGTGTATATGTAAGTGATGGAGAAGTCTTTTTTAGCTATTGACTTTTATCATATTTAAATTTAAAAAAAATGATTAAAAATTAATTGAAAACTAAAAGTGATGGTGCTCGGAAGACGATACGATCGACCGTATTCATGGGTGCAATGAGAATAAAAGGTATTTTTCATGAAAATGCTTGATCCATTGGATGATCATAACTTGCAATAGCAACCTTTCATGCTTATGTTCTTGAGTGCCTAATTGTGAAGGCTTACCTTTTCTTTGGGAGAACCATATTCCACCACTTTAAAAGATATATTAATTTCACAAATACTCCTCAACATGTACCACATTTTATTTTTCATCCTGAATTATCAAAATCATTTATTTGTTCACTCATATATATAAAAAACAATTTAACATGTCTCATTCATTCACTTCCGCTTGTTTATCTAACGGAAATGATGACATGGCATACATGAAAGATTAAATAAATATATAGATTAAACATTAAATTTTTTTTAAAAAAATGGACATTTAATTTATTTGAGAACTTTCAGCATTCACACATGTGTACAATAAAAGTACTTGTATCTTTTTATTATCAATATGATATGGACTAAACATAGCATTGTATATAAATTACATAACAGGACAAATAAAAACACACAAATTATTATAGCTATATGTATATGATAAAAGATAAATCCATACTCACCTTTAATATGATCGTCGTTTGTTAATTATAGCTTTTTTTTTTTTTTTTTTTGGTTTCTCCATACATGATGACAAAGTCTGATATCTCTCAAAAATATTCTTTATACCAGTTTTCAACACAAACTTTTCTGGCACAGTCTTGACAATAAATGACTCTTTCTCTTATTGATGGTGATACATCGTCAACATTACAATCTGAGGTTTGTAACAATGGAGCGGCATGACAAGAAGAAGCCAATGAATATGAAAATTTATACGAAAAAGGAAGACTTTGTAGGATTATAATAGAAATAATCTTAATCACAACATTTTTCTTGCTCTTTCTAACCATTGAGTGCTTACTTTTTTTTTTTTTTTTTTCAATTAATTGTGATCACAATTATTTTGAATTTATATACCAAAATTCTTGTAATATATATAATACTTTTAAATTAATTATATGGACTCATTACTTATAAAGAGGTGAATGAGCAATTAAAATACTAAGAGTATGAGTTTTATAACTAACTTACTTAGCCAGCAATATTATCTCTTCAAATAATATGAATCGTTGTAAAGTGAATAAATGTTATAAATATTGATGACTTGCGAATAATCATACAAGACAGTATGTAAACTTCAAACGTTTAAGTTAATTTCAAAATTTGATGTGTTTTATCATTTTACCTTATCCAAGGTAGTACTAGCACTGATGATATTTAATAAATAGAAATGCTGTGATTAAAAAAAAAAAAAAGAAGCTTGAAAAGTCATATATAAATTTGTGGTAATTTGCTTAATTAATATATGAACTCTTAGCTGAGCGACACGTGTTAGCATATGTGTTTGAAAAGTAGATTTTGTAATTAATTATTTGCATTTATCGGAAATACGTCTCTGCTTAATGATGATCATGTGATGATTTCGCATTAGGAGTTAGACATATATACTTATATATATATACTATATACTAAAAGAATGTAATGGGTTACTGCTCTTTAAATAATATACGGATTATTCTGCCCCTTGGGCAAAGTTGCTTTTTTCTCTAACTACAGTGAATGAAATTGCCCCTTTTCCCTCATTGCACGGACCGATTTGCCCTTTGGTCAGTATTGTTTTTCCCTCTGTTACAGTAAATGGACGGTTTTGCCCTTGGCTTTTGTTCTTTGATGACTTTGCCTTTATCAGATGTACTTCATCTTATGTTGTTGTTTGCTCTTTTTTTTTTTTTTTTTGTGTGTTTTTTAAATTTTTTTTGAGCATTTTCTTCTCTAATTTTTTTGCAACACTGTTCATTTTTCTTCTCAGGTTTTTCCTTTTTTCCGAGTCCTAAGTATTGGTTTTTTGTGTTTTTTATGTTCTTGATTTGTTTTTGCCGTTATTTTCTTCTTCTGTCGTTATTTAAATATTTTTTGTTTTAGTTTTTTTTTTTCTTTTCTTTCTAAGGTTTTTTCTTTTGCTTTTGGTTCTTAAACTTTAGATTTTAAAATTTTTATTTTTTTCCTTTACTGTTATTTTGGTCTCGCTCCCCCCCCCCCCCCCCCCGGCCGCTTTTTTAGCTTTTTGGTTGGATTTTGTTGGTCGTGAATTTATTATTATTATTATTATTATTAGCATGGTTTTTTCCTACGTATATATTAGTAGAGACTTTTTTTTTTTTTTTGGTTTCTGTATGTTTTTGTCTTTGGAATTTTTGTTTCTATATGTTTTTCTCCTAAATTTTTCCTTTTTTTTTTTTGGGTGATTTTCCTTTTCTTAATGGTTATTTTTCCCTCTACAAGTATATAATCAGTGGTGTCGTTTTTTTTTTTAATTTCTTTTTTTAGGGTTTTGATTGGTCTTTTTTGGTTGTGATTTTTTCCCTTCTTATTATTAGTAGGGTTTTTTTGTTATGTATGTGTTGGTGGATAAATTTTTTTTTTTTGGTTTCTGTATATTTTGTTTATGAAATTTTTTGTTTCTTCATTTTGTTTATCCTAATTTTTTTTTCAGTTTTTGTGTCATTTTTTTTATAATTGTTTTTTCTTCTGTATTTACATAATTAGAGAAAAGTATTTTTGTATTATTTTTATTTTTTGTTTTTTCTATTTATTATTATTGTTATTTTTGCTTCCTGTATTTAAATGGTTTGAGAAAATCAGGGAAAAAGCTTATCAAAAAATTAAAGAAAAAATGGAGTAAGAATCTGGTTTTTGCTGTACTTATTTATTTATTTTATATACATATGTGCTGGTCTTTATTTTTAATTTCTGTTAATTTGTTTTTGTAGATTTTGATAATAATACTGTGAGCATCGTGGATTGTGAGTATGCAGTGGAAATTCAAGCACTTATTTATGTGGTATTTTGATTTTGGATTTTTTTCTCTTTTTTTCTTCCCCTTGGTAATATTTTACTGAACTTGGTTTTCAAATTTTATGACTTGATTGTTAGATTTATATATTTTTTTGTTGTTGTTGTTTTTAAGATTTGCATATCCTTTTCAGATGGTATTTTATTTATTAGTTTTATTTGAACGAATTGTTGGATTTTCTTATCTATATTATTTTGTTAGATTTGAATGAATTGTTAGACTATTTTATTCTTTAGGCTTCTAGACCTCTTATGTTATTTCTTAGTTGCAGCTTTTGTATTTAGATATGTTGTTATGGTCTTTGTTGATCTGTCTCAAATATTTAATGCTTCTAAACAATCTTTTTGAGTATATAATTGTGCCATTTGCTGTGATTATGTGATTTACTATTTACTTTCTTCAGTTTCACTGTAATTTTTACAATTGTTACCTCGTTTTTAATGCTTCTAGCTACAGTTTTGGATCTGTAATACCCTAATTTATCCAAACTCTGTTATTTGTTATGACTAACCATGTTTTCCTCTGATATTTTACTGAGATAACTCTGTAATTTGTGTGATATTTCTGCTTTTTTTTCCTCATCGGCCTTTGAATAAAAAAAAAAACTTAAAATTTTATTTTATAATTTTTCTATTATAAATAGTTTGCTTCTTCATTTACTACTTTATTCCTACGTTTAACTATCATTGCTTCTACAATATTCTCTTACTCACTCTCTTTACAACCGTCGTTTAGTTATTACTATCTTTGTAATATCTTCATATTTACTCTACTCCCAACCTTTTTTAATTGTTATCCTGACTTTTTTATTCCCTCATTTCTTACTTTCTAAGTACTGATATTTTTTTAACTACTGTTTTCTGTGAAGAGGGCCTTTTTCATTGTGGTATGCTATTACTTATGTTTTTTTGACTGTAATTGAATGCTTTTATTTGACTGGTTTCAATTTCTTCATATGTTTTTTTAAAATTTTTTATTTATTTGTTCCTGTAATATTTTTCTATTTCTACGTACTGTTTAATCATAATTATTAATATATTATGAAATGATTTGGTTTTGTTATTGTGTTCTCTTCTTTAGTCTTTGTCTTTGTTTTTTAATATGGTGTGATCAACTCTGTTTTTTCGAAAATTTTATTTGTCAATATTAGGAATATGTCACTGTTATTATATGTTAGAATGATTATGAAATAAAATATGGTAGTTTATATAATTGCTGTACATATAAGGAAATATGACTCTATTTGTTTGAATTATATTATCTCTCCATCATTTTGATATTCATGTTTCTGTACTCTTATAATTTGTAATATCTGTATATATGCCTTTATGATATTGGTCTACGATTATTATTGTCACTGTTTGTTTTAATTGTTTTTTTTTCGTTATAATTACTTTTTGAAAACAGTTTTTCTATATAGATTTAAGTTTATTATAATTATCTCTATTTTGGTATATACTAGTACATATATTAGATGCCTTATTTGGTCTGGTATATGTTGTTTAAAATGATACTGTTGTTATCAATTGTTAGAGAATTGTTAAATACAATTTGCTAGTCTTTATTGTTGATATAAATATTTGACATTTTAGTTGTTTTTCGGTTTGTATATGTATTTATATGATATTGTTTTGTTACTATTGTTGTCACTGTCTTTTTCTTTGTAATTTTTTTTTTTCTGTTATAAATAGTTTTCTAAAGAGTTTTTGTACAAATATTTAAGCTTGCTATGATAATAAAGACATTTAAATTTTCAGACTTATTGAAATTATATTATATGTTTTAATCTATTATTTTTAATGTATGTTATTTACATTTATCATTTATCCTTACCAGTTTTTAATTTTTTTTTTTTTTTTTTTTTTTTTTTTTTTTTTTTTGCAACCGTGCATCGCACGGGCATTAAACTAGTATTGTTCTATTTTATTGTCTCATTGCTTAACAATACAATAAAATTTTGATATTCAGTTAAAGCTTTTCAGTATTTTGTTTATTTATGTGGTCAGGTTGTTAAACTTAAATTACATGAAAAATCAGTAGTTGAGAGACACCCTTCAAGACCAAAAGAAAAAAAAAAAAAAACTTGAATAACAGATTGAGGTGTTCTTTATTTCCAACGAGACCTTTTTACATGTTACGATGCTCAAGTATATCTACATTCTCTTGTGTCTTGCGGTTGCTCTTGTGAAGCCCGAGATATTCCTGTTAACCTCAAGTGTTTCTGCATAATTTTGCTATTTTTTATTTGTTATTTTTCCTGGATTTGTTCTTATTTGTCGCTCTGTTTTTCGATAGGTTTTTGTAAAGAAGGTTTAAGGTTTCTTCTTTGACTTTAGTGTTAAAGCTTATGATTGGTTTTATTAGTTTTTCTTGTCATATGTTTTGATGTTTTGTCGATGTAATTTGTTTGACGCAATTTGCAACTACTAAAGTTTCGTAGCTTTTATTTGAGCTAGTCAAAACGTTTAATGGAAGGAATTTGAAGAATAGATTTTCTGTTTTGACCTAAATTTTTTTTTTTTTTTTTTTTGTTCTTTTTGTTACACAAAATTTATTCAACTACCTACTACAATATTTTAGAAAATGAAAAATTATTTCCCAATCAAAACCGACTAAAATCTACATATTGTAAACAAAACCAAACTTCGGAAAACCAACCGAAAAATACACATTATAGCCGGACATCGGTTTCCTATTCCGATAGCTGACTACTTGGATTTGAAACCGAAATCGACAGTTTTTAAATGACGTTCAGTCCTATTATCTAGTTTATTTTTTTTTAGAGTTCTTGAGCTAACGATTATATATATTATTTTTTGTGAAAGAAAGTGGGATGAGAGAGAAGTTAAATAATCATGGTTTGTTTTGATAGTACTAAAAACAACAAAAGAACAAAAAAATACACAATTACTTTCATAATAGAGTGGCCAAAAACAAGATTACATCATACATTCTATCATCTACAAGTCCTTTTACATTCCAAAATTAACCAACATCTCATACAAATTTGCAACAGCAAAAAAATGGGGGAAAAAGTGCGTGCACGAGAGTGTGAGAAAATAAATAAATAACATTAATAAAATATAATTAAAAAAAAAGAGAAAAAAAAATTGTCATTTTCACAATCTGCTTTCACCTCTTAAACTAATCAGCGCTTTTGGGCATTGCCTTCAAATGATTCTCCAAAAAATTTGCTCTCTCATGATGCTTCTCTTCGACTTCCTCAAGGCTGAGCTTTGACAAAATTAATAGAATTGTATGGAAACCTTTCAGTTGCAAACGTTCAAAAAGTTCAGGGGTTGCCTCGCAAAAATTAAAAGAAAAGAAATTAATGGCGTGTTTCGAAATTGGAACTTCAACTCTGGTTGAAATTTTGGAGGTTCTTATGTTATTTATTTATTTTCAAAAATCATTTGTTTTCATAACTCAATTTCAATCCACATGTCTTTTTCTCTCTTTTTGATTTTCAGAAAACTCAACTCTAAAAATCGATAACTTTCTTATTTTAAGTCAAAATGAAATGATTAATGTGTCTAAATGCTCACAAAAACGAGAGGAACAAAACATAATCTATATTGCTATTTCTTTTTTACAAACAGATTTTAAATTTTTACACTATTTTAATATAACAACTTATTTCAATTTACATATCAACCAATTAAACATATATTTCTAAACACTCACTCATTCCTTAAAATAAATAAAAAAAGCCCTCAAAACACCAACTATAATTGGTGTTTCAAATGGGCCCAAAGTTATCACCTCCTTGCAAGTCAGGGTAGTAATGTTGATAATTACTCAAATGAAAACTTTTTTTTCCCAAAACAAAAAGTTTGTGTACTAATGATGGTTGAAGGGAAAACACATCATTTAAAATTAAAGAAAGAATTGAAGCAAAGGGGCTGACACAACATTCCTAACCTTTTATGGACACTTTTTGGACCAAAAAGAGTTGTTTAATAAACACACATGAAAGTCTACAAACTTCTTTTCCATAGCTAATAAATTTGTTTTATTAATGACTAATTACACTACTCGGGTAGAACAATGCCACGTACTAAATCAGTCATCACACTAGTAGTTAGTATAGAGATGACCCTTGAGATTTACTGCTAACCTTCGTTCTGTGTCAAAGTTAGCTCTCTCGTTAATAGGAAGGCTTGAAAGCTCCAAAAGGATGTTCGAGCTCGCCAAGGCAAGGAGTTCCGCTCAGAGCCAACACATCCCTAAGAGTACTTAAGTCTCTCCTAGAGGTGAGACAGAGATCTTTGGCAGAGTCTACGACGGTCAAAGCAGGTGTTTAGAAATGTGAAAAGTCATCTCCCTACTAGCTGCTAGGCGTCAAGTCTCAAGTGGTATCAGAGCCTCAAGAATAACCGCGGTCCAGGGAATGAGCCTCCAGAAACGCAATGTGGAGGTCCCGGTAGGACGGGTGATAAAGGGGTATTTGGTCCCTATCTGGACAAGATATCTTTTCCAGCTCAAGGTGATAAAGGGGTATTTGGTCCCTATCTGGACAAGATATCTTTTCCAGCTCAAGCTTGTGATGACTGATTTAGTAAATCTCAAGGGTCATATCTATACTAACTACTAGTGTGATGACTGATTTAGTATTTGGTCCCTATCTGGACAAGATATCTGATACCACTTGTGACTTGACGCCTAGCAGCTAGTAGGGAGATGACTATTCACGTTTCTAAACACCTACTTTGAACGTCGTAGACTCTGTCAAAGATCTCTGTCTCACCTCTAGGAGAGACTTAAGCACTCTTAGGGATGTGTTGGCTCTGAGCGGCACTCCTTGCCTTGGCGAGCTCGAACATCCTTTTGGAGCTTTCAAGCCTTCCTATTAACGAGAGAGCTAACTTTGACACAGAACGAAGGTTAGCAGCAAATCTGATTAATCAATCAGTAACAGCTGGATATTACAATGATTATCAGTTGGGTTCCCAATAGTAATCGGGTAGGTTACTGGTGACAGTGAATATTGACAATAACCAGTTAATATTACGGATAGCCACTGACCGACAACTTAAAGAATATATTTGATACATTTGATACTCTAAATATAACGATATGTTTTCTTTTAAACGTAATTCAATTCTAAGACATAAATCTCTGCACTTTTGTGTCCAAAAGTACTTAGAGACATTTTTTTTTTTAATTCTATTGATATATATATATATATATATATATATATATTTGGCTTCAATAGCATCCCTAATATTGTTCCCAAAGGCCTCAAGAAATGAAAGTCTTATCACCTAAGTCACTTCACTTGCTGTGTAACACGCCAGAAATCGAATTGAACTTGATTGCTTTTGAACTAAGAAGATAGGCATCGAACTTAATGGTGAAAAAAGAAAAAGTGAGAAACTAAAACCGATTTGAATTACAGGCTCAAACCTATTATTCTAACAAAAATTTGATTTTTGTGATCATAGAAAAAAAACGAAATGTCAAACGGATGCTAGATTTAAGATACTCACCGCCCCTCGTCTCAAAGCTATCCCACTTTCACGTAAAAACAAAGACTAGAATCACAAGTAACTCTCCATAAGGCACCAAAATGATCAACAACAAGTTGGAAAGGTTCATGAACCAAGATCATACGAGATCTTTGCCTTTGAGAAGCAAAATATTCCTTACAACTAGGACCAAATTCCATTTCTTTTTGTTCTCAAATATTCTTGTACCCAAGTCAATGTCATAATCATCACCAAAAAAAAAAAAAAGAAAAGAAAGAAAAAGTAGGCAAAATTAGATTATAACAGCAAGGATCACATACAACGCATAACTAAGGAAGGTGGTCCTTTTTACCCACACTCCCATACCACCCCACAACTAACAAACGGAACACTATATGTATATAGATATTTATATGAAAACTTTCTAACAAAAAGAACTCTTAAACTAGGACCAAAACAAGCACCAAAATGGCAATCACAAGCCTCATCCCCAAACCTCCAATCCCATTCCTAGGAGAGCTAGAGAACCACACCCTCACATCGTCGATAACCGGGCCACACAACGAGCTCATGTCGTCGCTCCTCGTGTTGTAGTATATGCTGTAGAAGGCGACCCTGGTCCTCTCCGCCTTGGAGGTGAAGTTAAGGCTAGTGGTGTGGAACGTGGAGTTGGAATCCGGAGTGTAATGGATGTTCTGCGCCTGGTCCCCCGCGAAGGCCATGACCGCGAGGGGCTCCTTGCACTTGTCGCCCGCGTGGCCCAAAGCGAAGGTGAGGGTGTACATCTTGTTCGGGGAGGTTTCGACCATTTGGGAGATGATGCCTTCCTTGCCCGAGAGCAACTCAATCGCTCGCTTGCCTTGGGGGACGCTGTAATGGTAGGAATCGATGTACCTCACAGCCCTGTTGGATTCGACATTCCAGCCTGGTAAGGGGGATAGTTCTTCGTCTAGGTTCGTGGGAAGCAAGACACCAAGTGAAACGTTTTTGGGAACCCATGGACCTTCTTCAAAATCTCCATTAAGCACTGCATTGTCTGCATAATTGGGCAAATTAGATATCAGTTAGTAACTCAATGGGTTACTTAATGCATAATTCTGGAGGAAAGTACCTTGTGGAGAGTGGTTATTACAATTTTACCAATTAGTTTCAACTAAAAAGTGAAGATTTTGAATTAAAATGGTTTGTGCCATAGACAAATTTGACACCAAAAAGAAGCTTGTGAATATTACAAGTACTTACTAAATAAATAAATAAATAAAAACTTACTCGAATAAAAGAGTTACTTCTCTACTCTTGAAAATATATTTATCTATATTTTGTACAAAATGAGGCTATTTTTTTTAGGCCTAACAATCTTTCTTGATAAGAAGAATTGTGTTATATATATGTTCACAATTTTTCATCATTCCGTTTGACCTTGTTAAGATAACGTGAAAACTTTAAAGAGCATCTTTATAGACTACATCTCTACCGTTATTTTATAATATAATCAAAATCATATCAAAACAAAACAAAAGTAATACAAAATTAAATAAGATTTAATACAAATCTATCTATTTTAATAGAAACCCAAGTATTGAACTTTCTTCCAACTTAATTTTTTAACCTTTTCAATATAGCTTTAACGGTTCTCTATAAAAAAAGAAAATAAAATAAATAAAAGCTTAAACGACTTATAAGACCAAATTATTGTTACAACAACTAAGACCACCATCCAATTACTTTAGTGGGATTCTCGAGTGAATGACATAAAGTCCAAACTGAGAAGACAGGGGATATAAAATAAACAAAAGAGGTCAGGCAATTGGTCTAAAACGTCCAAATGTATCTCGTCGTTTTCTAACTTTTCGGATTGAGAGCCTTTGAGCCCATTATAAGGGAACATATCCTCGTGTGTTCAGACGACAAACTCACGCCGTGGATCCCCTTACCCAAAAAATAAAAAAATAAAATAAAAAGTATAGAAAGTAGGGACCCCACTCAAAGAAAAAATGATTTTGCTTTGGTCCTTGTGTTTGAATGGCAAGAAAGTGAAAAATAAAGTGAAATTATGTGACAAGAAATTCAAAAGAAAATACTAAAGTCACTCAACTTTTTTATTTTTCTTAAAAACGAAATTAACTTCTAAATTCGTCCCATAAAAGAACCTTTAAATTCAAACTACTAGTTGATAAATCTCCTATTTTATTTAATATTTCTAGGATATTAAAAACACTATTTAAGATTTTGAATGTGAGCCTAAGTTACTTTATTATATAAAAACACTTTTGAATTCTGTATTTAAATCTAAAAGTTCATATCTAAACACCAACTCTTTCTACCATTCTTTTAATGTACGAGCTGCTCCCAAAAATGTGGATAAGAGAGATATATAATTCATTTACCTCTACTCATAATGAGAGCTACTTCACTACTTAAATAATGTAAGGTTAATTAGTCTTTTTTCATTTTTAAGTACTTTCAACTAAAAAAGGTGACAATTCACTTAACCTACAAAAACTCAAATTTATCAAAATTGAAGCGCAATACAAATGATCATAAAAGAACTATCAGATTTTAGATTTTGATTCGTTAGTTGAAAATAAAATTTTTAAATCAAAATTGATTGATTTTTTAAAAATTAATTAAATTTTTATTGATTTTTAAAAAAATAAATAAATAAAAAATTTAGATAAAAAATTTAAATCGAAGATGTCAAAACAAACAGATACTAACCTTTCTTTTCATATTTAATCGGAGGGTGTAGGAAAAAGCGACATAAAAAAAAAAAAAAAAAGAGAACTTAAAAGGAAAAAAAAAAAAAAAAATTTACCTTTGGGACGATCAGGGGAAAAGAGCTTCTTGATGGAGATATCATCAATGATGGGGCCACAGGTGGGGTCATCCTCCATGCCGGGATTCCGGAACGCGAGAGTGATATCATCCGACTCGGCCTCGTAAGCCACGGCGTATGGGTCCCACCCTTGCACGTTGTACAGCGTCTGCAGGTCTATCGTCATCGACGCTGTCCCCGCCGACACGTTCAGCGCCTCCAGCTGCGCGCAAGTGCGTGCCGCGCTGAACGTCACCGAGTACACCGCCCCCTTCTCCACCGTCAGATCTTGGCTGATCTCCGCGTCGTTCCCCAGCCGCACCGCGTGCCTACCCTGCGGTACTATGAGGATCATCCCACCCTGTTTCTCCCCCGACTCCACCAGCTCTACTGTCCCGTTTAGCTTCCAGCTTGGTATCGCCGTCGGCCCGTCTCTCACCGCCGACGCCTCGCTTGGGAAACCCCCCAATGGGCTCGTCTCAAAGTCTCCGTTCGGTATTGGGCCTGTCACATGGGCCCATTAGGAAACAAAGCTCGTATTAGATGCATCTTTATTACTAGTTGACTAACACACATAAATAAATAAATTAAAACAAAAAATAAAAAATATCACATGCAATTAAAGGAGCCGAAACGTGACGTGGGACTGTTACATGATAACTTTAGAGCAGAAGACGAAATCATTATAAAACAGTAATTTGTACCCGTGATTTTAATATAAGAGTATATTGATAAAAAATGTGATAATAGAGACGTTAAAAAAAATAATATGTACCATTTACTTTTTTTTAACAGTATAGTTAATATTTCCCCCAAAAAAAAAAAAAAAAACAGTATAGTTAATAAATGGAAAGAAAATTTATAAACCTACATATTTGTAGATGGAACATAACACTTGTTCAAGTTATTGAAAATAACATGTATCAACATAAAATAACCATCTGCAAAAATCATAAAGCACCGGCCAACATTTTTAGATAAGTTCTTATGAGTAGATGGGATTTGTTTGTTTATTTATTTATTTATTGCCAGTGATGAGTCAGAGGCTGTGGGTAGGCGTAGAGGATGCAATTCTCCATCAAAGACATGTTTTCACACGAAAAATACATTTTGGCATTTTGGGTGCACGTGCAGCGAAATCAGTCGCCTATCAAATTTAGCAAAAGAAACCACCCCCCAAATGCCAATCACGTGTGCCGGTATGAACTTTTAAGCTTTGAAGATGGTGTTTTAAAGGTTAGAGATAATTTGAGTTTTAAAAATATATGTTTGGTGAAAATAAACTGTTTGAAATTAAAAAATTTAAAAACTTATAATGTGTTCGGAAAAAATTAGTAATATGGATCTTATTTCGTTACTCTCAAAATTTAAATAAAAAAATCATCTTATTTCGACTTAAAATGATAAACTTATAGACTTTTAAAATTTGAATTTTTTAAAAAATTTGAAAAAGTTAATAATATAATTAGAGGAAAATACCAAAAACTTTGGGAAACTATGTTTTAGAAGATGTCCCAAAACGGGACCTTAATTAAAGCTATAAAAATACAAAGAAAAAGAAATTAAAATGGCGTGTAATAAAGTACTTTACAGAGGCTTTGGGGAGGGGAGGGAAGTACTTTTCAGAAAATAGGCACAAACAGTTTTTCGAAAAGAAAAATGTTTTTAAGTTGGGTTTAAGCATTTAAATGCATTCACAAATGAAACTTTTTTGGTTAGTCTACAATCCAACAATCCCCAACAATGTTCAGCTTTACAGATTAATTTTATTAAAAAAAATTTGAAAGAAAACATAGGTTTTGTTCAATATGACACGTAAGTTCAATACATTATTAACGAACTCAACAAAAAAAAAAAATTTGTTTGCCTAATTCTCATATAAATGTCATATCGAATAATTTGAGGATATTCTAACAATTATCAGCAAACACAAAACACAAATTCCCTTTAGCTTTTAAGCTTCACCTGAAACATTTCAGTCCTCACAAAAAAAATAAATAAATAAATAACATTTTCACCAACTTGTGTGGATAAACCTTATCCAGGCATTTTGGCCAAAATCACACAAAAAAGCGATAAGGAAAAAATAAAAAAGAGGAGATATATTTCAGACCAGAGGAAAAAGCAGCAAGATAAATAGAGAACGAGATTGACAGGGTTCATTATAACACTTCATGTGGATGACCTCATTGTATAGCATTCCTCATAAACGACAAAAGAAGACGTGTCTAATCACCAAAAACATGAACCATAGAGCACGGCTCTCCGCGTGGGCCACATTCCAAAGCTGGCCTACATTTTTGTAATTTTTTTATTTTATTTTTCCTGATGTGTATTTTTTTTTTTTTTAATATCAATCTCACAAGCATTCTAAAATTTTAAGATGATTTTCATTTTATCTCGAAAATGTTAAAAATTCCCATAAATTTTGAATTAATATCATATATCTAACTGTAAATTAAGGTTTTTCTTTTTTGTTAGAAACAAATTAAAAAAAGGATCACGTAGCCAAAGTTGATTCTTTTTTAATTTTTCATCTAACTACTTTTTTTATTTTTTATTTTTTGTTTTATGTTTATGACAGTGGTCTTTCCCACTTTGACTAATGGAGAAAAGTGGATTTTACCTAGATTGCTTTAACGGACAGTGCGCCTAGCTGGAAATCGGGCAAAAAAGGAATTTAATAATAGAATATTTTAGGGGGCTAGTGTCCTATGAAAAAAAGGACATTGGCTCTTCGTCAAAGTAGAGAAAATACAGAAGGATATGCTTGGTTTGGCGGGAAATATGTTCCCCTAATAAACATCAATGTCACCTAACCTTAGAATCGGGCAAAAAAGTACTTCACCTAGGGTCCCCCCCCCCCCCCCCCCCCCCCCCCCCCCCCCTATAACAATAAGAAAGGAAAAAAAAAAGACCTTTTTTTTTTTTTTTAATGTGTTGGGAACTTTTTTTTTTTTTTTTTTAAGGTGAAAAGTTAGGGCACATAGAATTACAAAAACTAGCCTAAATATCAAGTATATAAATGAATGGTCATGAAAATGCAAGAAGAAAAGGGAATGTCTAGGACACACCAGGGTAGTGCACTAGAGGTTCTATTGGTAAACATAGAGCCACTCACGAGAGAAACAGAAATTCGAGCTCCCAATTCCGTAAAAAAATTAGGGATCGAGACCCACTATTTATTAGTGTGTGACGAGACTTACTGAGAGTCCGGTGTATTATCGGGTTTGCAGAGCCCCTGTCAACACTAAATAGAAAAATCTTTATTCTTACGACTTGCAAGTTATAAAGTGGTATTTACTAGTTTATACATAGTTACAAGCACCAAAAGTTTTTTTTTTTTTTTTTTTTTTTTTAATAGAAGAAGTTTATACATAGAGCCTTATAATTATGCCTTGACCAGATCTAAAATTTATAGGACATTTTGATATTAGTGGTGTCCTCACTCTTCATCATTAGAAAGAGAGAAAAAAAAATGTCTTTACTCTTTAGCACACTCACTGTGGGAGTTGAAGAACAACACAGCCGTGTGAATAGACTTTACATAAGATTTCATTGGCCCATTGGGGTTTTGTGGGCTCTTCTTAAATACAAGAAATAAATACCAAATTAATACTTCAAAAAAAAAAAAAACAGTATCCATCAACAACAAAAGAAAATTCAAATTAAAAAAAAAAAAAAAAAAAACAACAACAACAACAAAATCTAACTTGACTCACCTAGGCATTAAAGACTAAACAAGATTACCATGAACAACATCATAGAAGTGGGCCTCATAGCCTTTACGAAGGCTTGGAGAAGTCATGAAGACCAATCTAAATACACTCACTAAAGAGAAAATTATGAGTGCGTTTGGACCACAGGTCCAAACCCATGGATTTTAACTCAATTTTTGTCTTTTTTTCTAAAAATTTTTTATCTTTTCTGAAAAAGTACACATCAATCACTATTTAAACTTATCAATTTCAACTCAAACTCATACACCAAACAAACCCTATATTTCCTTACTCAATTGCTTATTGTTTAAGCAACTTTTAGACTTTGAAGGCTCAAAGATTCCAGTTTTTTTTACATATTTTTCTCATTTATTAGAAATATATGTAAAATAAAATCTAAAAGCTTCAAGACACATTTAATGGTTTTTCCTTCTTGGGTTTGCCAAATGCAATGCAAAGAAATGAGTTCTTAACTTTACAAAAAAGGATTTTTAAAACATAACCAATGGAAGTGCAAAATCCCCTGAAAAAAAAAAAAACATGCCATTCTTTTGCACAAAAAAACATGATACCAAAAACCTTAACTGATATGACATGAAAACATAACAGATTCTGAAGTTTCAACAACATTGTTCTTCAGATCTCAAGCATTCACCAAAAACAAAAAATGCCCACCGAAAAAAAAAAAAGAAAGTAGCAATTTTTGTAGTGAGAAAGTAAAGAAAATTGCAAAAAAAAAAAAAAAAAAACAATAAAAGGGAGAGAAGAAGAAGCAAAGAGAACTTACCGTCTTCTAATAATGCGAAGGTATTAGTGGCTAAATGAGCAAAAATAAGCATAAAAAGAGAGAACCCTTTGGTCGTTGTTGAGCTCCGAACCATTTTTGTAGCTCTTCTTCTCTTTCTCTTTCTCTCTCCTCACTTTCTCTCTCTAGCTTTGTTCTTCAGAGAGTTGTTGCTGAGAGCATAAAGAGTTTTATTTGTGACAGAGAAAAGAGGGAAGTGAGCAAGAGTGTCTTTTTATCCAAAAAGATTCCAAGTTGGGTTGTCTTTACTCAATTAAACTTGTAAGTTGTAATTATTATTATTCTAATCAAAGTCACTTTAATAAGATTTCTCTTTCGACAAAATAAACTTTAAAAATAAAAAAAAAGGTCGTGTCCTATGAGAAAAAGAAAAAGAAGAAAAAAAAAAAAAAAGAGAGAGAGAAAAGAAAAGAAAAGCTCTGGCTTGATTTCCCACTTCTACCAAAGCGTTTCCATTAGTACAGCTATCTTTAATTTTTTAGTGTCTTTTTTTTTTTTTTAATTTTTAATTTGCACTTCCGTTTTTTAAGACCATTGTCTCGAGTTGGGCCCGAGCCACCGCCGTTTCATGGTGTACAGACCACTTGATAATTATAATTTTGCTCCTATATATGCCTTTTTATAATTGCATTGCGGCTGTTAAGGCGACAAAGGCCAAATTTTGAATAGATTTTTGTTAAAAGAATAGGAATAAGCACCATTTCAATGTCATATTAATTCCCGGAGGAAACTATACACATCTATATAATATCTTTAAGAGATTACTACAGTAGGCTTTGAAAAAAAAATATAAATATCACCAGGATTTTGGTTTTCAGTCGTTAAATTAGTATATAACAATTTATATTTTTAAAACTAATATCCATTTTGATGGAAAAATAAAATTAAGGAAGAATCATCGATCACATTTTTTTTAGTGTGATCATAAAGGTTATTATCCATAGAAAAATATTTATATTGAACTATAATTATCAAATTTAAAAATGAAATATGTCATCTCAACCCCATTAAAAGGTTAATAAAAAAATAAAGAAAATTATTTAAATAATATTTTTTTTATCTATTGATTAATATAATATAAATTTTTTATCATTAAATAATATGATATAAATTTTAATTTAATTTAGTTTAATTTTATATCATATTAATCTAATATAATTTTTTTATATCATATTAATGTAATAATATTTAAATTTATATTATTCTAAGTGTTTTTCTCTAATAAATATTTAGTTGATTACTTAAAAATAGTCTAGCGCTTTTCGTAAGTTACTGCTTCTTTGTGTTTTTTTTTTTTTTTTTTTTTTATAAGTGAATTAAATGCACCATTTGCTAGTTAGCACGTTACACAAGAAAGGCAGTGTTGAGTTTCAAGAGAAAGAGAGTTAGAGAGGTATTAAGAGATAGAATTAAATAAATAAATAAATAATTAAAAAAAAAAAGGAAGGCGGTGACTGGTGAGAACCCATAATGAATAATGAAAATGTGGATACCGATAGAGTTGTCAATATTTTAATATACGACTAATATCGATGGAAATATCGATATCGACAAATATCTCAGGAAAAAATAGATACTACTGAAATTTTATAAAATAACAAAACAATCAATATTACATAATTTGATAAACTAATTTTATAGCAAAATTAATATATTTTTTAATCAAATATGAGAACTATATTGCACGATGTAATAGTAAAACATAATAATTAAGCATTGATTGTAATTTTAATATGATATTACGTACTCATTAATCATTATAAATAATATACTATAATATAATAAGGTACGTAAAAAATAAATATCAAATATAAAAAAATACATATAAGTTTTGAGTATACTTAATTCAAAAAGAATTTCTAGCATGTTAGAAAATATTAGGTAGGTGTCGATTCTGATCTAATATAAACAATACATTTAACAAGATATTACTTTGAATGGTTTTAAAGGTAATTGTAATGTCTCACATATATGTTTTTTGGTCTCTACCAACTATTATCCCATAAATTGGATATTGTTGATTTGTTCAATTTGATGAGTAATCTTGATATATATGTAATGACATCTCGATATCAATTTGTGGTGTAGGATATACCAATATATCAAAAAAATCGTCTCGATTTTGCATTTATAAACTAGATACTATTAGAGAACCATAAGGATGATTATAACCGTATGAACTTTGCTTGATTGTTAAGCTCATGAAATCAAAACTCAAGGCAAATCCTCTTCAATTTGACTCATTTGAGTCATACCACGTATTCTTATATGCTACAATCGCCCAATACCCTCACTTGCTATCTTACAACCATGATCTTCATCTTGTGTAGCATGTTGTTGCATTTTATTCATATTAAAAAAGATGAAATGTGTAACAAAACTGAAATTTTTGAAAAAAGAAATTCCCCGAGTTTTTGGACATTTTGTGAAAATATCCAAAAATATCCTGGATATTCACGGATATTACGGATATTTTTAGACATTGTGGATATTTGACGGATATTCCGAGAAGAAATATCCCTCCCCCCATTATCCATGTCGAGACTTCAAATATAGATAATGTCGTGGACATGTCGACGATGTCGTGGACATTTTCATCTTTAGTGAGAACACATAGAAACGTGTCCACCACGATAATGAAAAGACTCCGCAGGGTTTGGATATGTTAATGTCACAAGTACCAGTACCACTGTGGGAGCTGAGCGGCAACGCTAGATGTTTTCAAGCATGCTTTTGGTGTATGGATTGAAATTGAGTTTTTTTTTTTTTTTTTTAAATTTATTTGAGTTGATTTGAATTGAATTGTTCGATTAATAAAACGCTTGAATTGCTGGAGTTAAAAAAAAGAAGTAAAATCTTAAAATATGTTCGGAAAAAAATATCAATATGAAACTTGTTGCATTCGTCTCAAAATTCTTCTATATAATTATTTAAAAAATCATCACATTTGAATTTGTATATGTAAAAACTTTTAGGGTTGTAATTTGAATGCTGGTTTGGTATGAAGTAAAAGAAAACAAGACTGATACAGTTTTTTTTTTTTTTTTTGGGTTAAAACTAATAAAAAAACATTAAATACATATAGACATGTTGGTTTGATTTCGTTTATAGATTTGAACAGAAAGTTGTTACTTCAATCCAAGTTTAATTTCTTTGTACTACTTTCAAAGTTGTAAACCCGAAACTTGAATTTATTTAACTGTTCTCATTGAGAATAGATACAAAATTGTCGATATATTTTACTCGAATCTGATGAAGGATAAATGGATATTTCATTAGTCTCGTATTTCTTTTACTTATTTTTTTTTCCTTCGCTTGTCTATAATTTTAGGAAATAAGCAAACAAATGGGTCACACAAGTATCTCTCATTGCTCTTATTTTACTTTTCACTCTAAATTACATTAGTTAAAAGCATCCGGATTGATTCAATAAATCTATATTACTGCATATTTTGGTTTTAAAAAAAAAAAAAAATCAGAGTTCCCCAAATCACACTAAAATTTTAGCCATTTTAGGCGACAAAGAATTAGGAGAAAATGAAGTGACATACCACAAGTTTCATATGTCTTTTATATTCATGTTATTATTTATTTGTAGTTTAGATTTTTGTTATTTTGATCAAAACCTTTGTGTCACAAAAGTCGTATGTTTCTATATTCGTAGCCGAAATCTAAAGTTAAAATTGAGAAACATACCTTTTAGATAGATATGCTTATATATTTTGTCATCACTTAATATTTGTATGGGTTTTTAATCCTCTATACTTATCTAATTGGATGTCAAAATAAATAAATAAATAAATAAATAAAACTATTATAGCTAGACAATAATATAGAGATGAGTTTTTTGAAGGGCAATCTATAAATCACCTGATAATTTTATTTTTTTTTGTCATTCATGAATATTGTTGGGTGATTTATTGGATTACCCTTCAAAAAAAAAAAAACTTTGAATTTTTATTTCAATTATAATAGTTTCAGTTTTTTATTTTTTCAATTATATAAATATATAAGGTCAAAAATCTGAACAAAAACGTCAAACACATGTACATATTTATTTGTTAGGTTGTTTTCATAATTTTCTCAAAATTTCATTCTTTATTGGAAATTATATAACAAATAGTATTTTCAGTACAAAATAAATAACAGCATCTTAAAGTATTTGAAGTATATAGCGATAAATTACTGCTATTTACCAGCACCTAGAAATTTATTTTATTTACTACTAATTACTTATTTAGTGTTATTTTTCCCCTCCTACTACCTACTCCTACTCTCCCCGTCTCACTACTCTACCCTCTACCCTCTACCCATACTGAGAAAATTACTTAAATAATCACTTTTTTTAAAAAAAATTTATTGATCAACACGAAATAAACTTATCATTTTTGATCAAAATGACATCAATTATAAGTTAATTTTAATTTTTTTTAATTTATTGATCAACATGAAATAAAATTCTCATTTTTGAATAAAATGACACCAATTATAAGTTAATTTTAATTTAATTTTATGTCATATAAGTCTAATATTAATTAATTTTTTTGTTTCATTGTTAGTGTATTAGTATATTAACGAGTTTAATACCCGTACGTTGTACGGGAATGAAGAAAAAAATAAATAAAAAAATTGAATATTATATGATAAAAACAGTTGGTTAAGATAAATATTATAATTATAATCAATATAATTCTTCTCAAGATCTCTTCCAACAATGAAGATGCAAAATCAAAATGACAATAGTACTAATAACAATAAAAATGAAAACAAAAGCAAAAAGAAAAAAAATATTATGTGGTTATACTCATTTAAAGAAAAAAAAAATTATACAAAAAATAAAGCAGAAAACAAAAACAAAAAAAAAGGAACAAAAATCTTTAAACTCAAAAGAATCGGAAAAAACTAACCTTAACAAAAACATTATAATAAAATAAAATATATAACTCATTTTCTTCTTTTTTTACTGTTTAAAAAAAATAAAATATTTTTTATTAGGTTATATACATGCAAAAACTAAAAAAAAAATGATTTCTAAAATATAAAACAAAACAAA
This sequence comes from Ficus carica, assembly GCA_009761775.1. NCBI lineage: Eukaryota > Viridiplantae > Streptophyta > Magnoliopsida > Rosales > Moraceae > Ficus > Ficus carica. Next base: position 11,094,946 of record CM019744.1, on the reverse strand, counting down.
CAAAAAAGAAAAAAATTGCATGCAGAATCCTTAAAAAAAAAAAGGGATCTTTAAAAAATAGAACAAAAGAAACAAAAAAGACACAAAAAAAAAAATCCGAAATAAAGATAAAAAATTTAAAGTAAAAAATTGTTTAAAAAAAAAAAGGGCAAAGTGAGCAAAAACACAATACAACAATAGATCGAAATCTAATGTCTAAAATTTAACGTAAAAAAAAGGCAAAATAAGTGAGGACAAAACCGTCCTTCCATTGTAGATAAGCCAAAATCAGTACATAGGATATGGGCAAAATCGACAGTTTAATGTAGAAAAAACAGCTACTGTGCATTATCGTAGGAAAAAAAGAACCATACAGCAAAAACAACAAAAATTTAAAAAAAAAAAAAAAAAAAATCACTGTTTATTAAACAGTGAAATATTACATCTTTTTACTATAGCAAAACAACAAAAATTAAAAAAAAACAACTGTAGTAAAGCAACAAAAATAAAAAATAAAAATATATACTGAACAATAAAACAAAGCACCAAAAGTTAAAAAAAAAAAAAAAAACAAAAAACAAAACAAAACAACAACAGCAAAAGTTAAAAAAAAAAATAATTAAATAAATACAACAACAACAAAAGTAAAAAAAGGAAAAAAAAAACACAGCAGCAAACGTAAAAAAAAAAAAAAAGAAAAAAAGAAAAGAAAAGTAAAAAAAAAAACACAGCAGCAAAAAAAAAAAAAAAGAAAAAAAAAAAACTGTTCATTAAACAGTGAATGCACAGTCGGGGACAGTGGCAGAACAGCCTAGGAGGGGTAAAATGGGCATTTTACTGTGCGGGTCAAAAAAAAAAAGAAAACAGAAGGGCAAAATCATAATTTCACTGTACGGGACTGTGTATTCTTGTAGCTAAGCCTGCGAAATGAGAGGGAAAAAAAAAACACTAGTACTTTACTGGAGAAGGAACAGTAAAAACCACCTCTCCTTTAATATATAGTATAATTTGTGTAATTAAGGTGCTTTTTCCTTTTCTTCCGCTCTTTTTGCTCAGCAGGCTAGCCCATTAAAAGCCAGCCCAATTGAGGCCCAAAACCAGACCCAAAAAGTCTCCAAAAGTCACCCCCGTCTCCGCATCTGAATTCGATCTCCCTTTCTCAGTAGCAGCGGCGGTTTCCCAAACAATGGCGTCGTCGACGTCGGCAGTGAAAGAACTTCAGCGAGAACTGGATAACAAAGCAAACGATCTCAGCAAACTCCAAAAAGGTACACAATTCACCTTACAATTCTCTCCAATCTCTTCCCCTTTTTCCTCTTCGATCTTCCCAAACCCCTCACATGGTGTCCTTGTACGGCCTTCTCAGATATCGCGAAGAACCATCAAGTCAGAAAGAAGTACACCATCCAGCTCGGCGAGAACGAGCTCGTCCTCAAGGTTTCTGTTTGGTTCCCGGGAAACCGGATTGGAAAATCGGAAGAAAATTTTAGAATTGTAGCGGCGTACCTTGTGTTTTTGTATTACTGCTTCGATTCTGATGATCGTCACAGTTAAAAAAGAAGAAAATTTTTCAAGTTAAAAATTTTTTTTTTTGATGAATTTTAGGAGTTGGATCTGCTAGAGGAAGATGCAAATGTTTACAAGTTGATAGGTCCGGTTCTTGTGAAGCAAGATTTGGCGGAGGCGAATGCAAATGTGCACAAGAGAATTGAATACATATCTGCTGAATTGTATACTTCTGCTTCTCTCTCTTTATATATATGTGTGTGTGTGTGTATGTATAAATCGTTTTAGAGCTTTAATTTTTGCTTAATCATGGAAAATTTGAAGTTACGAATCAAAATGAAGATAACCAAGTTGTGTTATGGTGGAGAATTTGAGTTGCATTTTGTGCTTTGATATATTTTCTGATCAACTGTTAATAAGAGACTGAAAACTTATTGAATAAATAAAAATTACATCAAAGCAACAAGAAAACCATGTATTTTTCCCATCATTAATATCATCTTTTTGCTTCTTCTTGTTGTTGTTTTTGCACATTATTGATTGTTAGTTCACATATTTTTGCGAAATAGGAAGCGGCTTGATGCAGCTCTTCAAGATTTAGAAGAGAAGCAAAATAGCAAGAAAGAGGCGGTTCGTATTCTATTCTCTTTCTTTGCTTCGTTTTTGATGCAATTTGTTTAGATAGAATTTACAGTTGCTGTTTTTCCTGTCGAATTAAGTGGTGATCTATAGATTTATGTGTGCGTGCGTGTGTGTCGTGTTTAAAAATTTTACGGGGAGATTTTAATTCAGTAATATATAATTCAGGTATTATTTTTTGTTTCTCCTGAAGTTTATTTTCTATATATTGAAAGAGAAAAAAAAAAACTAGTTACATGCAGACTTTTATTGCTCCTAAGCTTGATAGGTCATGGACTTTAGAACAGAATGCTCTAAACTTAGAACAAAACCTAAAAAAGGCAGCAAAGTGAAGCCTAATCACAAATAACAAAACTTAAGCAGTGACGAACGAGTCACAGAGTGAGCCAACGGTAAGCAAAACCAGATTATTGATGCATGAGTCTCTAAAACTATAAAGCTTAGTAAAACTAACTCAGTTATCAATAGCTTGACTTTCTACTGGTAAAAGAGTTAGAAATTTATTGAAATAACGAAATTAGTTTGAGAAGTCACCCCCTCCTCTTCTTTCATATTTTACTATATTCTTTGCTTTTCATTGTTTTTCTGGGTTCTTAGTGTCAATTTTACTCCTAGTCGTTTGTCAGCTTCAACATTTAATTGGACAACTATATTATGTTGCTTGTACAGTCTACATTCCCTTTTAAGGTATCCAATAGAATAACTTTTACATGCAAGTGGACTTTTATACAGTGCTATTATCCACTTTCATGACTCAATAGATATATCAAACAAAAATGGGGCCGTAAGCCGTAAAGGTTGCTAAATCCTTAAATGCATGAATTTTGAAAAGATGCTTAATTGCATATTCCTAAGTTGTCGTGTAAATAGCAAACAATAGGTCAGGTCAAGGCCTATCTAAATCTAGCTCCATCACTTTGGTCGGATCATGTATTGATTTGTTTTTGGTAGATAATTTGGGATAAAGCTAATGATTTATGAGATCTCTAAATGTTTTAATACGTTTGGGAATTTGTGACTTTTGGTACTCTTGAATTCCCTGTTGGCTGAGCAAGGTGTGTCTTCTTTAGAAAATGCATGAGACGCAATTAAATTGTTGATTTGTGTTTTCTGAGTTAGGAAAAGTGCTTTTTCTCATGCTGCTTCTCCCCAAAACTGCTTCCTAAAACCAAATAGTGCTAATATGAGTTTTGGTTCGTCTTTTATAAGAGCGACAAGTGTTTATCTGAATGTTAAGTAAGGGAAATGATTCTAATTTTTGATCATTGTCTTAAAACTTGTGTGGGGAGCATGAAAAGTGTACTTGCTCTGGCTTCTTGGCTAATTTGCTTTACTAGGTTATTGTTTGTTCAAAATTTTCTATTCGACTCGAATTTTACTGGCCGTAGAATAATGAAAATGTACGTGGCCATCGTGATCTATAGAAAGAGGTTGGACGAGGATAGTACAACGCGATAGTTACATATCGATGTTGGTTTGCTTCTCCTGGTGTTTGACAGAGGGATTTCTTTCCACTTGTTTCCACCTGTTGATTATGCTGTTACTGTTACATTCTTTGAAATTAACCTTCTCATGTAGATTATGAAATGACGCTCTATAGTTGTTCAGTGTAGCACATATATACGGATTTTAATTCCTTCGTTATATATGTCATATTGCAGATCCTAAAGGTTCAACAGAGGATTCAATCTCTTCAGGCCGGAAAAGCCAAGGCTTAACTCGGTCTCATGGTGATGAATGTGTCCACTCTGAGATGTAGCAATTTCTTCAAACTTTTACTGGCTTGAATGGAGTATCCTTACCCCTTTTGTAGTTTGAGCTATGATGGCCTTACAAACCCTAAGTGTGATTTTTAGAATTGTAGTGAAAATTTAATCCCATATAGTGCTAAATGGCGGATTTATGTATGTCTGGAATTTGAATTTTCTCTTTCGATCAATGGATTGGCGCTGCCATTTGAACGCAATCGAAGCAGGAAAGAAAACAAGAGAGAGAAAAGATGCAAAGGATAAAAAACAATAGGGACAAAATGGATTTATCTTCTTGGATAACATGGCTTTATTTTTCTTTCACGTTGTTTGGTAAGATTGGATGGAAATGTAACTTGTTTTTCATTCTTGACTTTTAAAAATTATTTTTTTTTCAATAGTTTTTCATTCACTTGTCATTTCTTTTTAGTCAAACTATTTTCTTATTTTTTTCTTTCTAATTTTGGAGAGCAAAAATATGTTTTCCACGAGCATTGTATTTCTCTCTTATCGAACAACTATAGCTTTTGTTTTTTTGGTCAATTTCTAGTTAGAAAAATCCTTTACTTTCTTCTTTCTCTTCAATATTAATCTCTACCAAGCGAAGCATTAGTAAGTAAAGTTAGGGCTAATATAAAAAAGGGTAGTTTAGTACCCCAAACATTTTGTCTGGAGGGGACCTCGGGTGAGCCTTTTCTTTTTTTTTTTTTTTTTTTGGTTTTTGGGAGGGGGTTGTTTGAAAAGGTTTTGGTTGTTGGGGATTTCTTAAGGAAAGTTGAAAATGTTTGTCATGGGCTATCCTTGGTTAGAAGGAAAAATAATAATGATGGTTTTAAGTTCACCCTTTTTTAAGTCTCTCCAAAGTAATAGAAAAAGTGGAGAAAGAAAATTCGACAAAATTGGAGATGAAACTTGCAATCATCTATTTAAAGGAAAAAATCTACAAAAAGAAGAAAAAGTAAGAATAAATAAGCGGAGTTATCCGATAATATTTCTTCTAAATCCCTTTTTTTTTTTTTTAACTTATAATACCAATGAAGAAAGGCAAATTTAATTTCTCGGGGTAAAGTTTTACTCCTATCTATATATATATATATATATATATATATATATTTTTCCCCCATCTTTCCTGGCAAACGGAGCCTTAAACTATAAAGAAAAAAGTAGTAAAAAATATAGATACTAGAATATTCATAATCGAAAAGTCCTTGGTCATAATAAATCAAGTTTCAATATGTTCATAATAGTGACATTTAATAAATGCTAAACATACATAACGAGATAAACAATTGAAGAAGTTACCATTCTGTCAAGCACATTAAACTAAAAAAGAAAAAATAGGAAAAAAAAAACCAGCTGTCCAACAAGAACACTTAGTCATCAAATCTAACAACCACATGAGAAAAACATAGTAAATATCATGATGAAAATTACGAGGTAATATATAGTTGTCCCACATTCACACTCTCAACAAACACGTGATGAGTGGAGTAATTTTTATGGCAAGATTGCGATTTCAATCCTAGGAGCGGAGGTAGCTAGAGTCTAGTGGGACTGTAGTGCCTATTGAAATTTCTTTTTCTTTTATTTTTACTTTAACTATTTCATAATTTTTCAATTTAATCTTTACTAAATATTAAAATTTTTATATAATTCTCATTAAAAATTTAAAATTCTCACGTAATTCCTATTAAAATTAATTTTATCCAAAAAAGTTTATATTTTCCTGTTTTATCCATTAAATTTTACAAATTCTTAGATTACCCATTAAAGTTTCACCTTTTAGTTTTTATATACTTTGGTGTTTTTATTTTTTCTTAAAAAAATTTGGTATACACCCTCCCAACTGTACAAGTCTAGCTCCGTCTTTGATCCTATCTTGTATAAAGAAAAAAAAAAGAAAAAGAAAAAGAAAAAGAAAAAGAAAACACCTATGGAAAGATCATTGTTATAAATATATGGACAATAGATATCATCAGGACTAAAGTTGACATTATTGTTCACATTATTCATCAAGAAATTGAAATGACAAAAAAGTTGACGAGATGACTAAAAATCCAATGCCACCTTTAATCAAGGATTTCTTTTTCTAGAATTTCTCATTCAATAGGAGCACTAGTCTTATCTTTTATAGTTCTCTCAATATTTAGAAGCAAGAATTTAGAGCTCATGAGTTTCAAAAAAAATAAAATAATAATAAAAATAAAAATTTAGAGCTCATCTATGTTACTTCTTTGCATCATTTTTCTTTCTAATTATGTCTCTTCAAATATCTATAAACACGATTTTCTATCTTTAATTGATTGATAAATGTTTATAAATTAAATAATACTCTAGTTATATGTACATACTACAATTATGTTATTGTTCAAATTTCAAATTTTTATACACTTCAATCATGCAAGGATATTATTACGAATTAATTTATCTTAATTGGTATAAATTTTTTTTTTTTTTTTTTTTGAAAAGGTCGTATTGGTATAATTATATATCTTGCATTTTCTCACCTTAAGTTGAAGTTTATAGAGAGGGAAATCATAGCAAATGCTAGACTTCAAATCTATGGCTTCTTAAAAAGTAATTCCAATAAATTCCACATTTTTCGAACTAATTGATTGTACAGATAAAAAATACATTAGTTTTTATTTATTTTTTTATTTAGTCTTTCTCTGTCTTTTCTCCCACCTGCCACTGGAAGTCCACTCCCTTGTGCTCCTATCCTATGGCGGTCGAGCTCTTCACCAATGAGATCTGCAACGCTGATAAATTGTGGAGACAAGAAATCTAAGGTGACGTTTGATTCATAAGTTTGACCAGAAAGTTTTAATTTAAATTCAAATTTTTGTTAGGGAAAACACCATAGAAAAAGGTTTAAATTGTGGTTCAAACCCACAAGATAAATGACACTGTAAATAAAGGTTTAAATTGTGATTCAAACCCACGAAATAAATGGCTTCTATGTCTAGGGATGCACAGGCGAGCCGTTTGGCGTTTGCGGGCAAGGAAGTACTGTTTTGTATAATATTTGGAAAAAAACCGAAACCGGAACCACCCATTGTGCATGGTGGGCGGGGCCGGTTTTTGGCAACGTTTTGGGACCAATGGGGCCTTATTAGAAAAAAAAAAAACATGAATATTATTTTAAGAAAAATATTTTAAAAGGTGATTTTGTGGTTATGCTTTTAGTATATTCAGTAACTTACTAACTTTTAAGTTCAAAAAGATCATCAAATATCACAAACCTATATTTAAGAAAGTCCCAATGCACATATAACAGGAAAAAGAAGTAATATATGACAGGCGGGACAATTTAAAGACGGACAGTTTTGCTTTGTAGAAGGGTAGTTTGGGAAAAACCCAAACCAGGACTGCCCACTCTACATGGCAGGACGAGCGGTTTGAAACTATGGTTTGGCAAGTTAATGACATGGCACAAAAATAGCAGAGTTGGGCAATGCGATGCAGTTTGGGCAGGCGGAGGGGTTTGGCGGTTTTTTTGTACAACCCTACCTAGGCCTCGACGTCAAGATAGCGAGGAGCAGTGCTGGGAGGAGTCCTTGGTTTTCTAGTTGCTCGTAGGCGAGATGTGCGACACTAATAGATTGTGAAGATCTCTCCACAACAAGATCACGAACCGTGAAGAATTGGGCCATGAAAAAATGGTCGTTAGTATTTTGTTATGTGCCTTTTTTTTTTGTTTTTGTCCCCAATACTTTGTTACAAATAAATATTATAGTGAGAAAATTGGCTGTAACGCGAGCATGGTAGGCTACCATCAGTGGCCGGCCGAATTTTCAATATGTCTGAATATTACCTTCAGTATCATGGTAGGATACTGTCAGTCACCGATTGGCTACTAGCATACTGCTGGTATAGTCATATGTCATTGTCAAGGATATTATTAGTATTTTAAACATGCTAGAGTGTTATGATGCCCAAAATCAATCGAGGAGTAAGGTTGGTTGGTGGTTGTTGCATTTGTGTGAACCTCCCCAGGAAAATGAACCTTGGCTTATGATGTTAATGATAGGCATAAGAAAGGTAAAGAGTTCAAATTCCTAACTTAAAGTTAAATAAATAAATATAGTTTTAGTTCTATGCTCCTCTCATATGTTATTTGTGATGTGACTTGTGTTAGATTATATCAGTCAGGTAATTTAAATATAGCTTTTTTTAGTGATACTTGTTCTTCACACCAACATTTGCCTAGTATCAAGTGATAAGATTCTAAATAAAAAATTATATGTAAATCAACTAGTTGTTATAAATTTCTAAATAGAAAATTATAAGTATCGTATAGTATGTGGTACTACATAGGAGACATTATATATATATATATATATCTATTTTACAATTACGTTATCATTCAAATTTCAAATTTTTATACATCTCGATTACACAAGATTATTATGAATTAAATTGTGATATAAACATCCTTCACTTGTCACCGTAAGCTAAAGTGTATGAATCGAGAGCTGATAGAAAATGATGAACTTAAAATTTTTCTATTAACTTGTGTCATCCTTAAAAAGTTATTGCAACAAATGTCACATTGTTCACATTAATTTGAATGTACTGATAAAAATATCTTTTTTTTTTTTTTGAATCACCTCTCTTTCTCTCTGTCTCTCTCTTCTCCCACATGCCATTGGAAGTCCGCCCACTCGTGCACTTGTGGTTGTCGAGCTCCTCACTAACGAGATATGCGGCTCTGATAGATTGTGTAGACATGAAATCTTGGGTAGTGTTTGGTTCATAGATTTCAACATAAAATTCTTATTTAAATTTAAATTTTTGTAAGAGAAAACAATGTTAAAAAAAAAAAAAAAAAAGTTTGAGTTGTGGTTCATATCCACGAAACAAACAGTACCTAGGCCTCTACAGCAAGATCGCGGGGATCAGCACGAGGAGGCATCCATCGTTATACCCGCTTGCTGCCCTTACATTACCGTGGTTTTCTAGTAGCTTGTAGGCAAGATTTGCAACACTGAGAATGTGTTTGGTAGGAGAGAAAAATGAAAGGAAGAAGAGGGGTGGAGGGATTAGTGAAAGAATTTTTGACATTTAAAATTGTTTGGTAGGAGAGAAAATAGGAAATAATAAACTAGAGAGACTTCAAATTCTTCAAAACATCCTACTTTTTCTCTTTCAAATTAAAGAGATTATTGAAGAATTATGTACCGAATATCATAAAAAAAATGACCCCGACAATGAGATCGTGAGGAGTTGTGAAAAGATTGGGCCACTGTGGGTAAAAGGGTTGCCAATCTTTTGTTTTGTGTTTTGTGTTTTGTGTTTTTTTTCTTTCTTTGTTTCTTTTTTTTTTTCTTTGTTTCTTTTTTTTTTTTTGGGGTGAGAAAGCTCGCTGTAAAGCGGCCACCTGCTGCCGGTAGTATGGTAGGCTACCACTAGTGGCCGCAAATCTCAATATTCCTATATACTACCTCTGGTATCATGGTAAGAGACAGCCAGTCACCGGCTGACTACTAGCCTACTACCGGTATACTCCTAAATTACTGTCAGGGATATTTTTAGTATTTTATATAGAAGTAAATACACAAAATGACCAATTTGGAACACCCTTTTTAAAATATGAACACTCTTCAACTTATTTGCATATTTGAACGAAATTGAAAATTCATTATTATTTTCTTCCAAATTTACCCTTACTTGTTATGTAAATATATATATATATATATATATATATATATATATTGTCTAAAGGCATTTTTTTAATGGAAAAAAAATATTCTTTCATTTACTTTTTGAAATGTCCATATTTTGACATCTTTATTAACTTTTTTTTTTCAGCCATATAAATATATATATATATATATATTTGTATGCAAATGACACATCCTCCTTATTTCATGCAATTATTTTGTTTGCTGAATATGGAAATTTAAATAATTCAATTATCCCATCAATTTTTTTCTTTTTTTAGGATTGACATTTTTTTATCCTAGTAATTTCCTAAATGCATTTTTATTTGATTTTCTCCATTTGATTAGTTTTGTTATTTTTCCCTAAACGTTTATCTGCCTTATGTGAGATTAGAGTGATTTTAAATACCTGTTCAAGCATTAGGTATGTATTGGTGCTAGTCAATATGGTATGGATCATTATTATAGAGTAATAAAAAGACTAGTTTATTATTATATTGATGAGAAAAATAAGCTACATAATGACCATGTGATATTTAACGAAAAGACATTTTTTAATATAATATGGATAATTGTCTAAAATATATTTACAATTGAATATTATACAAAGTAATAAAATAACTAGGTCAGTATTATATGGAACAAAAAAAAAATAAAAATCAGGAAATAGAAAAATATCGTGAAAATGAGGGAATATTGCATTTGTGAAATGGAGGAAATGATTTTAGGTTTTTTTTTTTTTAAAAAAATTTTATATTGACCGTGTCATTAAACATATATATTTACAAAATATGGTTTCATAAGATATTGACCGCATCAATATAATATTGATAAAAAAAAAAATCAACAACATAGAACAAAAATCATTCATAAAGAGAGAATTTCAAATTTGGGTTCAAATAAGCAAAAATAAAGGAGGAATGTTTTTAGAGGTTTTTAAATTTTTATTTTGACTATTTCTTTAGACAAAATCTATATCTTTTTTAGTTTCTTAAATTAGAACTAAGGGTATTTTTCTCAGCACAATATGATCAATTTTAGTTTTTGTTCAATTTTACAAATAAGTTTATTTTGAGATATTTTTTAAAAGCATGATGGTAATTTGGCTATATTTATCAATATTCCTTTTAAATATGCTGGAGTGTTATTTTCTGTCCCTCGAAAAAAAAAAAATTGTTATTTTCTGCTAAAATATCTTTTTTTCAAATGCCACATATCAATCCAAGGATTAAGTTGGTTTGTGGTTGTAGAGTCCCTATACATTCTCCGAAAAATGAAGCTTGACTCAAAAAATGTAAATGTTAATTAGGTCCCCAAAACTGGGTCAGGCTTAACCTTAAGTAATATATATGTGTATATATATATATATTAGAGAGAGATAATTACCTAAACAACCATCTTTTTTTATTTATTGACCACATAATATAAATTTTCCACTCTTGACTAATATGACATAAATTTTAATTAACTGTAATTTAATTTTGTGTCATATTGGTCTACTGTTAATTTTTTGTATTATATTGATATAATAGTCACTAAATTTGTGTCATGCAGGTGTTTTTTTTTCCATATAATATATATATATATATATACACACACATTTGCATTATGTATAATTATCTTCTTTAATCCTATAAGTACCATAGCTTGGAGGACTCTCGATCGTCTCTCAAATCAAACTTGATACAAGAAGAGCAATGGCAGACAAAAATGATAAGTCAATTTTCATATTAATGACAGAGAGTGACGGAACATGCAATGACAAAATATCCAACATCTTGCCGTAAGAACTCAGAAAGAAATGGAAAATGTCTATTAAACAAAGATACGCAAATTAATTTCTATATATATCTCTACAACTGGTAATGATGTCGAAAACAATTCCTCTACCAAATGACGCGTCAAAGCTGCATTTTTTTCTTTAAAGGATAGAAAGATGCTAATTTAGTTACAAAATATCTCAGAAAAAATTTACGACTTCTCTTTGAACTGTATCATTAGTGACAACATGCTTCCCTAAATTTGAAATATATCTGTTGTGTTTCCTTAATATGATAGATCTCTAGATTTACCCTTCCAAACTTTGAAATGTGTAATTTTTTGGATGGAATTGTTAAGTTATTGATTGATTAAAGTTTTTTTTTTTGAACCTGGGGTGGGGGATTTGAACTCTTCTTATTTAAGAGGAGTCAAATGTGATATTACCGCTAGACTATGCTTGCAATCACGATTGATTTAAAGTTATATATATATATATATATATATATATTAATGAATGCTTTCATAAAAAATAAATTAATTAGCTACCAAATGTTAGATATATTCTCTTATTGGAGTAGCTGCTTAGAAGCAAGAAAAGATGACAAAAAAAGTAGAGAACTAATTTTAATTCAATTCGATTGGTTTACATAAATTAATAAATTTGATCTTCTCGTGCACGTCGTATTTGCTATTCCATTAAAAATGATTATATATTTCAAAATTCAGAGGGTGAATTTATAGATTTATCATAGTTCATAATGTACAACATGTATAATTTTAAAATTCAGAAGATATAATATGTATAAGTGACATAATTAAGGAGAAATTCATAAAATTTTTCCGAAAACCACTTATAGAGACATTAACGGCTTCACCGAAAGATGAGAAAAATGCTATGATTATTATAATACACACATATATACATATTATGTCTTCCTTTATGGTGCACTATGGGTTTTTTAAGGCGTCTAGCTTGGTTTTGTCCTATGGTATTTCCATTATGTGTCAAACTGATATGTAATTTTTTTAAATAATACTTAGTAAGATGTTAAAAAAAAAGACCGTATTAAAGAAGTACCGATTTATAGTCTGAATGTCTTGGTACTTACTGGTTTCTATCTTCACGGCTCATTTAAAAATAAAAAAATGTCTTCCTTATGGTGTCAAATACAATGTCTCCATGAAATGATAGGTATTACGAAACCAATTTATATAATTGGGATCCTAATGTATTAGATGCACGAAAATGATAGATATGACTAATTTTTGATGTTCCCTTCAAAATTTTTTCAAAATTTGTAGTGTTAAAAAATACATGGTCTCATTTCTATCTCTTTGAACATCTTGTGCTTACTAATAATGTTGAATTTTATTGTTATCTCACGTGTACAAAGCGACAAAGAATCTTGCGTACATGTGTACGATAATTAAAGTAGACTCTGGAGAGCTCCAAAGGCTACTTTGGAAAATATTGCAGTAGTCATCATGTCTATCCTCCATTAGGGTCACTACAAAAATAACATCATAGACAAACATATATACACATGTGTGTGTATATATATATATATATATAAATAGATGGAGGGGCTTGATATTTGACACCTTCTTTATCTCTGTAACTTTTTTTTTGTCATACGCTCAATCAATCATGTGATTCAAATGTATTATTTTAACTTATATCATGTGATATGATTTTAAACAAGAAATTATTATATTATAAGGTTCTAAATATAATGTTATATATAAATCGATTAGTTGTTATAAGTTTTTAAAGAGAAGTAACAAGTATATGATGATATTTGGTATTTGATACAATACCTTATATAATATATATATATATATATATATTTTCTGGCTGTATTCTCTGGAGTACTACAATGACTTTATTAGAGCTGGCTGAGTGTTGCACTACTTATCATGGTGCTTGGCCAATATATATATATTTGAAGCACGAGCTAAATGGGAATCATGTCTTTTGAAAGTTAACATAGAAAGGTTTTCCACTCCCATTTTGTGTCCGCAATGACCAGCATAATAGCCTGGACTACTACTCTTATGTAATCTCTCAATTGCCTCAAGTTATTGTGCCACTAGATATTTCTATATATAAAAAGTTATTTAATATATAAACAGTGACGGAGTCATGATTTATTAGTAGGGGTCAAAATTTTTTTAATCAAGATTATACTAACATATATATACACTTACTCTTGTGTCCGACATCCCATTTTTATCGGACACGAATGGCACCCCATTTTTATCGGACACGAATGATACTTGTACCGATTAATCTCTTGTGTTGTACCAGTTAATCTCTTAGGTTGTACCTTTTAGTCTCTTGGGTTGTACCCCCCTCTCTCTCCCTTCCTCTCTCTCTTTCTCCCAGATGCAGGACGAGAGAGTATTCCTATATATATATATATATATATGTAACCGTTTTTGTTTATTAAATTTATGATATATTGACACATGAAAATATCAGTATTATATCTAAATGACAGCATGCTATTGTAAGTTATATGCAATTAGAAATAAAAATAATGCAAGAAAGAACCTGAAATTGAAGTGTTGATCTTAATATCTTCATAATACCATAGCCATTCAAGTCCTGAAATTGAAGTGTTGATCTTAATATCTTCATAATATCATAGCCATTCAAGTTTCACATCTTGAAACTCCAAGTCTAATACATCACTTGTAAAAATGGAAAAAAAAAAAAAAAACTATATTTTATACACTTGCAAATAACATTAATTTCTCAATAAAAGAACAGTTATGTTAAATTCATATAAATTAAAATATCATTTTCTTTTCTTAAATATAAGTAGTGCAAATTTAAAATTAAAATAACACCTTGAACAAAAGAGAAGATTTCCAAATTTGTTTGGGAATGGTGGAATGGGAAAGTGAAGAGTTGGCTTTATTTAAAAGCTATTAGTTTAAAGAAAATTAGGGAAAAGACCAATTGTTGGACACCTTCTTATAATTTTTCCTGCCTGAAGTGGACTAATCGTAATTTTGTCAAGTTTAATTTTTTAAATAAAAAATATCTTAAATTACAAAGTGAAATTTCCATTTTGCCCCTACGTATCTTTTGGTACAACTGTATTCATTTTGTTCTTCTCTTTTCTCTTGTTTTTTTTTTTTTTTTTATATGTCTATACCTCCTTCCATTCTTTCTCTAGCTTACTTTCTCTCTCTTTAGGTATTGCAAATATCTCTCTCTTTCTCCCCTTTCTCTATCCTATTCTTCCAAAACCTCCCTCTCTCTTTTCATGTTGTTGCGTGTTTATCTTCGTGTGTGCTCGCAAGTGAACGAATCGCCACAAGTAATAAAGTGACAAAATATCGAGTATCGTACCATAGAGATTGAAATTAAGAAATTAACTAAGTACCATAATTAAAATGACTCAATTTTATCTAAGCTATCAAAATTAAAGGGAATTGAAATAATCAACTAAATTAAGCAATTAAATTAAAATAAGATTAAGCAAAATAAAAGCAATAAAAAATTTGGATTGAAGGGAACTTGATGGTGTGTAAGGCTAAGGGGTTTTGATTTCACTTGATTTAACTTTGCTTATTTAATTCAAGGCTTGTTAATCGAATTTATTCAAATCATTAATTGTAGGCGATAAATTTTAATTTCACTCCCTCTCCCGAGTGCCGAGTAAAATAATATGTAAAATTAATCAAATTAATATCCCTATTAACTCAACAATTAAGCATTCATTACACAACCCTACTCTAGTGATTACCCAAGTCATATTAGCCTCCCGAACTTAATATTGCTATGGGTTGTGTTTCCTAAGTCCCAACATATGAAATTAACTCTCCCGAGCACAATTTCACACATCTAAAAACTCTAATTTAATGGTAAATAAAATTAGGAAAAAGCATAGAGAAACACATACAATTTAGAATGGGATTCAATCAACAAGCATTAAATTTATCATTTTAAAGTCATCATCAAGCTACATCATACCCCCTAGCTTAGAAAGTTTAGCTAGACATCAAAATTCTCAAATCCATAACCAAATTTGAAACAAACATCAAACCCATATTCAAACACGAAATCAAAGAGTAAATGCAAGTTCAAGAGCTACAAAGAGATAGGAGAGTAGAAAGAAAAAGAACCAGTTGAAGAACAAGCTCCTAAGTCTTCAATATCCTTGAATCTCCAAGAAAAGCCCTTCAAAACCTATAAGTTTTCTCTCTTTTCATCTGAGGTTTGGGTCTCCAAAAAGCTCCCTTCTTTTTCGCACCATTCCCCTTTTATATCCCCCAAAAATCAGTTCGTTTTCACTTTAAAATCAGTCATCCACTTGTGTGGGTGCTACAACGGCTGAAATCGGGGCTGCAGCGCGCATCTGGTGGCTAGGGTTTTAGGAGGCACGCTGCAGCACTCCTGAAACAGGGGATGGGTGGGGTGCAGCGGGCTTTTTGTGCGCTGCAGCCTGCAAAGTCCAGCTCTCGGGTTTTAGGCACTGCAGTGGATGTTGAATGCGCTGCAACCCGCTTCGTGCTTCTTGGATTCCTCTTTTGGTGCCTTTTTTTGCTCATTCTTGCAATTTACCTTCAAAACAACATGAACATAATAAAAAAACACTAACAAAAGTGCTCAAAAACCAACAAAATGCCCAAGAATAAAGATTGATAAAATCACTATATCAAATACCCCCAAACTTAGAATTTTGCTAGTCCTCGAGCAAAAAACAAACAAAGAGAAAGCTAAGAGAACGATAAAAACACAGTGTGAGTTTAAGCAACAAAATTAACGACCATGAATTTACTTCAAAATCTACAAATGTCTTAAGCTCGAAAGGAAAATCAACCATTGTGATTATCTAGAATTTCAACACTTAATACTAGCACAAATTCCATTCAAGACTCTTGTGTGTGTGTGAAGACCAAAACCACCTAACCAATCAAACACCGGATTGATTTATGCATTAAGGAAGTTCATGGACTTATCGCTAAATGATGAATTTAGAACTACCATAGGCCCAATTTAGTGTTGCTCTCCATTAATGTAGGTTAGCGTAACACCAAAAATCATTAGGACTTGGTAAGGCTTGTAACGTAAGGCTAAGGTAAAGGGTAGGTGAAAAAGGGAATTTTTAAGCTCAAATCACCCTAGGCACGCCTTGCATCTCGCCGACTTCACAAACATTTAATGAAAAACCCCAAAATCCCCAATTTTGGCATCAAATCAATCAGTCACCCTTTCATTCCATAAAAGCAATATAAAAGCAAACAAACTCAAAAAAAAAAAAAAATTATCTTTTTTTTTTTACACCCCCAAACTTATTTATTTACATGAATACTTGTTTTTTTTTTTTTGAACAACGAAAATAAATACAATACAACCAGCAAAGAATGATCCAAACCCCAATCCCAAGCTCACGTTAACCAAAATACACTTGAATACAATGAGGAATGCATTTTGTGCCTAAAGTGATGGGTTAAGTGTTTGGTGAATTCTTTGATTGGTTAGGTTATACTAGTGTGGGTGAAAAAGAAATTGGCTTAAAGGCTAAAAAGGGGACAACAAGGGATATTTTCCAAAAGGTTGGCTAGAACGGCTCAAAAGGTCCAAAAAAAAAAAAAAAAAAAAAAACTTTTCCTAAATCATTTCTCCATGTTACATAACCTAGGATTTCGCCTTGAGTTTCACCAAATTGGGTTCTAGAGCCCTTGATTGACCATGAACATATCTAAATGTATAAATGTTCTCTAGTTATTAAAAAGAGTGAGTGGCTAAGATTTTGGTGCTCAAGTGATTAAGAGTCAAAAGTGTCCCTAGCTAGCGTCAGTGTCAAGCACACATAAATCACAATTGAAAGACGTTACAAACGACCTCAAGAGAACAATTTGTAGTTGTCACTATCATCGATTCATGGTCATCTTTTGCCAACAACAACTCAAAAAAAAAAAAAAAATTTAACTTTTTTTTTTGAATTCAAAATGAAAGAACACAAAAAAAAAAAAAAAAAAAAAAAAAAAGAAAAAAAAGAAAAAAGAAAAAAGAGATAATTAACACACAAACCACGAAGACGATTATAAACAAAAACAAAAACCATAGAAATCATGAGCAATCGAGAACCAAAACAATAATAAGACCAAACAATAAGAACAATAAGACCAACTAAGTGTCTTACCCCCAAACTTTAAGTAAAACATTGTCCGCAATGTTTAAGGAACGAGAACACTTACCTGGGAGGCAAGACATGATGTCTTGCCTCCTACTCGTCGTCTTCTTGAATGTTGGTTTGGTTATCCTCTTGTGGTTGTGAGGCTCGCTGATAAGGCTGGCGGAGGCGGTCGGCGAAAGGCGGCATCTGAGGGAATCCAGTCATGTCTTGGACTGAACTGAAGCCGAAATGTTGGAATATTTTTTCCATGGTGTTGAAACAGAAGGCTTGATATTCCGCATGCTCTATATGCCATTGATGATCATAAGCAAGTTGAGCTTGAATATCATCGAGTCGCTCATCATGACGCTGATACATCTCATGAAGGTTCGAGATTGAGGCTTTACTTTTTCACTTAGCCGACGCTCTTAAAGGTCCTGCTTCGTCCTATCCGTCTTCCGGCTGGTTATTCTAAATGCGAACTATGCCGTTGGGATCAAGTGCTCGGATAGGTCGACAAATGGCATTGTCCGTCGTGTTGGTTCATGCCTTCTCGAACAATACAGTGAGCAATGATAAAAATGGCAATGCAACATTGTTGATGTTGGCGGCGTGGAGAATAGCGGCGTTGATAATTGCCCCGGCATTCATTCTCATCTCGTAGCAATGGCAAAAATAGCTAAAGCTCTCTCTCTTGAGTATTCAGACATATGCGTTGTCAAGTACAATCTTGCGTTGATGAAGTTGGACCACACCTTCATGTTCTTCTCCAAATATTTGGAATCAAATGTTGCATGAACACCATTTGAAATATTCCCTTGGGTTCGTTTGAAACAAATGGTATCTATTACCTGCTGCATGTCGGTCGTTTTTGTATAATTGGCAAGGTCAAGATGCCAGTTGATGGTTTCTTCTTCGAACCTTACTACTATGCCACAAACTTTGGTTTTGTAGTTTCGATATTCCCTGGCGCTTGCATAGAATTCCTTCACGAGCATCATAGATCCGTCCTTGGGGAGGGGGGGGGGGGGGGGGACAATACGTCGCCCATCTATGGTTTTGGATGGTTTCTTGAATAAGAGCAAAAGCTGGGTTATTTGAGAGAGGGAAACCCCTTTCTCGGATGTAAGCTCTATTTTTATCGAAATTATTGTATTGCTCTTCCGCGGCCACTTAAACAAAGACATTCACACTAGGCCCGGCATCCTTAGTTTTGGAACTCTCACCCTTTGTCTTTTGGCAGCGGATTTCACTGGCATTTTTTTTTACGTTTTTTTTTTTTTTTCCGATTCAAACACCAACCACTAAATAATTCCAATACCAAATAAGAAGCACCACTATCAGAAAGCACAATTTACCCACAAACAACCAAACCACGACCAAACAACCAAACCACATCCAAACTTCAAACACCTCGACAAAATCAAACTAAAAACCCACAATACAATATCCAAAACAATCAAAAACTTCCACTTTTCACATCAAACAAACCAACCTATCAAGCCCCCAAATAACCAAATCTTCCACAATATCAATACTACCACGAATCATCAAAATGAGGCACAAATTGGTTACCTTGAGGTTGATGGAGAGTGAGAGACTCCCAATTTCGTGCTCCTTGAAGTGTTGTCTTCTCTGATGTAGAAAATGAAAATGGGTATGGAGATTGAGTAGGAAAGAGAAAGGGATGAAGAAGATGAAGAATAGTGAAAAATGGGGGTAAAGTTATTTGGGAAAAATAGAGATTAGAGGGTGAAATTGAGATTTTGGGGGGAAATTTTTTTAGTTTAGAGAAGAGGGAGAATTAGATTTTCGGTTTAGGAAGAAGAGGGAGAATGAGATTTGGGTAAAAATGGGAATTGGCGTAAAAACTTACAGTTTTTTTTATTAACTTTACCTATGAACACGCACTGCAGCAGAAGTTTTTCGCGCTGCAGCATGCCCCTCCCCCTTTTTTTTGGTCCCTGCTGCAGCGGAAGTTTTCCGCACTGTAGCACCCCCCTTTTTTTTTGGTCCCCGCAGCAGCAGGATTTTTGGCGCTGCAGCCTACAGAAAACGACCTCTCAGGTTTAGTGGCACGCGTTACAGCGCCTAATAAACCCGCTGTAGCGCGCTTTCCTCTTTTTTTTTTTTTGTTTGTCCTTACTACAACGGGCTTTTTGGCGCTGCAACCTGCAGAAATTGACCTCTCGAGTTTGTCGCACGCGTTGCAGCGCCTAAAAGGCCCGCTGTAGCGCGCTCCAATTTTTTTTATTCTTTCTCGCTGCAGCGGACTAGAGTTGCGCTACATCCTGCAAAATATGGCCTCTTGGGTCTGCTTGACGCCCAGTGGCGCGCTGCAGCGCAAATTTGGCGCGCTACAGTGTGCCTTCTCCCTGCTTAAACACCAAATCAAACCACAAAATTGCTTCCAAACTTCTCCAATTGCTCCCAAATTTCTTGAAACACTTCTAAATACTTTCCATGACTCCAATTGCCCATGAAATCTAAAAAAAATAAATATGTATTCTAAGAAATCACTCAAATAACAAACAAAAATATATAGATATATAGATGAAAACAAAGTAAAAGAAAAATTAAAAGAAATTGAGGTGATAGAGATTGGGTGCCTCCCAAGAAGCGCTTAATTTAATGTCTCTAGTTAGACTTGGCTTTGGCTTTCTTCAATTCGGATCCGCAAGCGAGATTTTCTCCACATTCCACTCCTCGCGTTCGAAATAGTGCTTCAGCCTTTGACCATTGACACGGAAAGTGCGCCCATCATCTTCCAAGAGCGCACGGCGCCAAAAACTTGTTGCGTGTTTATCTTCGTGTGTGCTTGCATGTGAACGAATCGCCATAAGTAATAAAATGACAAAATGTCGAGTATCGTCCCACAGAGATTGAAATTAAGAAACTAACTATCGTCCCACAGAGATTGAAATTAAGAAACTAACTAAGTACTATAATTAAAATGAAAATTTTATCTAAGCTATCAAAATTAAAGGGAATTGAAACATTCAACTAAATTAAGCAATTAAATTAAACTAAGATTAAGCAAAATAAAAGCAATCGAAAATGTGGATTGAAGGGAACTTGATGGTGTGTAAGGCTAGGGGTTTTGATTTCACTTGATTTAACTTTGCTTATCCAATTCAAGGCTTGTTAATCAAATTCATTCAAATCATTAATCGTAGGCGACAAATTTTACTTTCACTCCACTCCCGAGTGCCGAGTAAAATAATATGCAAAATTAATTAAATTAATATCCCTATTAACTCAACCAATTAAGCAGTCATTATACAACCCTACTCTAGTGATTACCCAAGTCATATTAGCCTCCCGAACTTAATATTGCTATGGGTTGTGTTTCCCAAGTCCCAACATATGAAATTAACTCTCCTGAGCACAATTTCACACATCTAAAAACTCTAATATAATGATAAATAAAATTAGGAAAAAGCATAGAGAAACACATACAATTCAGAATGGATTCAATCAACAAGCATTAAATTTATCATAACAAAGTCATCATCAAGCTACATCATATCCCCTAGCTTAGAAAGTTTAGCTAACATCAAAATTCTCAAATCCATAACCAAATTGAAACAAACATCAAACCCATATTCAAACATGAAATCAAGAGTAAATGCAAGTTCAAGAGCTACAAAGAGAGAAGAGAGTAGAAAGAAGAAGAACTAGTTGAAGAACAAGCTCCCAAGTCTTCAATCTCCTTGAATCTCCAAGAAAAGCCCTTCAAAATCTAGAAGTTTTCTATCTTTTTTTGTCTAAGGTTTGGGTCTCCAAAAGCTCCCTTCTTTTTCGCACCATTCCCCTTTTATATCCCCCAAAAATCAGTTCATTTTCACTTTAAATCAGTCATCCATGTGTGAGGTCACTGCAGCGGATGAAATGGGGCCTGCAACGCGCATCTGGTGGCTAGGGTTTAGGAAGAGTGTTGAAACGGGCTATTTGTGCGCTGCAGCGCTCCTGAAACAAGGGAGGGGTGGGCTGCAATGGGCTTTTTGTGCCCTGCAGCCTGGTTAAGTCTAGCTCTCGGGTTTTAGCGCGCTGCAGCGGATGTTTAGTGCACTGCAACCTACTTTATGCTTCTTGGATTCCACTTTTGGTGCCTTTTTTTGCTCATTCTTGCAATTTACCTTCAAAACAACATGAACATAATAAAAAACACTAATAAAAATACACAAAAACCAACAAAATACCCAAGAATAAAGATTGATAAAATCACTATATCAAATGTCAGATGCCGGATCCTTGCATTGGTTCCCCTCCGACACTAGAGTCGATCTCCGTCAGAACAAACTTTCTCTCTCTTCCTTGATCATGAAGCTAATGCCGATTGGAGCATCATTGGCTTGGGTGGACGACTCGAATTCCTCAAGCCAAAGTTCTACTGATTGTCGCTCTTGTAACTTAAGCCGGTTCTTGCACACGATTCCAGCTTCGGCGACGAGTGATTACTTCAACAAGGCTTAAACTTTTCTCTTTCTCAGATATAACTCTTTGTGTGCCGCCGACCATCGCGACGGATCCTAATTGATAGCCACCGGATCTGGATGGATTTCCATTGATCCTGATGCTTTTCCTTAGTTGTGAGCTCCATCTCTGTCCTAGAGTCGCTCCGCTGACAAGATTTGCCAGATCGTTCATAGATCCGGTCGATAATCGTCGGAATCATATAAATCTCGGTGATTGTGGCGATGGAGTGAATCGTGAATTTTTGTTCAGCGTCTCAATTTTGCTCCGTGTCGAAAACGAAGGTCGCGTTGGCGGCAATCTCAACTCGCGAATAAAGGAGTATTGAGCGACTTCACCGATAGCAGATTGTATCTTCACGTTGTTAGTGGTTCTGTCCTCCTCTTCGCGTCATCCTGGCAGATCTTAAAACTCAATGGTATCTTTTTTATCCATCTTGGTTTTTGGATTGAAGTAGAAATCATAAAATGATCCAAGAAAACGATGTCTTTTCTTCGAATCTTTAGACTGAATGTTTCAACTTCTTATATATTGTATTAATTTTATAGCACAAATCTTTGGTTAACTTTTAGTTTACATATTCCAATTTCTGTTTTTCGGTTTAATTTTTTTTTTTCCCCCTTCATTGTATGCTGGTACATCAGTTGGAAATTATGGTCGTTATATGTTGATTGATGCCAGTGTTATGTTGATTGAAAAATGCTTCTACGTTTGGAAAAATGTTTCAAAGAATATTCTAGTAGAATTCACAGAGTAATCTAGTAACATTCAAAGAGCATTATAGTAGAATTCAAAAAGCATTTTAGGAGAATTTAAAGAGCATTTTAGGAGAATTCAAAGAGCAATCTAGTAGAATTTGTTTTGGATTATCGGATTCTGATAGAATCCGTTTTACATTATATCAAAATTGTTTTGGATAATTAGATTCTGATAGAATCCTTTTGGATGATAAAATATGTTTTGCATTATATCATAATCCATTTTGCATTCTATCAGAATCCATTTTGCATTATATCAGAATCCGTTTACATTCTATCATAATTCGTTTTGCATTCTCGGATTCTGGTAGAATCCGTTTTTCATTTTATCAAAATCCATTTTGCATTCTATCAGAATCCATTTTACATTCTATCAGAATTTGTTTTACATTTTATCAGAATGCGTTTTGCATTCTTGGATTCTGATAGAATCTATTTTGCATTATGATAGAATCCATTTTGCATTATGATAAAATCCGTTTCGCATTATTTCAGAATGCAAAATTTTGACGACTGGCCAGAGACCGGCGACCGACATCGATGTCGGTGACCGGAGTTGGATACATCAGGTCACCTTTGTTGAAATATGAAAAAAAAAAATTCCGACAACCGGCCGGCAACTGACGACGGACGACCAGAGACCGGCTGGCAACCAATGAGCTGTTGGCGGCTGGCGAACGGTGTCTGAGATATATGAAAACTATTCTAATAAATAAAAAGGAAAGAAAATAAAGAGATAGGGGTATTTTGTCTATTTACTATTTTTTCATTTAATTATTCAATTAAATATTATAAATAACAAAATTATCAACTTTACTCTTATAGAAGGCAAAATTATAAGGAGGTATCAAATTTAGGGCATTCTTGTAAATCACCCTTTAGTTTATGTGTAGATAAAATATTACTTAATGAGCCAGTCTTTTAAAATATTGGGTTATTAAAATTGTAATTTGAATTTATATTTTAGGTCAAGTCACTAGGCTCACTAATGTTTATGGATTTAATAAGACTATTTTATTTTTTAAAATCCCAACTGTTTGTCTAATAAAATATAGAGAACTCTTAATTAAATGCAATCAAGACTAATTTATACACATATATATTTTTGAATTAATAAAAGCCAACTACATAAAAATTTAAAAAAGTTCCTCCGGCAGTGTACATAAAGGTTTTATATAAAAAGTTATATAACATTGGAGAACTTTTGGTTTTGATATTGTGAATGTAAAGTATGTGCGGTATCATGTATTCTCTTCTTTCATCGTCCTGAAAGAAGTAAAGGATAAGAAAATGTTCTATCTAGTCTACCTATATGATAAGGCATTTTTTTATACAATGTCAAATTAATCTACCAATATATCAAATTTTGACATTATTCAAGTAGAAAGATTATTCTCTAATATATAGTATATCTTAAAGTTAAGTTGGCATTTACTATATATATATCCTAGATATGTTAACTTTTTCGTTAAACAATTTTAATTTTCTAATTTTGCAAAATTGTTTAATGATACATTTTATGTAGTGGATTCTAAAACTTACAATGCAATTATTGTGAAAATAAAAATAATAATAACATTTGAAATAACATTTTGTATTTGGAGGATATAATAAAAGCTAGAAATGAAATATGCTATTTCAATATTTTTTTTCGTGCCATTTTAACCTTGATATTCATATTTGCCTTCTAAATGATCTATAAAAAAATAATAAAAAACCAACTTATAATTTCTCATGGAGTTTTGGTTGGGTGGGCCCAGTGACTATGAAATTTAAGTTAAAAAAAAAAAAAAAACTAGAATCACCAAGCAAGAAAATGGCAGGATTTTTTGAGAATTGTATCTACAAGCTTCTTCTTCTTTTATCTATTACGAACATATTCCTTACAATTGACCTTCTCTATCTTTGATCTTTCGAGCTATTGTTCTATCTTTTATTCAACTGGCCTGTATGAATAGTTGAATTTTCTTGTACATCAATTCTTTCTTGGATATGGCTTTCTTAACTTTTAAGGGAAAGAGTCTCGAGAGCTTATAGAAGGTCAGAAAAATCTTCTTAATTAGCTTCTTAACCACAGTGACTGACACCACTAAGAGTCTATTTAAAAACACTAAAGTTCAACATAGTAGGAGGGGAAAATTCTATTCCCACCCTCAGATATGGGCCCGCCTATGCCCACGGAGTGGGCGCACGCTGCATGTGTCCTCTGTAAGGAGAGCGCCATATATATATATATATATATATAGACTTTGTTAGACATTAAAATTTAACTTTAATTAAGCTGTATTTTTTTATCTCAGTTTTTATCTTTTTTTTAAAAAATCAACAAAATTTATAACTAGTTTTAAAATTCAACCAATTCCAACTTAAAAATTTCATCTCTAACTAACGAACACAACGTAAACATAAACTTTTTATTGCTCCAAGCAATGTCCTCCAGTCCAGCATTTGGACAATCAAGATAATTAATTCAATTCAGAGTTGATATATAACTATTTTAACAGTTAAAGTAATGTTTTCCATAAAAACATAATTATTTATTTTAACAAACACTATTATTAGTTAGCGTGACATTCGGTACAAGACCCAATTTTGTCGATTTTCATACTATCTCAAAAGACTGTATTAATGTTCAAGATAATTCCATTTTAGAGGTTTGTGAAACCAGCTATGAGACCCAATACAATCGAAACTCCAATAATTTAGATTTTATTTTGATCAATCCCAAATCAAATAACATAACTTTTAACTTCGGTCCGGGCCATGAATCATGATTAAGGATCAAAACAGCATTATACGATTATACAGATATATTAATGAGAAGCTCTTTGTTGAAAATATCTCCATATGTTGACATGACCAAATTTATCATGTAATGTGATTATTTACTTACGTATTCATAATCGAACTATAGGTTTATAAATATTTCATTACACATCAATAATTATTTCTTTGTCTATGAGTGCAGTTAATATTCTAACGAGAGATCTATTTATGAACGAATTATAAATGAATATTTGAGTTTATTTAATACCGAATACTAAGTAAAAACAAAACACTCTCACATGACATTATGCAACTATCTTGAAGGCCGTAGTAAATCGTGAAATATTTCTCAAGAAAATTTCCCAATAGCGTCCTTTTTTATTTATTTTTTGATTATTTTTATATTATTAAATTTTATTGGGATCACACTTCTCCATTGTGTCCTTTGTTTTTTTTTTTTTTTTTTTTGTGTGGGTGAATTCTCCATTGTGTCTTCATTGATATAAAAATCTGGCACTCCCACTATGATTATAAACACACACGATAATATTATAACCCATTAATTAATTAAAAATAATATCAAGTTAATTAAATATCATATTAAGAAAGATCATGTTAGTTTTAATTAATATCACTTAGACCTCCTTAGGTTCTTCTCTCTGTGTATATGTATATTTGTTGATCATCCTGATGAGTAAACTTCATAAAAATATATAAGAATAGTCATCTATACATCACCCCGTCCCAAACGTCACTTATAACGTAGCTTGTGTTTATGTTATATCAATCATGTGATTTGAATGTAATAATTTTCAGTGATACTTATCATTTACATTAATATATAAATAGTATCATATGATAATATTTTACATAATTAAAAAAATTATATGTAAATCAATTAATTGTTATAAAATTTTTACATAAAAAATTATTATATGCGGTATCATCACGTACGAGACTATTGCATATATATAATATATATATTATATATATTTCTTTTCTTTTTGCTAAACGAAAAAAGATACATGGTATGGAGATAAGAGAGAGGACGTCCAAAATGAAAAGAAACAATAATAGATTCCGGTGTAAGTGGCGTTCCACCAATGTTAATGGCGATGCTAACTAAGGTAGCTAGCTAAGTTTAAGACGACTACGTGGGGGTAATCATAAATATAAGATATGTATGTATATGTTGTTGTGTATACAAATACACCCCCTCACTCAGTTCCTTGTTTTTACGAAACTACTACCCTCTGGATGTAATATTATATTGACTTAGACATACATACATTTATATATATAATATATATAATATAATCATCACAACCTACTAAAAATGTCAACCATCTAGGTATCCATGGCGTTTGGAAACTTTTGCGATAAGAATAAATATCTTTACATCACTTCACGAAGGGAGATATATATATATATATATATATATATATCATACATACTAAAGTCAAACGTTTCAGTAGTACTCTATGTTTATGTATCTATATACATATATGTATATCTATAATTGTCTGAGGCACTGAGGCAGCATTATGAGAGGAGTACTAGCTAACAAGTTTGTGTGTGTGTGTGTGTAAGTGCTCCGACCACCGTCGCGAAGGACGCATGGCTTGCTTGAAAATACTAAGCGTAATTGTCGCATTGTAAGACACGATTGAACCCACTAGCAAGCTAGCCTTTCCTTTTAAGTTCTATTCACACACACACACCACACACACACACACACACACACACACACACACACACACACACACACACATACATATATATATATATACGTCCCACCAATATTAATTACCGATGTGAAACATAATATATATATATATATATATATATTTTTTTTTTAATGAAAGGGAAATTTATATACGTACACCAAACTTATATACGCACACCAAGCTATATAATATTAATTTTTATACGCACACCAATATTGGGAAATATATGTTTGGATATCAGTTTTGAAACTTAATTATAAACTTTCGAAGACATGTGATTTTGGCGTGATAACTATATATTGTTCATTTCTTTATAGTGTTTTATAAAGAAGACTATTTTGAGAAAGATTGATAGTTGAAAGACTATTTCGGAGATGTTTAGGGACTAAAATGGAATTGGATTTAAAGATCAAAAATAAAATTAATCCTTTCTAATGTGCCACGCCAAGCATACTTGGTCAAAGGAAGATCATCTCTAATGCATGGTCTATGCCAATGTTATAATTGTTATAAAGAACTGTGAAAAATAGCATTATTCTACTTTATGTTCCAATGCATAATGTCATTTCTAATGCTATTTCTATTTTTGGTCATTATTGTTATGCTTTGAAACTTATAAAAAATGAGTATTTAGTATTTAAATAATTTAAAAATGAAACAATTGTAAAAATTATATGGTAAAAGTCAAGCTAACAATCAA
Organism: Ficus carica; assembly: GCA_009761775.1. Classification (NCBI taxonomy): domain Eukaryota; kingdom Viridiplantae; phylum Streptophyta; class Magnoliopsida; order Rosales; family Moraceae; genus Ficus; species Ficus carica. The sequence goes on along the minus strand of CM019744.1, from coordinate 11,067,089 downwards.
TAAAAATCAAATGTTAAATTTGATACTGGTTATACCTTTTGGCAAATTTGCTATACAATTTAGTTTTGGAAAAATTTAGCATCAATATAGTACTAAATTGGAGAGCATTTTTTAATCCAAATATCAAAATTTACCATTAGCATAATCTTTTAGCATTGCATTGGATATGCATAACGGGGAAAAAGATTATGTTTTTGTAGCTATAGCTATAGAATCGTGGCCATTGGCTTGGAAAAAATTAAGAAAAAAAGTAGAAGAAGATGAAATGTGGCCGTTGAATTGACTGCATTGTTATTTGCACGTGGCTGTACTATATTATATATCTGTATTTGTATAAACATGGGTGCAATTATAAGGGGGATATGCACTTACAAGATGCCATTATAATGTTGATCACAAAGGAATCCATTTGTTTTTGATTGGTGTGGTGCTGCAAGCAACAAGCGCTACTTTTTTTTTTTTTTTCTTCCTCTCCTGTTTTGTCCCTTAACTTTAAAAGCTCACTTAATTATTCCAAACTCTTAGATAATCTCATTTAATTCCTTCTGTTAGAGTGCACGTTAGAAATAGACAGAAAACAATCACATTACCGCACATGAGGTTGTTAAAAAATATATTACGTTCTAGTTAGTACCATTAATGAAGAGAAACCCTAGATTCAAAATCTCCAAATCTTTTCTGCTTCTCACTTTTAGCATGCGTCATTGTGGCCACCTGAACTTACTCAAGCCACGGTTCGATGAAGAAGTGTCGCAAAAAGTTAGATTAGCTTACGTTTGGAATTACAGTTGAGTTTGAACTCAACTGTACTTTATGACTGGTTTTTTGTCTTCTTCTGAAAAAGTCAACAAAAATTATAACTAGTTTTTAAAAAGTCAACAAATTTCAACTTAAAAATTTCATCTAATCTCAAACTCAACCCAAATACCAAACGAACCTGAAAGATTAAACTCGAAAAAGGACCGGCCGCGTCATGGAGTGTTGTAGTGGGCTTTTATAGGGTTGAATTTCTTTCATGCCAAAAAGATGCAATCTCAACAAATGATAGAAACCCTCAATCAATTAGAGAAGAAACCCTCGAGTTCATATGCATGAACTGCTACTTCCAAGCCTCCATGGTCGCAATTTTGGAGTCTTTTGCATTCTAACTTTTGATTTATTCCACTCTAAAGAGAAAACCCTAATTAAGAGAATTGTTTTAACCTCCAACAGTATCTCATGCTTCTGTCACATGATCGTTTTATGTTGTTTTTTAACGAGCATTCTTACGGTGGGAGTTAAATGAGACTGGCTAATTAACTGAGAGTTTGGAATAATAAAGTGGGTGTTTTAAAATTTTGGTAGAAAAAGTGAGAGCAAGTATGTAAAGTTAAAAGGACATATATGCGAATAATCCTCCTTGTTTCATTTAACTTTTTAGAATGTGAAAAAGGTCAACCTACAAAGGTTTTTTTTTATTTTTTTATATTTTTATATTTTTATTTTTTTTAACACATAGATATTACCATTACCTTAGCATTTATATCTCATTAGAACTAGAGATTGAATTATAGTACTCCTTTTAGATTTGAGTTTTTCCCATAGCTTAGAGGTGACTTGTCTTATTTTGATTGAATTTAAATGAGAGAGCTGCCTTGACCGTGTCTCATGAGTTTTTTGAGTTTAATTCTTACCTTTCACTTTTTGGACTTTTTATATCCTTATCTTTATACTTGAGTCGTATATGACATACATTTCTATAAAGACTGAAGTGGCCAAAGGCTTATTGAACGAATATGAATAATAAAAATAAAAGATAAAAAATGATTGATATAAGAGTAAAAGGGAAAGATCTATTGAGAAAATTGTTTATAAAATTCATTGATTCACCTAGAATATCACTAATATGATATCTATTAACATGTTTGATTCACACATAATATTATTCAAAAAGTAATAGCTTCAACATTCATTGAAATACTCTAATTTCTACCTAATTATAGGAATAAAACACTATAATTTCACTCAGAAAATAAGAGTGAACACTCTAATTTTACTCAGAAAAATTTCTACCTCCCTTACATATATATTGCGGGACTGACATACTTATAGGTTAAACTATCCCAAACAAAATCATGAAACTACAAATAAAATTAGAAATTAAATAATTCCAGTAATTACATTTAAGAAAAAAAGAAAAAAGAAAAAAAGTATTTTCAAACAAAAAAAAATTAAAAAGGAGAAAAATAACTTATATTTGACTAAGAAATTAATTCAAAAAATTAAATTTGACTTTCTAATATATATCATGATCAAATTATTACAAAAGAAAACTTTTTGAAATTATAAAATTAGTAATTTGATCAATCAAGACCTCACTTTCTAATATATCATGATCAAATTATTACAAAAGAAACTTTTTGAAATTATAAATTAGTAATTCGATTAATCAAGACCTCTAAATAAAATTGTTATATAATTTGGACTTGAACTGGTCCCAACGTGCCATAAAAGCTACATTGTACATTGAATCACTCATGGCCACACAAACAATTCTTAGACGTATATTTAATAGATCGAGCTTGTGCTGTTGGTACCCATTTGATATGAAAACGATCCACAAATCGTGACCACAATATTGTATATAGATGGTAAATTCTCCATGCAAATTGTATAACACAATTCCTTGTTTAGTTAATGAAATGACCAAACTCTTCAAGACACGCTTCACATTGCATATAAATATGATAGACAAGAGGTCATCATGTGATTGTAATGGCTTCGCCTAACTAACACTCACATATATACATATATTTATGGTGCGTGTATATATACACCTATCAAAGGGAAAGTGGCGGCTGCTGATCAACAATTAACACGCCTGAGAAATATGAGCTTTTGTTAATCTCCACTATACGTAAGTGAAAAATCTCTATAAGATATTGATCCATATCATTTTGTACGTTGTAGTTCAAGAACAAAGATCCAATAATAGATCTCATTAATTCCCTCCCTTCAATTTTCAGTACTCATATATTCTCTTTTCTTCCAAGTTCCACCCACTACGCGTCCATACTTCAACAGTGAATCAACATGTTTTTGACTGAGAGCAATGTTGCTATTCTTATATATATACACACATTATATATTCGAATTTAAATTATTCTTACCTATATTGGGCTAGGAAGATACTATTAAACAATGTCATTGACTATATTTCCACGCCCGACTCTATCAAATGTAGAATTTGAATTCCCCCACCTTCCACACCAACCGAGCGGCACCGATAAAAACCTTTGAGAAAAATTGTAGGTATTGGTGACCGACATTGTTGGTTGGTGGAACCAAACCGCCCAATATCGGCAGTTCGGTTGGCAGATTTACAAACTTAGCTTTGGTTACACGAAACTTTTCTTTATTTTTTTTCTTTTTAAATCTCCTTCACCAGTCATCTCGCATCAATAAATCCCTAGCTGCCACCCCTCCCCTTCCGACTCCTTCCTTCCCTTTTTCCGCTGTAGCCGCCACTCCAAAGCCTTTGACGAAACCCTAGGAGCAGTTGAGGGGTTGGAATTGGGTGGCAATTTGTGTTGCTAGTGGCAGCTAGGGCTGTCTTTTCTCTCTTAAGTGAAAACTAAAGAAATCAAGAGCTATGATTATGTCTCTGATAAGATCAGCAACTGACACTTATTGGGACATTTTTGACATTTCTATATAAAAAAAATTAACAGAGTTCGGACCAGGGGGTGTTGTGGTTTTTTTTTTTTTTTTTTTTTTTTTTTTTTTTTTTTTTTCCAAGAGGGTGTCTCTGTAAGTTTGTTAATACATATATAAGAGGTATCAATGTAGGTAGCCTTTTTGTTTTTGCTACTATTAAGTCTTAGATAAGTTCTTCAGTCCGGCATATAGGTATGAAAAATGTAACATTTTGGTTAATGTAAGAATTTTTTAATTGATACTTGTAATTTGTAGTAAAAGTTCTAAAAAGTAACATGTTACGTATAAAATTACACTATGTTATATGAAGATCGACTAGTAATTATGTAAGCTATAAAAAAAGTTACATTTACTAGACTGGTACTATGGACTAATATCTTGAATAAATCTTTTACTTTTGCTTTAACTTTGTAAAAAAAAATATTATAGGGACATATGTATGAGATATCCAGTAGACAAAAATTGCCTGTATGGGAACTGAAAGACAACTTGCCAGTGTATGTGATCTCAAGTACTAGTACTTATGCACATATTGTTCTCACATTAGTGTCTAATCCATATTGTTTTGATCAGCAAAAGGATTTGGCTGGCCATGATCACGTAACCAAACGACATGTAGTATAGGATGGGATGTGGCTTGAATTCGGAGGGATGCATATTCATTACTGCACTTTATGACAAAAAGAAAAGTTTTAGGATTTGGCCATTTGAATTTATCACGCATGTATGAGAGGAGAGGAAAAAATCATTGAAAAATAGAAGAGAAAACAAGTCACTGAAAGAATTTACTTTGAAGAAACATTTTATCATTTGACCATAAAAATGTCAAAGTTTATATATGTTTCTTACTTATTTCTTATCCACTTATTAATTATTGTTATTTAATTTTAGCTATATTTTATTTATTTATTTATTGTTATTAATGTTGTGTTGTGTTGATTTGATTTTCATACATATGAAAGTTAGGAATTAATATTTCTAGTAGAACATATATATCGAGGTAGGAAAACTCAAGAAAAAAAAAATGTAAATAGAAAGCTTGATTCAATCCCTAAAAGGAGCTCTTGAAAAATTTGGCACACGTTGTAAGAGAGATGCAATGAAGTCAAATGAAAAAACAATTGAAGAAAAAACAATGAAATGAGTTAGAAGATGATGAAGTGATGTGGTTGGGGAAAAAAAAAAAAAAAAACTTATAGAAAATAGGTTCCTTTTAAAAATTTTGCTGAAGACCTCAAAATATGTTGAGCGGGTTTTAGTATATGCTTAAATGAATTGTGCTGAAGTGAATTCTTGAATTTGATCTTGGATATAATTAATTAAAATATTTTATTATGTCTCTTCCATCCATTATTGTTTTTATAAGGAGTCGTTAATTTGCTCTACATTTATTGAACTGCTTAATATGGCCTGTTCTTTTCCTTTGGGAAAAATTAAGTAAAAGCTTGGAATTGACTTTCTATATGTAAATGTAAGTGTTCAGCTTGTACTATTTATCCAAAAACAATAATTAATTTGCATTTTAAAAATTAAGCTAAACTTATGACTTGGCATAAAATGAGCATTTGACTGCAAATAAAATAGTTTGAAATGTTATAAAATATTGTCATTTTGATACTGTTTTAGGAAAAATTCTAAATAAGGTGGGGGATGTTTAATTTTTACATTTTTTTTTCTGTAGTATTAAATGATTCCATCCAAAATGTTTTCATTCAAAATATTTCAATCCAAATGTTTTTTCCACCTTCTTAACGAGCCTAAATTTAAAAAAAGAACTTAATATTAGTCACGTGCAGTAGAATAGCTAGGAGCTGAAGCAAAAGTTGGACCGCTTAAAGATAATATGTGTATGATTACAAATTGAAAGTTACATTTTCTTTTAGAGTGTAGCATCCATGATTTTCACTTGATTAAAAGAAAAGGTGGTATTCATGTTTCGAATATGAAAGTTCTTACCCAAATCTTTGCCTCCCACGCACTGAGTTAGCACTAGTACATCTAAATTGAAGATTTACATCGAACAATATTCCTTGTGCTCAAATAATCATCACAAAAGACGGATAAAATGAAACATATGACTGATACACTTATCTTCCACAATAATATATACATTGGTCCTACAGAATAATTTTTTTTTATCTCCTACTTGTACGAGTAATGTCAATAATTGAAAAGATAGAAAGAAAAAAAAAAATAAATCGTGGTGATGTTCAAACACACCAACTTAGTATATGAGTTAATCTTAACGTGCTTATAATGATTGAATAAAGTAATGGACCACAATGCTTATAAGTTCGGCTCTATTAGTGAGAGAGACAACTCAACTTTTCCTTAGTCCTTACCAAGTGACACCAAAGATTGGATGAGGATATCGGATTTTCATTTAATTTTTGTTGTTGTTTTTGTTTTGTTTTGTTTGTTTGTTTTTGGGGGTGGGGGTGGCGGCGGGCGGGGGTCTACACGTTGGGGAGGGAGGGGGGGGGGGGGGGGGGGGGGGCGGGGGGATGAGAAAGACCTAGCTTACTTTCTCAATTAGAACAAGAAAGGCATCTTTAAGGTGATTAAACAAAAAAAAAACACGTCAAACTCATTTGATTGATTACCTAGCAAAAGAATACATCACAAAATTTCATTTGATGATCACTTTTGATGTATTCTAATTTCTTCACAAATTCCATTTCTCTTCCAAATATATTAACATGGCAAGCACAAATTGAATGGAATATTTATTTATTTTTATTTTTTTTTTTGGGTTTTCCTTTGGTTTAATAAAAAAAAGAAAGGTTTTTAAGTAGACCTTCTTTTTTAGAAGTAGATCACATTCCGGCTATCTTTTAGGGCGGAAAGACAACTCTTTAGATGGGTTTGCTCGGGTTTTTTTTTTTTTAATTTTTTTTTAATTTTTTATTTTTTAGGGATATATATTTTTCTCTATTATATATGTACTTATGTTCTTTAGATGTTCAACTCCTCTGAGAGTTGTTAACACTGTTTAAATTTTTGAATTCTTTTTCTCTTATTAACTATTTGAGGTGAGGATTTGATGGAGCATTAGGAAGATAACTGGTACCAAACTAGAGGGATGTACAATCTATCTTTGACATCAGTTATCCTCTCTGTGTATAATCGAAAAGACATCTAATATTTGAATTGAAAACCGAAAAAAGCAAAATGAGTTGCCTAATCTTTGGATCCGTGGCATTAAGTGATTAGGGAATTTGGCGATAAAATGGCACCTTGCCCCTAGTACCATGATATTCTTCTACATCCATATTTAGCCAATATTGATCTCCTATTTATAGTAAAGGCGATAGGTGCAATCTCCAACCACTAGCAAAGTGTGGACCATGAAATATGCCTAATCACATGAGATGACTAGAAGAATGGCCACTCTTATAATTAGGGGGCCTTTAGGTTGTGTAAAAAAAAAAAAAAAAAAAAGGAAAAGAAAAGAAAAGAAAAATTTTTGCAAAAAAGAAGAATCAAAGCATCTACCTCTTCTTGACGGCAAGATAATGTGAAACAATTCTTTGGTCCCCGGTGTCATCGATTTAATAAATTAATGGGCTTGTTGGCCAATTACTTTGTGGTGGAGAACATATTCTGCATCCCTTTCAGTACTATAGGAGTCTATACAGCTTAAGCTAACTCAACCAAAGGTTAAAGGTTATGGATACACACGTAAATATATTTAGAATATATATGATAAAATATCTCTACTTTCATCCTGATATAATTATATCTTAAGGGTTATGTCTAAGTAAGTGTGGCGAGTAAATTATTATTTTTAATTGGTAATTCATGCAATTCAATCTCTTTTACATTCCTTAACTTTCATCCTAATGTTTTAAGAGTAACTAGCCAAGTGTGGCAAGTAAATTATTGTTTTTAATTGGTGATTCGTGCAATTCAATCTTTTACATTCCTTTAATTAATCACTAGGTAAAAATTTGTCGTCTCTGTTGGTGAAAATTTTGTCCAACGTTCTCGAATACGCAATTCGGATTAAAACAAACACAATTAATTGAGAACGTGGTAAGAACACTATGATACCAGGAAACCCGCAAAATAAGAGTAAGTAAAAGGGACCACTGGTGTTACCAACCAAGGACACTCCAATGCTTAAGTCAAAAAACTTAAAAAAACATAAATTGATATATAGAGTTTCAGTAATGTAAAGAGTGCGTACCTTGATCTCTCAAAATAAGATTAATTTATAGACTATCAACAAGGGCCGGCAATGAATGACGGCGAGTTTACTTTCGGCATTAATTGAGTGGATTTGTTTCCTTCCAGCATTGAGTGAATGTGATCTCTCCTAATGGAAGAGTGATTCGGGATATTTGTCTCTCGCAATAATAGCTGACGAGTGCATTATTTTTGCGACATCAATAAAAAGGATCCAAAATTTGACGGTAAGGGATTTCCTTAGCGGCCTCTAGTGATTTCCCTAGTGTCCCCTTTGGGATTGCACCCTAGCTCCCTAGTGGTCACTTGGAAAGAGATTTCCCCGGTCGCTGCTCGGTGTTTTACCCTAGCCAATCCCTTGGGATTTCCTCCGCAAGCAGTTGATGACGGTGACAGCAGATCAAGGATTTGATTTCTCTTTTCTTTTACTAAATATTTGCCCCTATGGATGGGCACATTAGGTTAATTAAAGTCAATGCAACTTTAAGGGACTATTTAAATTATAGGTTCATCAAATCCACAATTTTACATAGTAAATTCAAACTTTTGTGATAGAAAGTACTGTAGAAAAAAAAGTTCCAAAAAGTGAGTTCAAAATGAGATGCCTATTCGAGAGCTGAGGATCCTTTCATTGTAACAAAAATGTCCTCCGCTAATAATATCAATTGAAGGTAATACTTGACTATTACGGTTCACAACAGAATATCATTTGGCATTAATTAAAAGTATATTTAAAAAGATTAGAATATCAAGTCTACTCTCATAAATACAATCAATGGACAAAAATAATAGTAACAAGTCTTTCTTAAAAGATAGAAAAATTAATGTGCCTTAAAAAACTAGTCTATTAAAGAGAATCATGCTTTATTCATAAGATTTGACGTTTACAATATCTCTTGAGTGAAAAGAAAAATATTGGAAGACGCTAGAGCTTCATAACTACCTATAAAGAATATGATCTCACTGGCGCATTCCAATACTGTGGAATCGAATCTCTATTAATATGTGACGTTGTAAACCGTAATACTAATTAGGATTGTTTAAGTGCAAAAGTTATTATGATAATAATGACAAATACTCCGATTTTTTATATATATTTTGTATAATAACTGTATGTATAATGTATGTATATCAAAAATTAGTTTAGAGAAGGAATATAAGATTTTAGGTTACACGTAACAAAGGACTAGAAGCGCCAAAGTTCGTTTTAATATTTCTTCGGGAAAATAAATGGTGGAGGCCGGTTAGTCATTAAAAAACTTGAGTTAAGCCGATCGTTTTTCATCTTAATAGAAGAATACGCCTAATGTGTGAGAGAGAAAGAGAGAGTGAGAGAGAGTTTTTAGTATTAATTTAAATAATAAAAAAAACCCTCCAGAACTATTCAAAATATGTAAACAGAATAATTAACAGAACTAGATGAGTGTTCTACATATTATACTAATAATATTCAACTAAATATATATATATATATATTATTATTGGAGATATAATTTAACAATAATTTCATACTTGACAATTTCATACTTGACGAATCCTCACATGTCAAATTCAGATAAATAAATAACTAAGTAAATAAATAAACAGACAAGCAGTGCATCTCCAAGATATTAGCCCAAAAGTATAAAGTTTAGGTGAAACCTGAATAAAATATATACGAAGTAGTCCAAACCACCTCACTACGAAAAGAATGGAGGACATATTATAGTGGTTTGACCACTGATATAATGATATTCATTGCATGAAGATTTGAACTTTTTCTGTCCGATTTTTTTATCAACTTTTTTTTTTTTTGTTTTTTAATATTTAATTTGTGGGTGTGTGTTTGGGGGAGTGAAAGTCGGTATAAATTGACCCTAAAATTTCAGTTGGTAGAGCATGAATCTAGCAAACCGAATTCAGATATATACATCTCATGATGAGGGTGAGTGATTTCTAACCCTTACATTGTCAAAAAGCATCATCAACATATTCTCTGACCTTAACAAACTGACCATATATAAGAGATCAAACGAGAGGAATATTTGGAGTAAAACCCCACCCAAATACCAAACATGTCATATGTTATATATAGGATAAAAAATAGAGTAAAATTTAGTATTAATATAAATACGTATTTTATTAATTTAAAAGATACTTAGATTTTCGGGAAAAGTAAGTACGTAGCCTAAATGTAATATATATATATATATATATATATATATAATTGTGAAACAAAGACATGATCACATAAATCACGTGCAGAGAGAGTACTTAAAATCCACTTGAGCTCATCTTTTACAACAAGAAAGGAATCATGTGTAGTTCGATGATTTATTCTACATTTTTTTTAATGAAATTTCCAAAGTAATTTTTTTCCCCTAGAAATCTGGTAGGGCAAATTTCTTTCATAAAGCTATTAAGAAATATTCATAAAGGTATTAATTATATCGAATTTATGGTTTGTGTTTAAAGTTTACTCCTACCCAGAGGATAATGTTAGTATTAAACAATTATAAGCACTAAAATCATAATTTTTATTTTCAAAAAACACAAAGTTAAAATTTTTCGTTAAAAAAAAGTTTATTTTCTTCTTCTTATTTTTTTTTAAATTTTAAAATTTAAATTGGAAGATTTGAACACTATAAGATATTATCGAATAAATGGAATAATCATTAGAATATACTGAAAAAAAAAAAAGTCAAAAGATTTTAAAGTAAAAGGAATTAAGTACTTCTTGATTAATTACCTGCCTTTTCTTATAAGTGGGAATGTGAAAGATCTCTTGGCTAAAAGGAAGCATTATTCTACCGACTTCTATGCGATATGTATCCATCTATCTACCAAAATATACATGCTTTTATCTGAGAAAGGAAGGTGTGGATGTTAAGTCCAAATCTTTACGAAAGTACATATATCAAGTGATCAAGTCATCAAAACTAACATGACGTTTGGATCACTCTTTTCAATTGGAATATTTTTCCAATGCATTTTTCCCATTGGGTTTTACTAACAAGGTTTTTAATGAGGTCTATTAAAGATTCTGATTTTCAAATATATAGTTTCAGCTATATCTTATGGTGTCAGAATCTGCTTTACTCTGTTTCCCATATGCATTTACTTTTTAGTTACTTTTCCTTTTATGTATAGTTTGTACCATGTCGGATTGGAACTATTATTATAATTTTCTTTATTTTTAATAAAATATTAGAGATAGATAAATGATGAGGGTGTTGAGAAGGTGCTAACCTAGTTGGGATGTCCCGTTACATTTATTGATTTTGTCCCCAACAACCTTAAAGAAAAAAAAAATTTCCAATGCAATAAAATTTTCATTTGGGTGGTTGTTAATATCTTGTATTTAAATACGTAAATTATATATTTAGTATTTGAATAAACAATTCCAATACACACTTTTTGAAATCAACTTCTACTTTTACATGCATTCACATATATTCTAAATTGACATTCAAATGCACATTTCATTAGAATATATGCACTAAAATATAAAAATATGACATCCAACCGCATATTAAAATACATATATTTGTTTGAATCAAATGCCAAATACGATAGGTGATCCAATCGAATCATAATATGAGGGGTATCGCAATAGTTTCACACCATGAAAATGCTTTCCATGTCTTTCCTTGTGAATTAGGATTAAATTCGAACATTCATGCATCAAAAGACAACTATCAGCTAGTCTAGTCAACAAGATCACTTTCATCAAAACTGTGATGATAATGTGATCTTCATGAATCATGATCATTTTACCAAAAAGTTTGGATTATTTCTAAGGGGAAAAAAAAAGATAGGTAAATTAATGGTGAATATGACGGTACTTGTAGACTGTTTGTTTGGATGCTCGAATCGACTTCCAATCACAACGGAGCTACCTTACTCTTTTAAACTTTTCAAAATTGCTTTATAATCTTTAGGTAAAAAGCTAATTACTTTGTAATATAGCAAATTCAAATGCAACATCTGTTTCTGTGCGATTTTACCGATCATTTTAAAAGTTTTAATTTTTTTTATTAATATTAGTGACCGAATGGTTTAATGAAATTTCCCCTTAAAAAAAATTTTAAAAAAAATATTAGTGACTAAATGTGAAATTTTTTAGTTGTATTTGTTTTGTAATTGTATGTAGTTAAATGCACAATAAACTTTATGTTTACACAACATCTTAACCGTTAAAATGAAATCGGACGGTTAAAAATTTTTACCCCATTGATAGTGGTAAAATAGGGGGTCTCATTGTAGAACTCCCCTTTAATTTTTATTTTAGAAATATATTACATTACTTTGGGCATCCAAATATAACATATTGATATTCCTAGGAACCTATGAGAAAATTCTTATATGCAACCAAACGTGATAATATTAATTTCCCAGGAATCAAATTACCTACTATCACTTTTCTAGTAATTTGATTCCTATTAATTATCACATACAAAACACCCCCTTATACCTATATATATATATATAAGCACGGATGTGCTTTTTGTCCCCCCTTCGGTGATTGTCACATGGCAGTCACATCATCATTACATGGCTACCCATGTTGTAGCCCCTTCAATACGACATGGTTTCTTTTTTTTTTTTTTTTTCTTTTTTTCTTTCTTTTTTTTATTTGTTTGTCTATTCGCCATAATTAATAAATAGTAAAATTCCTGTAATTGGCCTGAATTTCCTAACTGATAAACATAAGGTTTTTCTTTTTCTTTTTTTTTCCCGAGAACATTGACTTTATCTATTACGTACCTATATACAAAAGCCCGAATGTGTTTTTCGTTCCCCCTTCAGTGGTTGTCACGTGGTAACTAGATCATTTCTATGTGACTGTCTATGTGGTAGCCTAATCAATGCCACATAGTTTATTTTTATTTATTTTTTTTAACTTTGTTTTACTTTACTTGTCTATTCTATACAATTAGTAAATAGAAAAATTCATGCAATTGGCCTGATTTGCCTAACTAATAAATTAAAGGACCACATGATGGAGAAATGCTAGCTTGAGCTGCATAAAATTTAGGCACAACTTTTAAATTAATGATATGAACTATTCATATCTTATTTTAACAGGACCACCAGGCTAACAATTAAATCTTTGCCCGTGGCCTGTCAGCCATCACGAGTTCTTTGTGTTATCAAACCCCAATTTGCTTTGCTTTCTTTCCATTTCCTTCTTTTTCATCCAACGCCTTTGTGTATATGCACCACTAAACCGTGTGTGGCAGCAAAAAGTTGAGATTTTCTCGTGAAAATCAAGATGACCATCTTCTCTTTTAAAATTGAGGGTTGGGATAAATACTAGATGCTTTACATACACAAAAATAGAGAATACACATAACCTACTTGAAGATCGACCACAAGACCGTCAGGAGGAGTTCACATGTTGAAATTTTGAAAATGATGTACTTGACACATTATTTAGAGGGAACCTACCTCAACATGAATGGTTCAAAGGCCTCCAACTATATCAGTCTATTCTTTGAAGGACAGCTAACCCACTTAACAAAAGTTGCGAGCTAAATTATGCTCTCTTCCTGTCAACTACATGAAAGTGCCACGTTCTTCTTTATTTCAGACAATTTCAGCGTTTCTCTTGATCACTCTTGAACTTTCATGGTCAGATTGGAAATGATTTTTTTTTTTTTATCTAATTGTTTTTCTAACTTTTCTATCTTAACAAGAAAGTACGTATGATCTGATTACTATATCAACTTACAGTATGCAGTGTGTAAAGCCGTTGCCAGTAAATAAATAAATAAATAAAAATAAAAGAAAGTAAAAGAATAGCATCTCCAATGCATCACTAAATTATTATGTTAATGATAAGTTTTGGTATTTGAATGAAAAATTTTTTTTTGATCGAGAACTTTTGATGCCAAATTTATCATAGATTAAACTTTGTGACAAAATTTATCATAAGATATGATCAATGCCAAATTTAACATTTAATTCCCTATTAATGGTTGCATTGATTTTTTTATATAATTATTTTAATATTTTACTTTTAATTAATTTAAATATTAAAAATTCACTTTGTACGTTTAAAAAAAAAGTTCACTTCGTAAGCTTCAAAGCATGATGATGAAAAAAAATAAAAATAAATGAAATATGTTATTTTTTGTATTATTTGTAATAAATATAGTGTTAATATTAATACTTTGGGGATGATCTTAGGTTATATAGATATTGTACCAAACCACTCATTACACAATTAATGGAACTTTTCTTTCTCTCTCTCTCTCTCTCTTGGGCATAGAAAAAAAAATGATGGGACTAGTTTTAGCGTGTGGGGACTACATTTAAGAGACGCACAATCATACAACTTATTTGACGGATCTGATAATACTATATTATTATATAATATATTATTATTATTATTATAACTCTGAACTGTCCATATGCCTTTAGAACTCCCACGAGCTGAGAAGTAAGGACAGCCCGTGGGTCTCCTCAGACATTGATCTTTTTTCTTTTTTTATTTTATTTTTGGTAAGTTTGGTTTATATCATTAAATATATAACGAGTGGGGATGAGTTTTTATGTCTTTCCGAGTCCCACATCGAAAACCTAGGTGCCCCATAAGGCACGTGATGCACATGCCTCTGAAGTCCTTTTTTTTTTTTTTTTTTTTTTTTCAAAATGGCTAATTTTTCTCTGTTTATATTTACATGAAATGAGGAATTGGCTGGCACACGAGGCGGGCTTTCTCTTCAATAATTTTTACATGTACAAAACAAAATGTTCATTTCTACTCGTGACCTAGAAAATTATGTTCTGGAGTTTTGTCGTAAAATTCTTAAGCCAAATTGAGGCTCCAATAACTAATTTTGTGCAGTCTAATTTCAATTTTGACATGTTTGTAACGGAGATTAAGCTATATAAACCTTATATCATTCATCTCAAAAAAATCTTATATTTGAATAAGTCTAATCCAAATATTGGTCAGGATATATATTTAGAATTGTCCATATATCACATGAACATTCATTACATCCTCAAGATTATTGATTGGGTACATCACCTTCTCTTAATATTAGTACTCTTTTTTTATTTTATTTTATTTTTTTATAATATTTTTGGGCAATTGAGAAAAACAAAAACTCCACCTAAAAAGTTGTCAACGTCTCAAGGGGTTAAAAACATTGTTTGGCTAATAGGGCCTTTCCTATAATGAAACACAAGACAATATGGATATGAAAAAAATATATATCATATAATGCGATACGTGGGGACAATCCTCCACATGCTAATCGAGAGACACTATTACTATTTCACCATTTAGATCAGATAAACATTTCTTGCAATGGGGGGTTCACATTTTTTTAGTTAATGATAATTATTTCCTATTCAGGATATACACAAATATGCATCAAGTATTACATGCTTTCTGCTTTATATATACACTACTTTTTTTTTTTTTTTTTTTTTTTCAAGGGAATAGACACTAGTATTCATTTTATCTTCCTTGGAATATGCCGATTTAATATCCCTTTCTTGAAAAAGCCAAAAAAAAAAAAAAAAAAAAAGAAATCATCATTCTCTTTTTTTTTTTTTTTTTTACTTTTAAAGACTGACAATTAATCTAAAATATTAATCCAAATCACTCTGTACAATATAATTACAAGACAATGATCCTGACCATGCAATTAAATTAGCAAAAGTAATAGAAAAATATTTGAGAACATGAATGATATGTTAAATATCATATTAATAAAGAGATAAATCTTGTTGATAGGTCTCATATTTCGAGACTTATTTTTTATTAGTGAATGATATTAAATATCATTGATATTTTATATCATTATTTAAAGTAATAAGTTATCCTCGAGTTAAAACTAGCAATATTAATTAAGATGGATAATGATCAAGAAATCATAGTCGGCTCACGTGGCCACTTAACAAGGGTCGGTGAAAAAGCAATTGCTATCACATTAAAAGAAGGAAATACAGGAGTTAGCTGATTAGAAACGGGTCAAAAACAAACCGGAATCTCTTATTTACATATATATATATATATATATATATATATATATATATAAAAGAGAGAGAGAGAGAGAGAGGATATATGGCAGGAAACAATTTCACACTTACGGTTGTGATTGAGTTTACATAAACAAACAACCCCCCGGGCTCTTATACAGAAGAAAACGAGTTAGAATTGTGTAAATATTAGGGTAAATTACTAAGTTGATTTCTGAATTTTTAATTTTGTGCAATTTTAATTTCTGAACTTTTTTTCATAGCTAGAATGCCCCTTAATTATTAAAATATTGCTAGAATATTAGTTTACGTTAATTTTTAGATCAAATCCGTTAGTTCACATCATTTTTTGACCAAATTACTAACGGACTCCGTTTAAAAATTAATAGAAATGACTATTTTAGTAATATCTTAATACTTTAGGAGCATTTATTGTACTTTTTTTCTTAGCTGAAATGACCATAAACTTTTAAAAACGATGTTATAATAGTCTTTTCTATTAATTCTGGGATGAAATTCGTAGTTAGCACTATTTTTTTATCAAATCACTAACATATTCCGTCTAAAAATTAACGGAAATGACTATTTTAACAACATTTTAAAAGTTTAGGGGTATTCCAACTACAAAAAAAAATTCAATGATCAAAATTACAAAATATTAAAAATTTAAGGACTAAATTAGTAATTTATTTTTGGTATTAATATATTACTTTTCGTTGGGAAAGGATTTTGTGACGAAGTGTCATCAATTCACCTCTAGAACAATCTCCTATTGGTTCACGTGGCATCCATAAATTAGCTACCCTCTCCTTCCCCCCTCACGATCCTACTCTAGCTGTCTGGTCCTTTCCTGCATATTGAATTCAAGACACCCCAATATCTATCTATATATTCACTCCAAATCTGTCCTTTTTCCAAATTTGAATCCCAGTCTATGCATATATGTCTATGTATATATGTGTGTGTGTGTGTGTGTGTGTAACATGATGCCCAACTCACACATGTACCTATGATGGAGCTCCCACCACCACCACCAACCATTGACACCATTTCTACTCTCTCTCTCTCTCTCTGTGATGCAACTGCATTACAGGCTATACAAAGAGCCTCAAATGTCTGCCACTTCAGAGCTCTCTTTCTCTCACAATTCCTTCTATCTTCTCTCCTTGTTCTTACCCTTTTTTGTGGAAGCACCAAGGGAAAGAGTAGCTGTCCTTTCATCTCTTTTTTGTTTTCACCACTTTCCTTTCTAATCCTTGAAAACAATACAAATTAGCTTATATTATCCATGATAAACTTTCTGCATAATTATAGCATGTATAGCATGACTATAGTTGCCGTGTTATTGCTACCTCAAGCTGTCCACCTTATTGTGTGTTTTCGTGTGTGTATATCTATATATAAGCCTTTTTTAGAGGGCTTTACTCTCCAACAAAAGTTTAGATGTCTCCGGTACTTTTAGCTACCTTCGAGGACTAACTCTGCGGCTACAAAAAGGAATGTCACTATCCTGCACGAAGAACTACCTTCGGCGATTCTATATCGAGGAATTCCAAATGGGAAGTCTTGCTCATAGTAGCTTCTTCTCTAGTGATCTCTTGCCGTCGCTCGGAGAAAGAATCAACCAGACAACCAAACTCCGGAAATACATTATTTCCCCTTTCAATCCACGTTATAGGTGATTACCCTATGTCACATTTTCACTATATGTATGAAACACATATATGTGTATACATTAACAAGTTCTTCTCACGTACACACTATTTTTCATTCGATATTCAGAGCTTGGGAGATGTTCCTGGTTGTACTAGTGATTTACTCGGCCTGGATTTGCCCGTTTGAGTTTGCATTTCTGCCTTATAAACAAGATGCGCTTTTCGTAATAGACAACATTGTCAATGGCTTCTTTGCCATTGACATTTTCCTCACCTTCTTCGTCGCATACCTGGACAGCCATTCATATCTCCTTATCGACAATCCCAAGAAGATTGCAATAAGGTGAGTAAACTTTGCAGCCTTCTTTTTTCAGACTTCAATCTGGTTACATAAAAGTTAAAACCTTTCTTCACACAAAAAACAACTTATTACAGGTACATATCGACTTGGTTCATCTTCGACGTCTGCTCCACCGCACCTTTTCAACCAATCAGCCTCCTCTTCACGGAAAACAGCGGGGAACTTGGCTTTAAACTGCTCAACATGCTCCGACTCTGGCGGCTCAGGCGCGTCAGCTCCCTGTTTTCAAGGTATCATGATCACTTAATCCAATATCATTTATCATGATATTGGCAGACAAACAATATCACAAACGGTTAATTAGTCTTTTCTGATTATTCCCTTCAGACTCGAGAAGGATCTCCGATTCAACTATTTTTGGACTCGATGCACAAAGCTCATCTCTGTAAGCTACTGAAAACCGAAAAAGCCCACCATCTTCCTTCAGGAACATTGATCTGCCAAAAGAACAGTCAGAATTTTGCCATTAAACGCTCAAATTGTGGTTTTCAGGTAACCCTTTTCGCCGTCCACTGCGCAGGATGCATCAACTATCTGATCGCCGATAAATATCCCGATCCAACACGAACTTGGATCGGTGCAGTCAATCCAAATTTCAAACAAGACAGCTTGTGGAACAGATATGTAGCAGCAATGTACTGGTCTATAACAACGTTAACCACGACCGGATACGGTGACTTGCACGCCGAGAATCCCCGGGAAATGCTTTTCGACATCTTTTACATGCTCTTCAACTTGGGATTGACCTCTTACATCATTGGAAACATGACAAACCTGGTTGTTCATTGGACCAGCCGCACCAGAAACTTCGTGAGTTGTCTCCCTCTCTCTTCCGGGATCTTTACCTCTCCACTCTGTTCTTTGTTTTTTGTTTTTTGTTTTTTGTTTTCCCTTCACCTGCAAGATTGAAACTCACATCGAGACCAGATTCTAAATGGATTCCTAATGGACCTGTCACGTTCAAAAAAATTATACCCGCAAAAAGTGGTCCCAATCTTCCCATGTTACGGCATATAAAAAACAAGTTTACACTCATCTTTTGTAAAAGTCTAAAGCTTTTTGCACACAGTAAGAGCATTTTTGAACGTAGATTTTTCTTTTTTCTGCAATTAATTTGTTGGTGCTAGTCATTTTAATTATTTTGGCCCTTCTCTTCTTCGTCTATGTTTCTATCAAGGCTATTAAGACTAGTGGGTCCTCCAAGATTTTTTGGTCCCTCGCAAATCTATATTCTCTTATGCTTTTAATAATACTCCACATCTGACACTATGATATCTTTAAATTTCAAACTATATGAAATCAAGATTTCCATTACATATTGCATAAAATTAAAGGGAAAGAAAAGCGTTTGGCATTGTTTTCAAAACGTTTTGGAAATGAAATGACGAGTCTTTTATGTATGAAAATGAAAATATTTTCTAGATCACGTTTGTCTGTCAATAAACAAGAATAAAATTTTGTAAAAATGATTTCTATAAAGAAATTGAAAAACGGTTTAAAGTTGTTTTGTGTTTTCATTTTTTAAGGCTTATAACTAGAATCATATTTTTAAAAACATAGTCAAATACAATTTTTTTTTTTTTTTTTTTTTTTTTTTTTTACACTTAAAGCAATTTCTTTGAAAACACAACCATATGCAATTCTATAAACAATTTGAATTTTTAGTACTTGTGGTCGGAGAACGTCAATGGGAAGACTTTTCTTTTGGTGATGTAGAGGGATACGATCCGAGCTGCTTCAGAATTTGCGACCCGAAATCACTTGCCCCCGCGCATACAGGAACAAATGTTGTCACATTTATGTTTAAGGTTCAAGACAGAGGGATTAAAGCAGCAAGAGACCTTAAATGGCTTGCCAAAAGCCATACGTTCAAGCATTGCCTACCATTTGTTCTTCCCTGTCGTGCAAAAAGTCTACCTCTTCCAAGGGGTTTCTCAAGACTTCCTTTTCCAATTGGTAACACATAACATGGCCTCTTATTTTATTTGTGTAGTTATTTATTTATTACATAAATTGTCCGGTTGGTCCATAAATTTTTAAGTTTATGCAATTTTAGTTTTAATTATTATTTTTTAGTTGGAATAACCCTATAGTTTTAAAAATATTATAACAGTAATCATTTTTATTAATATTTGGATAGAATTTATTTTAAAAACATATATTTGGACGGAATCCGTTAAGTAATATCATTTTTTATCAAATTACTAATTGATTTCATCAAAAAATTAACATAAAGGATAATTATAATAGCATTTTAATAATTCAAGGGTTTTTCAGCTATGAAAAAATGATAGAGATTAAATTATACAAACTTAAAAATTTAAGGACTAAAAATGAATAAATTATCATTTATTTATTAAAGAAGATCCCTTTAAAGTCGATGAACATTCATCTTTACTGGTGGGCCCACAGAATCATTGGAAGGCAAAGGCAAGTTGCATGGGTCCTTATGAACTCAAACAAACAAACAAACAAACAAAATAAAACACATAAAAAAAAAATGATATTACAAACAACTTTGGCACTAAAATGTCATTTTTTCACTTGAAAGGTTTCAGAGATGGAAGCAGAATACTACCCACCTAGAGAAGATGTAATTCTGCAGAATGAGGCTCCTAGTTATCTCTATATACTGGTCTCAGGAGCAGTGGTAAATTATCTCTTTTATTCTTATTATTATTTTTGGCATGGTATAGGAAAATCCTAGGAAAAAAAAAGGGGTATCTCTATCTCCTAACATAAAGTTGGTGTGGCAAATTTGTGACCGCAGGATTTCCTAGCCAAGATTGATGGGCTTGATCAAGTATGTCATTTTTATATTTGTTATTATTATTATTATTATTTTTAAGATTATTCTCACGTGTGGCCCTTAAGTTTAAGATCACTCTTAATTTATCTAATAAAATTTGAAAACTCTCACTTTACCACATAAAATTAAAATCGTCACACTTAATCCCCTTTGTTAGAATCTCTAATAAAACTAATAAAAATAATAATAGAGGATTAAGTACAATCATCTAGTTTTTATTGATTTATTTTTAATAAAAATTTTCCTTTCTTTTCAATAATATTCAAGGGATGAGAAAATGGATAGGGTAATGGAGGGATACCGAACTAGACAGGATGTCTTGGTACACCTAATAATTATTGTCATCATTATTTATTTACAAAAAAAACAAAAAAAAACAAAAAATAAAAACAAAATAAAAATAAAAATAAAAATTGACTGAAGTGATTAAGTGAGACTAATTTCCCTCTTTTTCTATATATATATATAATATATATTAATGAAAATACTTATATCTTGATTAAGTGGCCAAATTCAAAGTTTAAAAGGTAACTTAGGGGCTTTTAAAATTCAAGTGACAGACTGAGAAAGATTTTAAAGTTGAGGAAGCAGAGATGAGAGTGTATTATTTCCCCTTACAGCTGTGTCATTGTGTGTTGCCCCTACTTCTAGGAAAAATGTTAGCGACATCAATTCTAATATCATCTTTCTGTACCAAATTCAAGTTGTCATTTTTTTATTATTATATATTTTCACATTAATAAAAACAAGATATTATATTTACCAATAAAAAAGTCATAACGCAAAAGTTGCGATTAGATTTGATGTCCCGAACATTAAAGACATGTTTCAATGTCAATGAAAGAGAAGACATAGTCCCAACCTTCATATTCCACATGCTTTGTTACAGGTTCTCGGAAAAGAACTTGCGGGAGATACATTTGGAGAAACTGGAGTCTTGTGTAATAAGCCACAGCCGTTTACAGTTCGGACCACTGAGCTTTCTCAGATATTACGACTCAATATTACTCCTCTCATGAACACTATACAAGCAAATACAGAAGATGGGCACATTGTCATGAAGAACTTCTTCCTGGTATGTAAAATCATAGGAAACTTTCCCGTGGACCAATAAAAGTCCATCAGTGTCGCCCTAATCTTCCGAATCTGACCCGTTTTGCAATTTCAAACAGAGAATGAAGGGACAAGAAAGCTTAGAATTTGAACACCCCCAAGTAGATCCAGGATTGATCATCAACGAGTGGCCGGATGGAGGACAAACAGAAGGATGTTGCTCTTACACGGGATGCCGAGGTAACTCGTGTGAGAAAACACTAATGCAAGAAAGGAATATGGATTTCCAAGGACCGAAGGCAATGGAGAAGGGCGATACGGGCAATTCCCAAGTTCCTACTCGACCTACATTGCACATGAACTCTATGACTCGTGATGGTCAAACGGCTCTAAATGCTGCTGTTAGCAAGGGGCATCTTGAGGTGGTTAAGAATTTACTTGGAGGAGGACCCAACGCAAACAAACCCGGCGCCAGAGGATGGACACTGAGAGGTGTAGCGGAACAGCAGGGAAATAAAAGCATATGTGACCTATTGCTGAGTTACGAAAACAGAAGAAAACCAGATGAACATACAATCGAGTTCATTAGACCAGAAGCTGGTGAAAGCAGTGGATTTTTCCATTCACACCAGAAGAAGGCACCGAATAACTCGTACAGCTCTTCTGGCGGTATGAACCCAACAAGGAAAAGAGTCACTATCCACATGCAGTTTCAGAACATAAGCACACAACGACCGCACGGAAAGTTAATAATCCTACCTGATTCAATTGACGAGCTGTTGAAAATCGCTGGTAAGCCTTTTATCGACTTAAAAGAACGGTATTCTTGATAAACCTGAAGAACAAAAAGTTTAATTATTGATTTATTACAGTTTGCAAAATTCAGAAATCTAAAACAATTTAGTGTAAAGGCAACATTGATAAGTATAATTCAAACCTTACACAGGATCAGAAAACTGTACATGTAGACGTAGTTCTCTTTCTCATGCTTTGTGAAACTGCAGGTGAAAAGTATGGAAGCGACAGACCTAGAAAAATCATAAACGCAGAGAATGCAGAAATCGATGACCTAAGTGTCATCCGAGATGGGGATCATCTGTTTTTCCTTGATTACGACCGTGACGATATAGATGTTGATGGAACCTAACTTTATTCAAAAGAGCTGTAGATGCATATGCAAAGATAGATTGTAACTCCTAGGCTATGTTAAATGAAAGATAACAAAATTTGACAACACAAGTTGACTGTATTGTGCTTCCGAAGCGATCAATTCAACTTGAAAATCACAGAAATCAATTTCAATGACAGCACGTCACTCTGAATCACAAACCTCATTCAATAATTATCAAAGAGATTACGCTGAACAAATACATTTTACAATATCGTCACTGTGTAGAGGACCAGAAATATTGGAAAGTCCTGGAAAATTTTCCTCTGTAAGCTTTTGACAGTTAAAGAGAATACATGTTAAAATCCATGATGCATTGTACAGGAAATGAACTAAGCCGCCTCTAGCTGAATTGGTGCATTTACTGCTCGCCTCGACATGTGATGAAGAACCATGTGAAAACAAAGCATCATATTCAGAAAATGCATCTCTATTCACAGTCACCGTATTTTCCCCATAATTGCTTTCAAAATCGAATGCCAGTGACGATTACTCTTTCTTGATGGCACCTTCAATTGGTATAGGATGAGCTTCAGTGTTAAATACAAACTTATCCAGCGGGATAAGAGAGCTGTCTCCAAACAATAAATACAGATACTTTAGTGTCTCGCCCAAAAAGAATGTCTCCATTTTGTCTCTTCGGTGAGGAGGAATTGTAGTAACATCATCCAGGGAAGTGTATCCACCGCTATCAACTCTTGTGAAATTCTCGAAGGCTTCAAAAATCTGCCAGCCCCATTCACGATATCTACGATGCAGATAAATAAGTTAAAGTATGAAAACTTTAAACAACTATAATTCGTACTGTGCAGTGAGGGGGATCGAAAACAAATTTAAAAACTGAATTAGCTAATGTCAAAAAATAAATCATACTTTGGATCCTCTGTTATACGGTATAAGACAAATAGTGATTCGACAGTTTCTGGGCGTAAGAGATTATGACGATCTGCTTGTTTAATGATTATGTCATTGATATATTCCGAACTCTTGTTCCCGCCATTAAGACCTCCTTCAGAGTATTCCTGCTTAAATCCAGGAAGGTGTCACTTGTGTAATAGAGAATAAAATGCAATGGAGAAAATAGACAAGAACATAGATATACGAGACATATCAGTGCCACATAATTATTTCGTGTACCAAATCCTGTTAATAGCGTCCTGATTAAAAACTGACCTCTGTATGAAAGTAAGCTATTTCTGGAGCAAGACCCGTAGAGGTTACTGAATACATTTCAAAGCAGGTTTTGGCCAAATCTTCCGCAAGCTTTAAATTTTCCAGGTCTTCAAAGTTGAGTAAATTGTCTCTCATAGCTGTTTCCTTTGTAAAACCTTTAGTGGCACCCAGTGCAAGAGTACCTGACAAAAAGCACACCTGCAAAAAGCAATAACAATGTTATATAGAGAACTAAACCAAAGCCAAGTAAGTAGGAGCTTAATATTTCCGTTACAATGACAGAAAATCAACTTTTCCAATGCTTTTACCCAGATTTATGCGAAGTTATAATTTTAAACCGCACGTAGAATTAGTAAAATTATAATAAATCTTAATTCCAGTAACATAGCTACTTCATCTATTCGCTATAGAGATGGTCTCAAAAGTAGCAGCAGGAAAAATGAATGACCATCTCTTGGCCTCATAACATGTATTTGAACACCACAAATAAGGTATTGTTTTAATAAGGGTACTACTGATTTAACTTCACAGAAGTCGAATATTGATGTGGTATGGCAGAAAACTATACTA
The DNA here is from genome assembly GCA_009761775.1 of Ficus carica. Taxonomy (NCBI): domain Eukaryota; kingdom Viridiplantae; phylum Streptophyta; class Magnoliopsida; order Rosales; family Moraceae; genus Ficus; species Ficus carica. The sequence goes on along the minus strand of CM019744.1, from coordinate 11,042,439 downwards.
CTTTGGCATGTTGCATTTGAGCATTTAGGTTTTCTGATCAAGATGGTAAGGAAAGATAGCCTTATACAGAAAATGTATAAATGAAATGTACTTTCCTATCCAAGGGAAACAGTGTTTGACTAATGAAACTTCTTGTATCAAGAAAAAGGAGGGCTGAAAGTTGCTTTTAGGAATAAGGATGAAGAAATGCAGAGAAACTACATAGCAAATATACTGAGCCCAAGCCGTGGGTGCCATACCAAACTTTATGGATTAGACAGAGTAGACTCTCAGCGAAAGAATAAAAGAAAAGTAAAAAAATTAGAGAAAGTAGAGAAATAATCTATCCAGATCTTATGCGTCGAAAAGCAGACTTAACTGTAACTTTTACAGAAGAAATGTTCTAGAGTTTCTTATATCATGAGGCTAATTTGACCACGATTACAGCAACTACATGTTTAACAAGAATATTATTTAATATTTGTATTACTTGGGGAAAGTTTGCTGGAAGGTAATAATTCATGTCTCATCTCTTGTTCTTTTAAGTGCCAAATGGTTGGAGTAAGGAATGTATATCTTGTAGCTAAGAGATGGCTGTAAACCTTCTTTTCACTTACAGTGTAAATGCTGATTAGAAAGTACAAAGTATATGCTTATCCCCGGCGGCAAACATCCCAACCCTCCAGGCTAAGTATAAATTGGAACCACTAAAATCACACAAAATATTTACCAAAATACTAACTCATGATTATGAGATGCCACGAGTTGAGAAACTACCACATACCAAGTGATCCATTTTTGGACTAAACTCGCCGTTAGCTCCATAGGGCAGTTCCCCAACGAAAACCAGTCCATTAGGGATCGATTTCCTAACAAGACGGTGCCTGACACCCTTCATTGCTTCCTCATACATATTATGAAGATATGTCACGTTAGTATCTTGACTAGCTCTCTTCTGAAGCCAAACTTTCAATAGGTATTCATAGTAGCTATCACCACGGGATCCAAGTCTAATATTTTCTCCACTAAATTCACCGGTGTGAGGGCTGCAACCATCAGAAGACAAAAGGTTAGAACAATCAAACAAATAGTGGACATAATATCAGTTAGGAAAAGAGGTAAAGCAACACAATCCTCATGGTGACTCGGCATTGAAGATCATGGGAACATAAATAGACAAAAACAGACATTCATATATAAATAAAGCTCAGCATGTAAGACAGATTTGCAGGTGACACAAGGGACAACTATTTTAACATCTCTTACAGTAGAAAAGATCCATGAATACTTTATAAATCCCTATTTAGAAAGTGTAATCACATGACAAAATCTAGAAGCAAAAAGAATAGACAGCATCCAGTACTCATGAAAAACTTCTAATATAATTATTTTTCAATTACAAATAAGATGGCACGATATGTTATAAACATGACAATTATGAAACAAAAAACAAAAACAAAAACAAAACAAAACAAAACAAAATTGCATTCCATTTTCCCAGGCTTTTGTGGCAGATAAAACGTTTCTCATGATAGAAAAATGTCCTGAACCTAAAATGACAGACTGATATTTAAGCAGAAACAATTAATTTGAAAAACAGTGAGATGAGTAAATATAGTATGCTTGATTCAAGGCCATACTTAATGTAGATGGGGACCAGTCCTTCCACCTTTGGGAGAGTCTTCATGTGTTCCAAGACCTTCATGGCTGCAACAGAGTACTTTGGATCACCAGAAATAGTACTGAGATAATTAAACTCGAGCTGTAAAGTAGAAACCTCAGAAGTACTGCTCGACCCCCCAGGAGCTGGACGTGCTGACGAATCGTGTAGAATAACATCACTATAAGGAATAGCAGTTGGGCTGGAAGTAAAGGCAGATAGCAGGTGATCTGCCAAGTTCTTAGCAATTTCAAGGTAAACAGCTGCTTTAGGCGCACTAGTTGCTTCTGCAGAACTCAAATGATATGCACTTAAAAGGCCGCCTAAGACACGAATGGTTGTTTCAAATAAATTGACTTGCCCTTTCTGGCTAATCCTATTTGAAAGTTGTGTTTCGACCCATGTGCTTGCTTCGGAAACAACTTCATCAGCACCCATAATCATGGCAGTATCAAGAGCATCCAAAATAGTAGCACCAAGCCCACCTAACCCATCAACTCCCCTGTGGGAAAGCGGCATAAGTTCATCATAACCCATTGCGTACTTTTTATAGCCCGACCATGCATGGATAAAAGCCTTCTTAACACTCTGTTGCCTTTCTATCCATTTGGATTCTGAATTCAGGTTACGATTACTTTTACCATCTTCAGGAGGTAAACGGGGAGGCAGCCTAGGTGGTTTTCTCAACAACTTCCCAAGTCTACTCCCACCAAAAATGGTGACCTTGCCTTCTCCCATATTCCTTCCATCAGAAAGAGACTGACCAGGACTTGTACGGGTCAGCATAAGAAATGCTACGCCTACTATCAATAGTAACAAAAGTAATTTGCCCGTGCTACACCTTATACACTCATACTTAATATTACTCGTAAGAAGACTTTGAGAAATGACCTGGGAAACCAAAACATAATATCACAAATCATGCTAAATCAAATGACTACAGCCTTGCAAGGAAAGAAACATCTAAAAATCAAAAAAGTAAATAACAGCAAATCAATGGAAATAGAACATGTGACTCGAATCTTTGCTGAAGATCATCATTCATAGAAAGGCAAGGTTGATTCACCAATCACCAAATTCATATGCGTTAAATAACAGAATTCGTAATGTTGACGGAGCTAAGACTGTAAGACACCTTTTCGAAGCTAAATTTGGTAGATTCAGAACTATAATCAGACTCTAGTTGACTTGCCTGGCTGATTAAAATATCGAACTTTTGAAGCTTTTTATGTTAACATCTCTCTATCAACTAAAAAATAAATTAAACATTGAACACAAAACCCATAAAAATTTAGCTATAAATTTCATGTGAAACTCCCAACAAGCAACCAGCTGATAAACAGCTGCCAAAAAATCAAGGAAATCTGAAATCTTTATTCCTTAAATTAAAGTATGATTCTAAAGTTGTCTTTTTTCCAAGTCAATCATTAACATTTACTAGCAGTCCGTTAAGAGCAAACCAAACATCAGAAATTCCAAGCATTCAATCCGAAAATCTCTTTCTTTGACCAAGAAAAAACCAAAAGCAAATCAAAATTAAAAAAAAAAAAAAAAAAAACAGAAGAAAACGACTGCAATTCACTGATCCAACGATCAATCAAGCACGGAATTTCCCGGCGGTCAACCGAATTCAGCAAGTCAAAGCAAATGATGAGGAATAGCAGAAGGAGATCCAGTATTGATCGAAACCTTGGAGAAGGAGCGATGGCGGAACTTGGCATTATCGTAGTGGAGATCTCTCTTGGAGTAAGGCAGAGACATGGACGACGACATGCTCGATCCGAGATCGCCAGCTAGGGCAATTCCGCAGCACGGCCGCGACGATGCCGGAATCCGGATCGGATTGCCGCCGAGAAGCGGATTTTCGCGAGAAAGTGACGGAAAGTTTCTCCTTTTTGATTTTGGCGAGAGCGGGGGATGGGATTCGCGGGAATTATAGGCGACAACAAGCAATGATGTCTTGCGACATCGTCCGATCGATTAGAGAGAGAGAGAGAGAGAGAGAGAGGCTTTTGGGTGTTGGAGGGTCCTTCACGGGGTTGTTTCTGAAGTCAACCAATTCCCACGCGCGCACAGCTTTTTTTTTTTTTTTTTTTTTTTTTTTTTGTTCTAATAATGCACACAACTTGTATTATTTTGGTATCGCACGATCATAAACATTTTATGAGCATTTATGAGCTTGAGTTGAGTTTTTTGAGTTAAAATTGTTTGATTTTTAAAATGTAATTCAAATTCTTTATTTATTTTTTTCTTTTAAAAAAAGGTAAAAATGGGCCGATGTTCCAAATAAAGCCTAAAACGGATAAAATAATAAAAGGAAGAAAACAAACCAAATAAATCAATCACATTTTACTTGAACTCCTTAAAGATTAAAACAAACCAAATAATGTAGGTTCTGTATCATATGAATTTCCTAAGTCACTCCTAAAAAATTAGGTGATGTGAAATAAATCTGTTAAATATTAACAGAAATGTGACAAAAATGACTAATTTACACTTCTTTAATGAGTTTAAGAATTGATTAAAAAAAAAAAAACACCAAACGACACTTTCATAAAATGATCAAAGACTAATATAGTAATTTACCCTTTGTTTTCTTACTTTTAAAATACCAAAAACAAGTTTTCGAGCAATTAACTTCTTTCCTAAATTAATATGTTCTACTTTTTTTCTAAATAAGAGAAGGTCTGTTTATAACACAATTTTTGTTAATTCTTCCCACAGTCTTTTTCACATAAATCTACTCTTAATAAAATATCTAAAAATAATTTTTTTTTCTTGTACTTTATTACAGGTAGATTTGAATTTTGTACCTTGTGTTAAAGTCAACTGTGAAATTGTCATTGGGATTGATGCCCATAAAGCATATGATATTTATGACTTTATTATTATTTAAATAAATGGTAAATTGCTCATTTAGTCTATAAACTATTAAGTTCATACAACTTTAGTCTATTTTTTCCGTAACAGTAATACCCCTACACTATTAAAGTAATGCTAAAATAATCATTTATGGTAGTTTTTTGATAGAATTCGTTGGTAATTTAATCAAAACATGATGTTAATTAATGAATTATATCCAAAAATTAACGAAAATGACAATTGTAGCAATATTGTAATAGTTTAGGGGCATTATAAATTTGGTCTTTGATCTTTTTTCGTAGTTGGAATACCTCTAAATTATTAAAATATTATTACAATAGTCCTTTAAGTTAATTTTTGGACAAAATTCATTAGTTAGTATCACTTTTTGATCAAATTACTAATAAATTATGTCCAAAATTAATAAAAATGATTATAATAGTAATATTTTAATAGTTTATGAGCATTTAAGCTACAAAAAAAATATCAAGTACCAAAATTGCACAAACTTAAAAGTTTGGGCACCAACATCGCAATCTACTCTAAATAAGTAGTTGTTATCTTTCATTATACTTGTATTGGCATGAATGTTGGTAATTAACAAATATCATAAAATTACGTCATTATTGTGACCTTAAAAATTATATATAAGTAGTATATATGAGAGGGTAATATTAAGGCTAATAATCTAAATTATATATGTAATAAATAATTAAAGTTGTGATAATTATTACTAGTAGGGTTCATCTCTATTACAAATAAAACAATTTTATCCGGATTGTTGTTCAAGTATGATGGGGATGAAAGTGCTTCATATGATGGAGGACGGGAACACGATTAATTTGGATATCTAATGATCTCTGTTAAAATATAGACTATCAAACTTAATCAACATAATCATATTTAAAAACAATTTTTATTATGAGTTGTTAGCAAATTTTTATTTGTGGCGTTATTATTTTGACATGTTGAGTCCAGATTCACAAAAAGTTTGAATCTCACTCATGGTATATTAAAGATGTAACAAAGTATGTGATTGTGAATATTAATTAACGAGTTGAAATTCATATTTTTAATTATGAAGTAGATGAACAGTTCTCTTAAGTGTTGATTCGGGACTTGTATAACAAAAGCGCTCAGTTTATGATAAGATCATAAATATGTTATTCATTATAGAATCAATATTATTCAAAGAGAAAAATACAATTGAAGAGATTAACGGATAATTGGAACCGAACTCTAATTGTTAACTAATAATGCAAGATTATCTATACGTAATGATTATCCTAAAAGTCGATTCGAATTCTTTAAATAATATATATTTATTTATTATTTTAAAAATGTAATTCCCAGTTTTTAGTGGAGTAGCATTATAATTAATAAAATTGATATTTTGATTAAAAAGTTTAATTGATAATTAAATGAATTGAAACTTGAAATAATAACTTCATAATTACTCATGTTGTCTCGATAATAATACTTGGACCTTATGTATTTAATTTATATTGATTTATTTGGAATTGATGAATTCTAAATTAATACTTACTCACTTTGAATATATTAATAATTCATTTGAAATTAACTATATAAACTAAATATTATGATTATTTAGTTACTCACACTATGATCTGCACCTACACTACAGGGATAATCCCTTTGTTGTGCAATTTTTTATCATCTAAATTTTGTTAGTTTGAATTTACATATCTTTATTTAAAACCAAATTTTTATCTAGATATTTGAATTGAAATAAAAAACAATTATCCAAGTGTTGGATGACATGAAAAACAAATATCTAAGCCCTTTCGTAGGTGACATTGGCGTAAACCACCTCCCCATAAGAGAAGGTGATCAATTTATCATTAAATAAAGGGATTATCCAATTATGGTGTTTTTCATGACACTATAAATAGATAATTTATTTTCTTATTAAAAAATAGACAATTTATTTCTTGAAATCACAACCTTTTGCATTTTTTTCTAAAAGAAAGAAAACCTAATTCAAACCAACAACTATCACTAAACTATATTTGTAACCACGATAAAATTATTCTAAGAACAAAATTATTTTGAAAAGTACCTTTCACACACCTTACTCTATTAATTGGAAAAAGTAACACGCCATTTTAAAAAAAGTAATAACTTTTTTAATAGAATACTTAAACACTAAATAATAATAACCATAGATAGATTTTAAAACAAAATAAATAGATATAATTAGAATATAGCTTCAAGGCAAGAAGAAAGTGAAATGGTAAGTAACATCCACAGGATGGATGGGATGGAAGAGAGTCTTGATACTTTTATTAGGCATATTTCCTTCATCCATCCCGTTTCGAGTCTCATTGCCTCATTTAGGCCCCGCTACTGTTAAAGTTTGGGTTGGTGATGGCAGGGTAGGTCTCGGATGGACGATTAAGAGAAATAAGTGTAACTATCATGATTCTGCCATACTTAGGGAAGTGGTATTGTCTGTGAGGCTAAAAACCCTAAAAATGATGGACCGCCACCAAATCTTTTTTTTCCTACCAAAAAAAAGTGAAATGGTAATGTAATGACCCGACTTTCAGACCGTTAACTAACTTATTTATTCTTAGTTAATATAGTCTTAATACTTGTTTATGTTTGATTTCAAAAATGCAGAACTTTTTTTCTCTTTTTAAAAATAAATTATACTTGTAGTTGAAAAGTTTGATAAATTAAAATTTTAACTGAGCAAATTGAAATTTCTGAATAATAAATATCACATTCAAATTCGTACTTAAATAGTATTTAAAAAGTTATAACGTCATGCGAGTTAAAACGATAGACCTTAAATCTTTAAGTACTCCTACTAGTTTAGTAATATCGAAATATTGAAAATATAGTTTAAAAATAATCGATACAAAATAATTTAAGAAGTCTAAATGCAAAAATTAAATTTGTGGTAGTATATCACTCCCTTCCTTCATTGCTCGTCAGTCCAGAAAATATCTAAGTAGCAAGCTGCTTACCTGTGTTACATACAACACGAACACACATATATAAGCTTTCTTTCAGCAAATACAAACTATATCTTACAAAACATTTTCATAAAATCATATTATTACACGTTACAATATGAATGTTAAAAAATGCATGTGATCTATGTATGTTTAATTATGCTTAATTATATATATGTTTTGTCTACTTAAGGGCCCCTATGTCGTACCCATATGCATGCAACCAATGAGGAGTTGGGGGGGAGCCACCCTCCGACAACCTCCAATGTCATAATTTATAACTTTCGTTCTAATCATATCCTCTCATTAATTAAATGTTGGTACGACATTTAATCATATCTTTCGTTAGTCTCATTTTTTTAATTGTGACAATGTGTATATTTACATGTCACTATGCATCTATCATTATGGCGTAAATATCTAAGAGGCAGGTTGATCACATTAGTACAAGAGAAATTATACATGTCAAATGCTTAATCAAAGTAATACATATAAATCATATACTCATCACATCATCAAGGCAAATCATAGCAAACATAGAACATTAACAAAGAAAAACACTTTGTTTCATGTTGTAGGCGATGTTTGTACTTATTTATCTTATGTGCTTAAACTTCAAAAATTATAACTCTTACTACGTAAGTTCGAGGAATTGTCTTGGTTTAATAATACTTCGTCATTAGAGTGAATCATGGTTATATATATATATATCATTTTTTATAAATTAAGGTGAACTTAATTAACTTGCATTATAACTAACCTTATAATTAATTGTGTAAAAGAAAGTTATACTAATTATCATTAATATAATTTAATTTTAATATAAATTTAATTGATTAATTAAATAACTAATTAATTAAGTAATCACTAATTATTACTTGATTGGAAAATGATAAATCAATTACATAATTTTTATTAACTAATTAGTAATTATATCCTCAATAATTAATTATATTATTTAAATATTCATTCTCATTTATTAATTAATAGATTATAATTATGTTAGTTATTAATGATTAATTAATCTCTTATTAATCATCCATTATTATATTAATAATCATATAAATGATTAATAATTAATAATCTCTATTTAATCATACATTTTAATTATGTAATTACTCAACATAATAATCTTGCTTACATAATTAAGAATCACTTATTAGCTCTTATATTTAAATAATTAATAATTAATAATTAATTACTTTCTTAATTACTTATTAACTTTCTTAGCATAATTATATTTTGTTATATATTTATTTGTTTATTCATTTATTTCTTAATAATTAATCAATCTATATCACCTTTGTGACAAGGAGTCACCTAAGTGTATACTATTAAGTGAGTTGTCTTCTTTCTAATATTAGACTTGTAAGGCCAAATCCCATTAGTTGTGATCATTTAATTAGGCTAAGGTAGTCTCTTGATATATGTCTAGTAACCCTCTAGTTTATTTTGTCTTGGTCCATCTAAAAACTTGTGATTCAACTTTATAAAATTAATGTTTTTCATATTATTTGAGCATACACTTGATATCAACTCATTTCATTAATATTTATATCCATATGTTATGACTTACCCTTATGTCACATTTTTAATGTTTAATATTTTATTGGTGTGAGATTTTAAATTGTAAGATTTACTTAAATTTGTGTATAATTCTGTTTTGGACACTTGATGAATCGTTGGAAAGCTTGAAGTGTCTAGTTTCTGTGCTTATAATTTATTTTCCAAAATCTCTGAAGTTTTAAACCTTAGTATGGACATTTTCATAAGTGTTCTAGAGTAAAATCTCAGTTTACCAGATTTTAATCTAATGTTGTGTAATTTATTAAAAATTATGTACTTATCCGTTTTAAACATATAATATTTCATTTCAAAGCTTAAGATGTCGAATTTACAACCATAAGTTGTTTTCTTAAGTTTTAGAGTTTTATATGCCGTATAACGAGGTTTTGTTACTGTTGGTCTCATGTATGTACCATATGCCTAGATTTGTGGTTAAACTTAGAAAAATCATAACAATTCATTTACAAGTCCAAATAAGGCAAAAGATATGCCATTGAAAAGCTTATACTGTCTAGTTTATGCAAAAAGAACACTTTTACGAAAACTTATGGCTTACTAACCCAAAACATACAAAATGGTACAGGGTTCCTGCAAAAACCTCAATTCATAGTCTTAAATTTTAAAATTCACCAAAAATTGCATATTTATCCATTTGAGGCGTAAGATATCTTGTTGGAAAGCTTAAAGAATATAGTATTTAAATCTATAACTTATAATCTAAAATTTTGAGATTAAGGGGTTCGGATTTCATAAAACCCATGGCTAGACTGCACCCCGGGGGTTCTTTTCCTTCTAGTTTTGTGTAACAACTTCCAATGCACATAACTTTAGACATACAGAAGCAAATCAAGTGATTCGAAAGCCTAAAATAAAGCTTATCCTCTGTAGAATCTTATCATCTAATTTATTTTTTATACCAAAGTTTCTAACGCATGTCATATTATCACAACAACCACAAGCTCCAACAAAGTTCGTTGATCTTACCGAAATGCTCCATCGATCCTCTAAGACCTCAGACCTCCAAAGTTCTTCTAAAAACCTTTTCCTACATAAGAAGGAGTCTAAAATTAATATTATAACTACATAACATGCTTTAGTTCTCAAAAAATGATCAAAACACAAAGAGAACTACTAGGTTACCTCTAGTAACACGTTCTCTAACTCCACTTCACACTTCTTCGAACTTTGTAATGGGATTGCTTGGAGCTTTAAAATGGAGGGAGGAGGGTGCTGGAGGGGTGTTAAAGATAGAGAATATTGTTGGTGGTTTTTGAGCTTGATGGTGGCTAGAGAAGCTAGGTTTTTTTTAGCTTAACTTGTGTGAGAATGAAATGAGATGTTATGGTTTATTTTTCAGCCAAAATATGTCTTAAATGGGACTCTTTTTTAAGAGGTAAAAGTGAAAAATGATGGTTGATTTCCTCCTTGGATTGTCGCCACTTTGAGGGGAGGGTTGGTGTGAAAATTTTGCTTTACAAAGTGGAAGACAAATGGTCCCTTTCATCTTGTACCACCATGTCATATACAAGTACTTGCTTCTTGTCATTTTTGCGTAAATTAACCATACCAATTCTTACTTGTGTTTGCATACATGCATAAGCACTTTCGTCTTAGTTCAAACCTCCTCTTGTTTGTTTGACTAGAAATCCAGATCTCCCTCTAACTCTCCCATTTTTTTATTTTTGCTTTTTTTTCTTCCAATCTTCCATCCATTGATCAAGGGTTATCATCTTTAATCTCACCCATTTGATTATCTACCACATCAATCCTTGACCTAACCTCTCATTGGTCACTTAGTATCCAAAACTTGACCATTGATTTGCTTATGATCCTTTCACATGAAATCTACACCATTGATTTCAAATCTAATCCCAATTCTTAATCAATCATCCACCTTTGGATTTACTCCCAATCAATCTTAACCATGCATTTCATATCTACGTGACACCTTAATTTTCCCAAGCATACTCTTAATACTTAAATATTGATATGACCAAAATAAATACCAAGGTTATCAAATTGACCTACTAATAATAGTTGGGTTTCCTTTTCAAAAATGAACATTTATCCCTCTAATACGACATAATAAATTTTTCGTATAAATTTATATGTCGTTCGACTCATTTTTTATGTATCTATAATTTCTCATTTAAATAGAGAAACCCAATATTATTAGATCATCGACATCATCATACTGATGATACATATAAAATCATTCATGATTATAACATTTAATATTCATCAAAATAATTCATTAGAAATATATTAATGAATCCATGATAATAATCCATGTATTTACCAAAGTTTTATATGTTTTTACCACATATTACCTATACTTTTCTTCCTAAATAATTTACACAAAAACTAACAAATATAAATTTAGTAAATACATATATTTATCAAGAATTATTTATATTTACCACATATTACCTATGTTTACAAACATTATAGTTCAATTCCAACAATAAGAAAATAATAAATACATGTATTTACCAAAGCTTTATATGTTTTTACTACATATTACCTATATTTAAAAAAATTTCAATTCAACCCCAAAAATAAAAAAACCTAACCCCAAATCACAAAACCTAAGCCTCAAATTGAAAAATCCGAAGTCAATTTCAACTTCGCCGGAGCACCGACACCATCGTCGTCGGACTCGACGTCGTCGTCGCTTGGGAGATCGTGACACCGTCAGTTGTCGAAGTTCGATCTCCTCTCCCTGCCATGGCCGTCGCTGCCAGAAGCTGGTGTTGGAGATGACGTGGACGGAGATTGAGACAAAGACAAAGACGGAGATATCGCAATATCCCGAGCTTCGCCGTCACCCATCCGCGATTGATGCTACTCTTGCGACACCGTCGGCCGTCGAAGTTCGATCTCCTCTTCCCGCCATGGCCGTCACCAGCAGAAGCCGTTGCCGGAGACAACGTGGACAGAGATTGAGATGAAGATGAAGACGGAGATATCGCAATCTCCATAGCTTCGCCGTTGCCCAGCCGTGATTGACGCTGCTCTCGCGACAGTGGCTTCTCTGGGAAGGTAAGTTGGCTTCTCTGGGAAGGTAAGTTCGAGATCTAGCCTTGCAACAACGACGGCGACATCTCCGGCAGGGGAGAGAAGAAGGTCCGGCAATGGCTTGGGTAGGTTTGGGTATTCCGACGAGCTGGCGCCGGACTCGTGTTTCTGGTTTGGGTGATGGGGAAGACAAATAGGATAGGGGTAAAATGGGAATCTTAAAAAAAAAAAAAGATTAAAATATGCTATTTGATTACAATAGTTTCATTTATGCTATTGTTTTAAAATCTTATAACTCAATATGCTATATCACAAATTCTCGCATAAATTGGTATAATTCCAACATTTGTCTTTCTTTGATATCGACTCCTCTACAATTTTCGTTTATGTTGCAGAGGCTTGAGAAGGAAATTGAAAAGAGAACTTGTGAATGCACTTATTCTTAAGGTACAACAGAACCTCTTTTCTTTCAGTGGTTAAAATTATAGCTTTAGGATTATAAAAACCGTTTTATCTATCTTGATCTGTTTTGCATTTTTGGTTCAAGCTGAATCAAATAGGATCCTTAACAGAGTGCATTCAAGCCGTGAAGATGGTGAAAGACGCTGGTTGGAATATTGTCATATCATCCCATGGCAGGTTTGAAAGTCTCTTTTCCGACCAATATCATTCAATTTTTATTGCTTTCATTACCTGAAAAGAAGAAAAAAATGGGGAAAAAAAAAATCGTCGTTAAAAGTATTCCTTTTGATTAGCAGTGAAACGAGAACTTCATTGCCGATCTTTCTGTGGGGTTGGCAGCGGTAATTGTGTATCTTTGAAACTTGTCATATTTAGTTACGAGACGTTCGAATACGTGTATATTCGTCTGCATGTAAAATAATTGTTTTGTTATTTTTTGCAAAATGTATAACCGGGGTTAGTCTCCTTTAAGCTTAATATCAAATAATTATCGTACTACATGCAGTTTTTCAAGATTGAGCGGGAGGTAGAAGCCTAGAACATCATTCAGTTTAAGCCGGAGGAAGGCTCTGTGCTGGCTGTTGAATCTTCCCATCACTGTTACTCTGCAAAATTCATCGTCTTTCAATTTTAGTTTATTCCAAGGAGTGAAGCCATCTAATTAGGACTGTTAAAAAAAATAACAATTTTTAGTTTTGAACCTTTAGTTTGGCCTTTATTTAACATTTATTTTAGCTGGCATTTTACTTATCTTAATTTTTGTTAGTTTGCTAGCGAAGGACAAATTATTACAGTTAATTTTAGCCCCCAATAGTGTTAACATTATTTATTTATTTGATTATTCTGTAAATAAAGGCAATATATAATTTACGGATTGTTTAGACCTCTACGATTTTCACAAGCTTTTTTGAATGTTTAAGATGTATTTACCATTAAATTAAGGGTTGTCAATGAAAAAGTAAATTACATGAGCCTTCTCCTCATCCCCTTTCTTCTTTCTTGTATTTGTCTTTGTTATAATGTTTAAGACTACTGATGTGTTGAAATATTTTTTTTTCTTGTACTCATTCCTATGTATCTATTTATCTAGAAAATCGAACGACATCAATTCTAATCTTAACTTTTCAGTATCAATCTATATAGTATGTGAGTTGTTGTGATTTATTTATTTATTGTAAGTGTTTAAAAGATAGTGACATCAATTAATTGTATTTATTAATAAAAAGATAACAACTTACCATCACGTAAATTGATATTAAAAAATTGAGATTATGATTGATGTCTCTAGCACTATTTCCGTCAACAATCCATAAGAAAATTTTAATAAAATGCATGCCCTGTGCCCCTAACTGTAAAATGCACCTAGTGTGTCCATTGAACTAAAAACAGTCTACAAATTTACAACTTCTGTCTGCTTTTGTCCAAAGAATAGACATAGGCCCGGTTGGCAGAACTTGTGCTTTTGTTTTTAGCCAGTAGAAGAAGAGAAGCAAAAATTATGACTTCTCAGTAAGTATTTAGAACCAAAAAGCTTTTGAGGTCAAAATAATCTTTAAAATATTCTAATAAGTACTAAAAATGTTAAATAAAGTTTATAATATCTATTTTAAATTTTGTTATAAGTTTTAAAGTCTACTTAGAAGAGTTTTTGTCAAAAGTCATATTTTTTGACTTTGATAGGAAGCACTTCTGGAGACTAGAAACTCTTCTAATAGATTATCCAAACACTTTTACAAGCTGCTTTTGGACCTAGGAAGCCAAAAATAGCTTCTAAGAAACTCTACCAAACAGGCTCATAAATTGGAATCGTTGCACATATGAGTGTCTAATGAAGGATACATATAAGGTTAAAGCATTTTTTGGGTAGGATACAAGTAGTTATTTGGACTAGGATTTTCAAAGGAAACATTTGGGGAAGAAATGTATTTCACATTTATAAGTGGACTTCACTAAATTAAAATTAACTTTTGGTCATTACATACCGGAAGAAAACTCATATACACTTATGTGTCACTTAAAATTCTCTTTTTAAATATTTTTGTAATCGATTTATCTTGTAAAAAATGTGTGTGATTGCTTGTGTGTATATAAAAAAAGTATTTCACCTTCCACAATTTGGCAGGTAGTGTTTCATGATGGAATTTAGAGAGAGAGAGAGAAAGAGAGAGAGAGAGAGAGAGACCGGGGGGGTGGTTGGGAGGGAATTTGTTATTGTTGTTGTTGAAGTACACTTTTTATTCTTGATGACAATGAATAGAAACTTTTGTACTTTATATAATTATTTACGTGAAATTTCAAGTTATCCTACGATAGGCACATGATAACCTTTATTAATCTGTTTTCAATTTTAATGCCAAGGACTTAAACTGCTGAAAAAAAAAAGTTCGAGAAAGTAATCTAAAAAATTAAAACGTTTAGGAACCAAAGACGCATGTTCCAATCCTAGAGGCTAATAAGTACGGATAATTCTAATTATTTTAATTATTAAGACGACAATCACAATATTAAAGAAAATGATTAAATTAGCGTATTCAAAAGAAAATGATTAACTTAGTATTGTTTGTAAAGTACAATTTTTTACTAGTACTAAGAGAAGCATCACGTTTATATATTAATATCTATTACTATTATATAAAGCTCAAGTTTTTTACTATTCAAAATTTTAGTATTTTTATTTTGTCTTTTTGTGGGTTTTTTTTTTAATTTTTTTTAGATGAAATCGTTTTATTTTTATTTTTGGGGTAAAAAAGTTTGTACTTGTTTTATTTTTATTTTTTACTTTTTTATTTTTATTTTATTTTTTTTTGCATCTTTTACTCTTAACTTTTTAAAAAATACTTTTAATTTGCTCATTTTATTTAGAAATTTTATATCTACATTCTTTTTAAATTAAAAAAACTTAAAAATTAACATATATATATATATAACAAACTAAATGTACCAGTTGGTGTGGGAAATAGTAATAATTTACTGAAATCATTCTTTTTCTTGTGAGTTATTATCAAGCAATTTATATTTTTAAGAAAAGTTTCGTGTGTGATATCGCTTTTATATTATGTGCATTTGTACTTTTATATTTAAAAATTTGTAACAACTAATTTATTCACATATAATTTTTTATTCATAATCTTATTACATGATATTATTCCGATATTAATATAAATAAAAAATAATGTATCATTAAAAAAATATTACAATTAAATAACCTTATTAATATAATATAATACAAACAACATCATAAATAATGTATAAAAAGAGTGTCATATAAGAGTCCATTCTTAAATTTTTATCCTTTTTCATGGAACATGATAGTATTTTGATAGACACCCTCGTGTGAAAAAGGAAAGAAAACCATTCCAAATTATTTATTTTTTTAATGGCAGAAAACCATTCCAATTTCCACCAATCAACAAAATTCTAATTTCCCCAATAAATATGAAAGACCCGTTTTTAATCCCCTCCAATGCAAGTGATCTGTGTCTCTGTAAATAATAAGTTACTTCGAAAATTCGAAATTGGCACTATTCAAGCTTTTATTGTTAGCCGGGACATTACCATACAGTTAAACAGTTAAATATATATATGTTGTGCTACCTAGTACCTACCTCATTGAATTTTGGAAAATATTATCCTCAGACTGTTGAAGCGACTAGAGAGAGACTGACAACTCACAAACGATTTTTATTTTTATTTTTTCTTCTCAATTATTCATTGTATTTACTGATGTTCAGTCGTATTGGTTTATACATGACCTACTGCATGTAAAGTAGCCATCTACCTCACCTATTTAAAAGTTCAAGTTAGCTGGCCAAAGTTGTAGCAGTATCAATTATTGCTTATAATCAGTGCCACACAACATTAATGGTCCAAGTTAGTTCTCTTCCCTTTTTTTTTATTTTTTTATATTTTTTTTAATTCGAATTTTACATTTCATAAATTTAATATAAGAATATATGAGATCTCTCGTGTCCGGTATCCATTTTTATCGACAACTCATTTTGAGCCGTACCATCAATCGCTGCTCAAATCGTACCATCACCGTTGCTCACCAACCTGCCAATGCCCATCTCCTCACGATCAATTGATGGAATATTCCGATCAATCGAAAGACAGTAACTCGCAGGACAGAGACTGCAATAAACTTCACCTAGCCATAACAGTAACGGAACCAATAGACATATACACACACAAAAAAACAAAACGGAGGTTGGAGAACTACCTCCTTTATTATAAAATTAAAACTAAAACACAAGAAAAAACCATTAATATAAAAAAAAAAATCAACTGCAAAATTCTCGCCCCACGTGAAACTACTACTCCGCTGCATGCCACAACGCGGAGGAAAACAATCGACTCAAGGTAAGAGATCACTGCACCTACCATTGGACAACCAAGGTATCACTGGATTCCAAATCGCCGGAAGCTTGTCGGCTAAATCTGAACGAGAAACTCTAATTTAGAACCTTCTGAGTTCATTCCTGCCAAAATCATCGAACCGCCAATCACCCTCGCCAGCTGTGGTGACGACGGCGGTAGAAGTCTCACACAAAAAGAAACCCTAGATATGAGAAATTTGAGAGAACAAGACGTAGAGAGAAAGGAAACCTAAAAGCTCCAAATTGATGATCGTCTCTTTCTTGTGTGCAACCTTCTTTTTTTTTTTTGTTGTGATTTGATAACTTTCACCCATGTGTTTCTTCTGATAAATCCCGACGTCAATTAATGCAAAATGAGAGGTGTGAGACAAAATAAATATATCAATTAATGCAAAATGAGAGGTGTGAGACAATATATATATATATATATATATATATATATTCATCTATATCACTTAAATTTTAAAAATACTTTTATTTTGTTATTTGAATTTTAAAAACTCTCGTTTTGTCTGTTAAATTTTGAATTTGATCGTACCTACTTTACTCTTATCTCAGAATTTCAGTTCAAAACAAACAGAAAATATAAGAAAATTAGTTTTATTAAGCTCATTCTATTAATATTTCTATTAAAAATAAACAGAAAAGATCACATAACTACATTGAATTCATGCTTTTTCTTCTGTTTTTAACTAAAATTCTAATAGAAGAATAAATTCAAAATTCATAGAGTAAAATTAGAGTTTTTAAAATTTATAAGTTAAATGATAATAACGCTAACATTTAGAAAGCATGAATAGAATAATTAAAAAAAAAAACTATTATTATTTGATAGAGAAATCAAAACAGTAACTATATATCTTTTAACTTTGCGACATTTGAGAATAATTGATATTAATTTTTTTTAATTTCTTTTTTCAATTTTTGTTTATAGTTTTTTTTTTTTAATAAGAGAAATTTTTGTTGATAGTTGATAAAGTTGTTCTCGTACAAATTAAATGCATATTTGTCGTTTTCGTATGAGTGTATCTAATATTAGGGGTGAATTTTGTTAATAAAAAAACATGAAAATGAATTTTGTTTCCTAATAAAATAAATTTTGTTTGATTAAGAGAAAGACATTAGAAAATCTTTAACATTTAAAAAAGACATTTAAGAGAAAGACAATTTTAAATTTCAATAAACACAGCTTAATTATTATTTATATTTCAACTTTAACTTGTCCCTTGTTTGTTTTGATAACTTACCACCAAAATTTCTAATTTTGAACACAATTTGCCAAAAATTTTTAAATTGTTATAATTTGTCCTATTTTTGTTAATTTACGCTAAATTAAGGTTGAATCATAATTTGAATTGAAAATTATCGTCCTCATATGAGACACATGTGGACTTTATACAACCAATTCAATGGGAAGTAAAATTAAATGAATATTGCAATAATTTAAAAAAGTTTATAAATAAATTACTTAAACCCCATTTTACTAAACAGATTTGAACGTTTTAAGCTTGAGTCTGGCCTGTGACTTTAATAAATTTGGGGTCTAACTAGATCAAGTTAGCCAAATTCTTATATTTGACCAATATGTTTGAAAAATTGTTTTTAAAAAACAACTTAACCCTATGTTTGGAAGACATATCCAATTTCCAAAATTGGAAAACTTTTGTAAAAAATTGTTTGCTTCAACTTTTTTCATCATTTTCTCATTTTAAAAAAAGAAAAAATATTTAATTACCGTATTCTTTTGGAAAAAAAAAAAAAAGAATCTTTTTGAAACATTCTCACAATATACTATTCTCAATACTATTTTTTCTCATTCCAAACAACTTTTAATTTTCAAAAAGAAAATTTTTTACACATCCAAACACCATCTTATTCTCAAAAGAAAAGACTTTTTTATTTAAAACAAGAAAACTTTTCTTTTCAAAAATGGACACATGATCCAAACGAAGCCTAAGTTTTTTTTTTTTTTTTCAAAATATCAATCTAAAAAGATTTTCAATTTGAATTACATTTTTTGAAATTTTCTTTTTAAACTAACATATCATAAAGCTTCATAAAATAAATTTAAAGCTTGGTGATAACCTTATCCATCGTACATATATGTTGATTTCAGGACGGAAAAACCATAACAATGTGGCAATAAATATGACATAGTTACTTCTTTAACAAAGGGACTGACTAACAAAGAATCCAAAAGGGCCACTGTTTGTGTTCATAGTCTCTATATAGAAACTACTTCACCAACTTTTACTACCGACTGATAATAGAATTCATCTTTAAAAATTAAAAAGTAATTAAACAACACTATCCCCACATTTAAAAACAAAAAAAACAAAACAAAACAAAAAAACTATCCCCACTTTGGGAAATATGTGACATTTTAATTGGCCATTAATTCTAAGTTTTTTATTTTAAATTTATAAATTCCATTAATTCGAAGTTGGTGAAAGAAGTAGAACCATGGTGTTATCATTCAAATTTATTACATATTATTTGAATATTCTTAAATATTTATACAAACAGAAGTACTTTATTACGATTTCCATCTTTTCTGTTTGATGGTTTAAATGATAATTTGGTCACGGGAAGGTGACGCATAAAATCCTTATCAGCAACAACCACCAAAATGCCACCGCAAGTATGTATCATTATCCCTCATAATTACCTTCTCCAATTTTCCACTCCAAACCATTATTATACAACAATTATTAGGATTTATTTGTTCTTTTTATAACACTAATGAAAGAACAATTTAAATGTCAGATTATTCTAATAATCTTAATAGTTATCAACAGATATGAGACAGAGTATTTTATAATTACGTGTGATAATTATTATTAACTTGGATTGATTTGAAAGAATAAAGTCAAAATTAGTGTTTTTTAGGAGGTTTAAAATAATTTTACATCTAATAATTATACTAATATACTAAAGGAAAGGTGAATTTTACTATTCCTTCTACAGTGCTATGCCGGTTAAATGGAGTTGAGTTGGAATCCTCTATCTTCAAGTTATATATATATATAAAAAATAAAAATAAAAAGAGTTATTTGTGATATGGTCTTTTCTTTTTGTTTTTTAAGGGCATATGACAATTTTTTTTTAGTTAGTGCAATAATTTATTTTTTTTAATTTAAGGTAGGAGGATTTGAACTCTACATATTTAGGCGGAGTCAAATGAGAGTGTTATAAAATTTTTGTTAATTATATTTGCAATTTATTACTCCAATACCGCATTAATTTTTTTAAAAAAATCATAATTACAGGTGTTGTAATCTAATGTTAATTTGATCATCTGATTTTATTTTGAATTTTTTTTAATTTAAAGATATAAAAATTTAAATTTTACATCTTATAATAAATTTTGAAATGTTAAATAAGATTATTATTAGACTATATTTACTGTTTTTTACGGTGTTGAATTTAAATTCTCACACCAAGTCCGGAAAAAAGGTGGCAACTAGATATCATAAACCAAACCAACCAAGTGTGGAAGTGTATATAAATATCTCTGAACCCTTTTAATGACTAGCTATAGCTCTCTCTCTCTCTCTCTCTCTCTAAACCGAAAAACCAAAAAGCCAAAAAAGCCTCCAAAAAGCCAAAAAAGTCTCCTCTTGTCCTTTGTACTAAGAGTTAAGGCTCTCAAACCCCAGAGCTCTTTTAGTCCCCAACTCGATCAACATTCTTTGTCGAGAAATCGAATCCACACAAATGAAACAAAATACCAACCCTAATAATTCTCAGATCTCATGGGTTTCTTCTTGAGTCAAAAGTTGTTCAAGTACTCTCTCTTATTCCCTCTTCTCTTTCTCGTCCTCCTTTCCTCCTCATCATCATCATCAGTGCTACATGATCAAACCAAGCCCCTCAAGATCACCGGCTCCGACGTCCCCGATCAGTACCGCCAAGTGTTCCACATCAAGAACACGTCCCCGCTCTTCTTGGACCGATCCGGTCGCCGGTAACAAGAAGATGAGGAACAAGATCATGGCGATGAAGACGACGACGACGATGACGACGACGATGATGAGAAAGAAGATCAAGAACACGGAAACGAATAGGCCGAATTTCTCCGTGATGCTTCCCAAGGGTTTCGTCCCTCCCTCCGGTTCGTCTCCTTGCCATAACGAGAATCCGAACTCCGTCGTCTTTTTTTGCCAACTCGCCACCCCCTCAGAGCCATAGAGAACCTTATATAATTAATTATTTGACTCTGTTTTGATTTTGGATTTTGTTAGCTTCTTTTGGGGATTAAGTTATTGAATCTCATTTTGTTCTTTCTTGATTTTTTTTTTGGATAGAAAATGGTGGTTTAAATCTTGTAACACATATGGTGATAGTCTTGTAATACTATATTTATATACAGAAAAACGTATTCAAGGAAATAGTTGATTTCTGGATTCTCTGTTTTCTAGTTCTGTCTTAAATCATGTTTAACGGTAATTTTAATTTGATGTACTTAACATATATATGTATATATTATAACGATGTACTGAAATTCTTGAAACTAGCTCTTCGACATCTGCAAATCTTTAATTTATACGTCACTAATGGTTGAATAAAATTTTTAGTTATATAATTGCTTCTAAGCCAGAAATAAAGGACATAATGTGACAGAGACATTAGTTAACACTTAACAGGAAAAGTTCTACCGATCAGAACTCGATTAAACAAAATCATTCTCTTTTTCTTTTTCTTTTTTTTCTTTGTGATATGGAAAAGAGTAATTTACCTCAATGATCCGTTAACTTTTTAAGATGTGATACTTTGATAAATATATATTTTTTTACCGTGACTGACTCTAAACTTTTAAAAAGATAACGTTGTCTTTTCCATCTAGTTTCATTAAAAAACTCACAAAATGGTCTCGTGAGAAGCACGCTTTGTACTTTTTGAAGGAAAATATCCTTAAAAGATGAAAATATCATTATTTATATTAAAAAAAAGACCTCTCCTCCCCTCCCCCTCCCCCTCCCCCTCCCCCACCCCTCCAGATTGGACACTAACGCCAGAGCTGGAGGCCGTCTCCCTCCCTCATTCCCCCTCTCCCCACCCGCGCGATCCCCCTCGCCCCAGCACAATTTGGGTTTTGCCCCCACCCCCTCTGGCGTAGTGATTTCACCCCCCTTTCCCCCCCTCGGCCGCCATGATCTGGGTTTCGGATCCCTGTGGCGCGATTTGAGTTTTAGCTAACCGTCTCCCTCCCTCCCTCCCCTCCGCCCCCCAGTGCCGTGTGTTTCGGCCCTCCCTTCCTCTCTCCCTCCTCCCTCGCGTCGCCACCGTGCATTTCGCAGCCCCCTCCCCTGTGGATAGGGTTTTTAGAAATGGAGGGAGAGAGAGAAGGAGGAGAGAGAAAATTAATTTTTTTATTTTATTAAATTAATTATTATTAAATTATTAAGACATCCTCACAAATTAGATTTCATGCATTATACATGACTAATTCTGTTAAAAACTTAACAGTTTTGGATGAAAAGGACTGAAATGGGCAAAAAATAAAAGTTCAAGATTATTCCGGTATTTAAAAAAACTATCACATTTGAAAGAGTTCAGAGACTATTTGAGCCAATTAATCTATGGATAAAGTCAAGAAAAGATACGATTGACATTAGCATATAATCGGAAATGCTTACAATCTTATCAAATTATCAATGTAACGAATTTAAACGCACAAATAATATTGGTCAAAATTTTTGGAGACATAAGTATACATATAGTGAGATGTCTGTCATTTTGATATATTTAGAACATTGTTTTTTTTTTTTTTTTTTTTCAATACAAAAAGTCAACACGTTTCCTAAATTATTGTGTGAGTTATTTGGTCATGAAATAGCTAGGAAATTAGACTGGAAAATGATTTATATCATGAAAGAAAAATTTTATGACACATCATGAAACTAAAAAGTAACTTATTAGAGGTAAAAAATATGGACAAAGAAAATTAGATTGGAAAATGGTTTATATCATGAAAGAAAAATTTCATCATACATCATGAAACTAAAAAATTAACTTAGTAGAGGTAAAAAAAAAATATGAACAAAGTAATTATTTTAATTTTATAAAATCTATAAAATTTTCACACTTAACAAATTATGATATTCATGATATATAAAATTATTTATGATGTATATGATTGCTCAATTTGAATTTATAAGAAAAAGGAGGAGGCATGTGAAAGTGCATCGTTTTAAGGGGCTCCAGGTTCACGGGCAGTTGAAACTTCCTTTTCGTAGCGTGTACTCCATGCATGAAAATTGCGATATATGTGCCTACTCCAATCTATACATATAGGGTCCATATTCGATCACAATATCATAGCCCTCAATTCTAGTGTTCATTTCTTGTGGACTGAGTGAAAATTGGTCCATTTTCAAGCAGAATTAAAATTTCCGTTTGATTGTGAGCTCGGAATTTTCAAAAGGACAAAGGGCATAGGAGAACGGATATGTAAGAAAAAAAATTATAAATATGTATATATGTGTGTGTGTGTGTGTAATATATATGTACGTACACACACATTACATGCCGGGTCTCATAATGACACTGTCACACTGAGATGGCAAGAGTGAAGTAGCACAGAGGATAGCGCTGTCGGATGCTTGGGATGTTGTTGGCAAAATTTTGAATGACATGACAAGTTGGAAGGAATAATGTCAGTGAAAGAAAATGTATTAAATTTACATTAAAGAAAAAAAAGAAAAAAAGAAACAACAATTGTAAAAATTTATTTGGATGGAATTATATACTTAATATTAACTTTCTCTAATATTCGGGCTAATCGAAATGCCCACACTATGACATGGAATAGAAGGAAAAGTAAAATACTTAATGAGAGAAATTAGAAGGAGTAAGGAGGAACGATTGAGAAAGAAAAAAAAAATGAAAGAAAATGTTTAATTTTATACATTTTACAATTATACTCTCAAATAAATAAATTAGAGGATTATGAGGTTATCAAAATAGTTATTTTATATATCATCTTTTTGTCAAAAAATTTCCTCCTTTTTCTTTTTAAATTTGGAATGATTAAAATATGGTGGGTAATATGGATTTATAACTTTCTTACTTCTTATTTTTCCTCTCTATTAAACAATCTAAGATTCCATTTTTCTCTCCAAAATTTCTTATCCAACTTCCTTCATCATTCTTTTCCACTCTACCAAACACAGGCTTTTAAAGTAATTTCACGGGATATCCCCGATTTTTGAGAGGATTTGGACAATTATCTCTCGAGTACAAATTTAGATTCGACCATAATAAAACGGAACACCTAATAATATATCTTCACAGACAAAGAATTACGAGATCACCCCTTTCATTTTAGGGTGATGGAAGGATCATACCATTATTGAGCGAGATTTTTGATAATGTGAAGCGAAGTGTGGTGATGATGGGTTGCTTGGAAAAGGCTGTAAAACAAATAATTTTTTTTTTGGATATGATCAGATCCACATATAAAGCTCCAGTTTGGAGTCGGTTGCGGTGAGAGACAAATGCGGATTCAGATAGAAAAAGATGAACCCTTGTTTGGATGGCCAATCCAATTTGGGAAATTTAAAATTTTTTGCAAAAAGAGTGTTTTTTCTATTTTATTTATTTATTTATTTATCACTCTCTCATTTTAAAAAAGAAAACTATCTTATTTTCAAACTTATTTTGTACGGTACCCTTTTGAAAAAAAAAATGAATTTTTTTTGAAATCTTCTCACAATATACTATTCCGAACACTATTTTTTCTCATTCCAAACAACTTTTTGTTTTTAAGAAGAATATTTTTTACACATCTAAATGCTATCTTATTCTCAAAATGAAAAAGTCTTTTAACACAAGAAAATTTTTCTTTTCGAAAATGTACACGTGATCCAAATGAGCCCGAAGATATTTGAACGAGAATAAGCCCAGAGCCGGACCCATAACATATATATTGGTTGAAAATGTCTCCGTTTTGCACCCGAAGAGCCTGCCACGGTTCCTCTTAAGGGTGTTGTGGAGTTTGTAATTAGTCTTTTACTTGCCAATATATGTCTTAATGAGTCAGCAATTATACAATAAACTTTTAGGTATTAAGTTGTGTAGCCCAATTATTATTGTTGTTATAGATATAATTTAGCAGTAATTACACAATTCACCAGAAAGTGTAGAGTTCGAACCCCATACCCTCAAGTTTAAAACAATTAATATTTTACGCATAACACCTTTAAAAATAGCACACGGATCTACCTTTGCAATAAGGTCGCCGTGGGGGTTGGAGGAGGGTGGGAAGTCCCCCTGAAAGGTCTACAAAATTTGAGAGTTGTTTAATTAATGTATATTCATAATTTCATATATAATTTTGATTGTCCTATTTTTTCTTTATAAATAGGAGACACTATCATTAGGGATTATGATGAGATGTTAGAGAAAAATATAGAGAGTATGAAGGTATGGATTTCTTTTTTATATTTCTTGCTCATCATAGTGAATTACTACCGTGGTTAAATATAACGTAATCTCACATTAAAGCGAATCTGTATAAAAAATATGCGTGTTTTGTGATTGTTTGTTTTATTTATGATTTTATTCTTCTTTATTATATAGAATTAGGATGTTAATTCTTAACATTAGAAATTCATTGTCCACTCTGAACATCGTGCCACCACGGTTTTGTTCTTGGACTTAATCCTAAAAGCCTTAATTATACTATTAGGAGATGGTTTCTTTACTTATGAATCATCACATATATCCATTCCCAAGAGATTTGGGACTACACAACTTACAATTTTCCTTGTATAGACTAATGACTGTCCTAATCACCCCTTATTTTGGAATCCAATATCATTGTTAGCCACACTTTTTGTTGGGTATAGGCTATGATACTATTTATAACGACACATGCCTCCTTTTGGTACGATATTGTCCGCTTTAGCCTCGTATTCGTATGGTTTTATTTATGGGCTAGCCCGAAGGACCTTATATTATTAGTAGGTGGTCTCTTTACTTATAAACCATCACATATATTTATTTTTAAACGATATGAGACTACACAACTTACTATTTTCCGTTTAGGGACTAATGACAGTCACAGCAAGTGGGCGACGACAGTGGGTGGAGACATCTTTTGAAGGCCTTATTGACTGCTAAGGCAAAGTTGGTAAGCCTCGAAGCTTTCCTCATTGTCAGTTGAGCAACGAAAAAAAGATGCAGGACTGTTGCATTTTTAGAGAGAGATAGAGATAAACAAATCTGATTGTTGTGGTTTTGTGGTTTTAGATTTAGAGAGGGAGAGAGAGAGAACTTGAACTTTTTATTTTATTTATTTATTTAACTTTTAAGTATTTCAGATGAAGAAGAAGATGAACAATGTCTATATTGGGTGTTTAATTTTGTTTTTTGTTTTTGTTTTTTTTCTCTCTCTTTTTAAAGGGCTATATTAGTAAATTTGATTACATCACATGAGACATGTGCAATTTCCCATCCATTTTTTAACAAATGTTAGGGTATGACCCTAATTTGTACCATTTTCAGGAATTAAGGGATCAACCAACTAAAAAAAAAGTTTAAAGATTAATCAACATCTTTATTAAAAGTTCAGAGACCATTATAGCAATTTACTCTATTATTTATGCAAGAAAACATAAAGAAGGGGATGGTCAAAGACTTTCATCTTATATTAAATATGAACCACCACAGCATAATCTGATTGGTCAATTATAGGATTAAGCATATTTTGGTAATCTCTCATATTTAAAATTTATGATTAATTACAAAAATTTCTTCTTGAATAGGGACAACAATGGGACGAGATGGGGGTTGGTATGCTTCCCCCACCTACCCATCTCCATTTTTACCCCATATACTCGCCCTCAAATACCCACTAATTTAAGACGGGTACAGAGCGGAGAATCCTCACTGAATGTGTGATACTCATACCTTACTCATTTATCTATTAAGAATTCAAAAACAAATTCAAAACAAATTCTATTAAAGTTTTCATAAAATTTAGCAACATAATTAAAAAAAAAAAAAGAACGTAGGTGCTTCCCTTTTTGTATTTCAATCGAAATTTAAATTTTAATAAATATATAAAGATGAATTTAAGCAAGGTGGGCGTGGGGCGAGGATTGGGCTCTGTTCCTACACCTTCCTGTCCTCCCCTCCCCCCCCGCCCCCCCTTCCCAACTAGAGGGTTGATCTTAATGTCCAAACCTGTCCCCATATCAGTCCACATACTCATATAGTAACTCCTAGACTCGATCTATTAAGGTTAGGTACCTGAAGGCACCTGCATGCATAGATAAAAATATCATTTAACTATGACTCTTATAATACTTTGTCCCCTTATATATTTAGGGCCTGTTTGGTTGGTTCGTTTCACTCAAGTGAAACTGTACTTTTTTTTTTATCTTTTTCTGAAAAAGTTTTTTGTCTTTTCTGAAAAGTCAACAAAAATTACAATTGAAACCAAAATATTTCAACTCAAACTTACACACCAAACACCCCCTTAACAATAACTACCATTTACCATTTGTGTGACACGTGCTTTTTTGTTAAAAATTCTAGCAAAATGACCTTTTTGTTAACGATTTGTTTTTCAAAAGAAATGTATGTTACGTTTTTTAAATTCACAAGGTAAATTATTATAAGGGGTATACAAGAAATCTGTGAAATTAATCTTATAACACTTATTTTCTCCGACCCAAAAGATCCGATCACAGTACATGCTTCATGAAATGATATAATCCTTTGTGCTTTTACTAAAAGAGAACAGAAAAGAAGAAAGCAACGATTATAAAGAAAAAAAAATAATTATATATATATATATATATATATATATAGATATAACAATAGTAGCTGGTAGTATTATAAGCAGCTAACCTTAAGCCTTCAATTATGAGCAGTAAAATAGGTTTTGATATAAATACTGTTAATTGCTCGTTTAGTCTCTAAATTTTTTAATTTTGTGTAATTTGGATCAGGTGTTGTCTATTATTATTATAATTATTTTCCTATTTGTTTCTTAAGTTGAATAACGCTATATTATTAAAAATGTTGTTACAATATTATATTATGTTAATTTTTACAAAGAATCTGTTAGTGAGCATCAATTTTTAATTGAAATTACAATAATAGTATACATATAATTGTATATTTGAAGATTTTTTTTTTCAAATTCTCCTTTTTTTTTTTTTTTTAAATAATAGCTCTACATAAATTGAATATTTCATTTGTTCGTCACATAAATTATATGTATATGAAGGTTATTATTCTAACTTTCGTAAATAATTGATGCTCACTAACAAATTCCATCTAAAAATCAATAAAAAAGAATACTATAACAATATTTTTAATAGTTTATGATTACTCAAATTAAAATTGAAAAAAGATTAAGATTACACAAATTAAAAAATTTACGGACTAACCTGACAATTTACCCGTAATGTTATGCAATACGCGTGTGTATATATATGTGTGTCGTCAATTTTGCAGACGTTCCAGTAAGTCCGACTCACCAAGCTGGTAGGTATCATGAGCCCATGGTCCAACACTGTATCCGAAAAGGACGGAGGGTATGTGCTGTACCTTGTGATAGTCCGGCCCCGATCGGCTTCCTTGTGGCTGCGCTTTAAGCACGAATTCGTTCGGCATGTCGTAGAAATGAAGAAGTTTGAGATTCCTCAGGTGTTTTATGTCGTGGGGAATCTCCTTCACTAGCGGGCTGGGCCCAAGCCTCAGCTTCTCGAGAAGGGGCAATGCCCCATCGTCTATTCTCAGCCCATTTAACCCATTCAACTTCCTCATCTCAAGCAACTTGAGCTTTGGGAAACCACCTTCCTCAACGTGTAGTTCCTTCCCCTCGTACGCCTGGTATAAGGAGAAAATTAAATAAATTTACTTATTTATTTCTATAATTATCTAGTTTAGTTTGAATTTAGCGTTTGGTCCCTAGACATTCCAGCTATGAAAAAAAAAAAAAAAATCATGGATCAAAATTGTATAAAGTTAAAAATTTAAGGACTAAATGAACAATTTACCCTTGAATTTATTTAAATTGTAAAACTAGATTTGAATAGATTTTGGCTGCTTGGCAAAGCTTTTTTTTTTTCCCCTAGCCAATGGAAGAAGCGAAGTCAATATCATGATTTTTTTTTCGGAAAGTGTTTAGAACCAAAAAGTTTATGAGATCAAAACAATCTTTAAAAGTTTATTAATATATAATAAAAAAAGTTAAAATGATGTTTATAATGTTTAACTTAAAATTTAATTCCAAATTTTAAAGTTTATTTAAAAAAACTTTTACTGCAAGTTACTTTTCCGAATTTGACTGAAAGTTTTTCTAGAGACTAGAAGCACTTTTGACAGATCATTCAAACACTTCTAAAAGTTACTTTTGAACCTAAAAAGCCCAAAGCAGATTCTAAAAAGCTCTGTCAAATAGATTATCAAAGCAACTTTTTTAATTTTATATATATGTTTATATATATATATATATATTTATCTTATCAGCAGTAAAAAAAAAGTTGTGACAAAATTTGCTTATTTCTTTGTTTTATCAATTCTATTACCTGGTACAGATGAAGATGAAGATGCTATAGGCCATGCAAACTTCGGAGGCGTTTGAGTGGGTCATCGGTTAACCTTGAGAAGTACAAACCCAACGTGCAAAGACCCTGAAGGTTTGGGATCCAGTCTGGTAACTTTTGTAGTGGGCCCTCCAGCACGAGGCACCGAAGAAAACGAGGAGGATATGAAATGGTTTGCAAGTCGAGAATATCGTCGTCACTGGCTGAGATCAAGTACAAGAATTCGAGCTTGTTCATCTGCTCGATGGAGGCACATAGAGTCCTCGTAAATTCTGCGATCAATTTGGAAATGACCAACGTCCTCAATTGCTTCAACTTCACTAAATTGTGCATCCACACACATCAGCGTTTGCAGTTCCTCTAGACACCCGACCCCTTCACGATATGCATCCAGGCAATGTGCATTTTTTTCGTGGTACGAGAAGGCCAGAAGATGTCGCAAGTTGCGAAGCTTATTGATCTCGACTGGTTAGCCCACGTATCGCGGTAACTCTAAGATTCAATGTTTGTAAATTGTACAGCTTACCAATGAATTTCGGTAGCATCTTCACGTTTGTGTTTCTCAAGCTTAAGTACTTCAAATGAAATAAATTTCCCACTTATTTTGGAAGAGTGTCAAGAGGAGCATCAGTAAAATCCAACACTTTCAACAGCCTGAATTTTTCAAGTAAAGTAGCTGCAAAAGATCCGGTCATTACATCTTCCACATTGAAGATGAAAATAGAACGAATCTCGGAATTTTCAACCCTCTCCATCACATTCTTTGTACTACCACAGACTGACAGGCGGCGGCTTTTCCCTGTAATAAAGTTTCTTTTATCTATTTGTTGACAAAACCCCAATTCATCTATTTTTGATAGAGCTTGAGGCGGCAGTGACGACATAGTGGCTTTTTTAAAAATAATTTTGAAATGTTTTGTAAATGTAGAATCGGGTGTGGTAGGATTTCTGGTTTATTGGTACGTCTTTTCAATCTAAGTCGTTGAAAGTTGATCTAGCGGTCAAAAAAGTTTTACCCTATTGATAGAGAAAATCCAAGCTTTATTTAGTAAATGTCATATCTAATACCGTATTTATTAGAGAGTATCATATTTTCATGAAAATCTTGAAATTATCCCAAAATAGAAAATTCAAACTTTTCTTTGGTAAATATTATATTTATTAGACGAAACGGATGATGAGCGATTACTAGGCGGAGATGATCAACGATGGCATAGTGGATTTTCATGGACCCAAAGAGTGTAAATCATCTCTAAATACCCTTATTTTTTTTCCTTCTTCTTTTTGGTCTTTTGATCATCTCCCCTGATTTGGATACGCATAGATTTGAAAGCTTCTCACAGTATGTTCTGTTTAAATGCACAGAACTTTTTTTAGCTTATACTGATCCTGACTTGGTTTTTTAGTAAGTTAACTTGTCTTTGTATTTAAAAAAAAAAAAAACCCCCCATATTTATGAGAATATACCATATTTCCATGAAAATCTTGAAATTATCTAAAAACAGAAAATCCAAGCTTTATTAGGTAAATATAATATTTAATGCCATATTTATTAAAAAATACCATATTTCCATGAAAATCTTAAAATTATCCCAAAATGGAAAATCCAAACTTTATTCGGTAATATCATGTTTATTAAGAAATACCATATTTTTTTTAGGAAACATCATATTTTCTTGAAAATACTGTATTTTCTAAAAAATAAATAAAATAAATAAAAAACAATAGTCTTTATATACAGATCGTGAGAATTCGAGAGGTTGTCGCCGGAGAAGACGATGATGCCTGCGTCGTGCGCGAAGATCGTCGCGATTGTCCTCACATCTTGGTGACCGGCGATGCTCCAGCTTTGGCAATGACGGACGCGGTTTGATGGCGACGGTCGCAATGTGACGGCGACGGTTGCGGTTTGACGGCGATGTGCACGAAGATCGTCACGATTGTCCTTGCATCTTGGTGACCGATGACGCTCCAACTTTGGGGACCGGTGATGCTCTAGCTTTGGCAACGGCTATCGCGGTTCGACGGTGACGGTTGCGATATGATGGCGACGTGTCCTTGACAAGGACGGCTGCGGCAGGTCAGGGCTTTTCTCCTACATTTGGGCAATGGAGGAGATGAAGTGATAGGGGTAAAACGGGAATTTACTAAAAAAAATATTGGAATAAGCTATAATTTTCTACTAACATAAAAAAACTGGTATAATTTTCTAGTTCACCTTTAAATGATGCTATTTCCATCTTTCTCTCCTAATTTTTGGATAACTTATCAACATTAAACCCGTCCCGTTCGGAAGGAGAAAAGAAACAACAAGGGGGAAACGAGACGAGACTGGCGAGCTGACACTTTTGCCGCCAACCTTCAAATTGCGGTTTGCCAATTTGCCGGCCTGATAAATAAAAAGAGAACCCCATAATCTGAAATGGAGCAGTGAAAGCTCAAAGAAGCATCTCCACCATTGTCTTTCATCCGGCGGAACAAAGGAAAACAAACCTGCAAAAAAAATGTCTTTGAGGACATTCATCAAACACCTGGTCTGCAAAAACTCACTTCCCCTCAAAACCCTCACTCGCACCATCTCATTTTCCCAACCATCACCCACAAACAGCTCCGACCAGTTCCAACAAGACCCACATTCTCTCCTCAAAGAAGACCCAGTTCAGATATGCTTGTCCATGTGGGTGAAATCCTTCTCTTCTCCGCCCACAACCTCCTTCCCCAACCTCACCGGCTTCCTCTCCAAATTCGACCTCTGGGTCTTGGCCTACCAGCGCTCCTGTGCCCACGTGACCGGCACGTTCCCTCCCCGCAACGCCATCCACTCGCAGGTCCTCCACGACCTCTTGTCCCTCCGCAACGCCGTCGTTCACGGCCGGTTCTCGTGGAACGAGAAGACCCGGCAGATTGTTCGCAGCCCAAACGATAAGCCCGTCACGAAAATCTTGTCACGACGGAAACTTGAGGCCTTGCTCGACTCCGACGAGCCGTGTTTTGAGGACAGGGTTGTTCAGGAGGTTCTGTTGATGATTCTGGAGCCGGTTTTCGAATCCCGGTTCTCGCGGAGATCGCACGCCTTCAGGCCTAATCGGAATGCCCACACGGTTATTCGCACGATTCGGAGTAACTTCGCTGGGTATCTCTGGTTCCTGAGAGGCGATTTGAGTGAGATTTTTGATAATGTGGAGAGAAGTGTGGTGATGGGTTGCTTGGAAAAGGCTGTGAAGGATAAGAAGATTTTGGGTTTGGTGAAATCCGCACTTAAAGCTCCGGTTCGGAGTCGGCCACGAAGAGATTCGGGTGCAGAATTAGAGAAGAAGAAGAAGAAGAGAGGGGCTACAAAGAAGAGGATTCTGAACGAGAATGAGCCAAAGCCGGACCCGTATTGGTTGAGAACGTTCTTCGATTTCGCGCCGGAAGAGGCTGCAAAGGTACCTTCTTATGGCTGTTGTGGAATTCTTAGTCCTTTCCTTGTCAATGTGTGTCTTGATGAGTTAGATCATATGATGGAAGATAAGATAGTTGAGTTCTTTAGGCCATCGAAACTTGATTCCATTTGGAAAGACTCGATAACTGATGGGTGTCATAACCCGTCATGGCCGGAGTTTGTTCCGTCTAGTGGGAAGGAGAAGACTAAAAAAATGGATTACATCAGATATGGGGGTCATATCTTGATTGGAATTAGAGGATCTAGAGAGGATGCAGTGAATATTCGTAAGCAAATAATCGAGTTTTGCCAGTGGAAATTTGGATTAAGATTGGATCTTTCCAAGTTGGAGATCGAACACATAACTAAGGGAATTCAGTTCTTGGACCATATAATATGCCGTAGAGTGATTCATCCGACACTTCGTTACACGGCTAGCGGAGGTAACATTGTGAGCCAAAAAGGTGTAGGGACTTTGCTTTCGGTCACTGCTAGCTTACAACAATGTATCCGTCATTTCAGGCGGCTTCAGTTTGTTAAGGGCGACAGAGATCCTGAGCCGCTGCCCTGCAATCCAATGCTCTACTCGGGTCAAGCTCATACCAACACTCAGATGAACAAGTTTCTCGAGACCATGGCTGATTGGTACAGATATGCCGATAATCGCAAGAAAGTTGTTGGCTTTTGTGCTTATGTGATTCGTAGCTCTTTGGCTAAGTTGTATGCTGCAAGATACAGACTGAAATCTCGAGCCAAGGTGTATAGAATCGCGTCGAGGGATCTCAGTGGTCCGTTGAGGGAGAGCAGCAACAATTCAGCACCCGAATACTCTGATCTTTTGAGGATGGGGCTTGTTGATGCAATTGAAAGAGTTCAATTTTCTCACATGTCCTTGATTCCTTCTTGTGATTACACTCCGTTTCCAAGGAACTGGGTGCCGGAGCATGAGAGGGTGTTGCACGAGTATATTCGACTTGAGGATCCAAAATTCTTTTGTGAGTTGCATAGATCAGTTAAGAGGCAAGGTTTGAGTTTGCCTCAAGATGAGTTGTCCGAAACTGTGTGGGAATTTAAAACCCTTGGAGTGAAGAACCATCAGCGTCGTGCAGAAAACGAGACGAGAAACGATGATTGCCATGAAGTTTTTAGTTCATCTTGATTTTGTGATTGAATTGACAAGGGCCATTTGAATCTAAAAATATAAATTTGCCTGGATAGTTGCTCAAGGTTGGAGGTCTGCCTAAACTGTCCATATTCATGACATTTTTCTCTGATAGGGTATGTGAAAAAACTCTAACGGTAAGACATAGTTCTTAATCATCAAAACTCATCAGAATCTTATTTGATTAAGAAAAGTATGACATTTTAACACATCTTGATGAGAATTTTATGACTACCCTACTAGCGAATTCTCCGAATGTTGTCAATCGTTTGCTCTTTGGGATGGTTGGTCATTCAAAACAAGGAATGTGAGATGGGAGAGAACCGAATCCGAAATGAAAGAACCCCACGCATTAGAAATCAGAAATGAGACTAAGATGGGTCTAAAAGCGATGAAGTTTCCGAAAATAAAGAATACCTAGAATTGATATCTGTTACTAAAATTTTCTTTGCATCCATTGATTTATTATGATTCTTCTCTGTACTATATTCCAAAAGAAAAGGGGAAAAAAAAAAAAAAAAAGATTTAATGTTTCCTATAGTAAAAGGTTATAGATATTTGTTCAAGGATCACTGTTGAAGGAGGAACCCAGATTTTAGTGTCCAGATTAGAGTCAAGTTCATGGGAATCAATACCGATTATTTTGTCGATATTTCTTCGATTTTGCTGTAAATATAAACTTTGGATAGAGATAACAAGTAGAATATTATATTTTTATTTGATGTGTACGTTTTTCTGATATTCTTTATTTGTGCTATAATTTTTATTTTAGGTTGTGTTCAACGTTGAGCTTGTATCTTGATATGACAGGCTTGAATCAAAATGGATCGGTGATGTTCATTGAATAGGAAAATCCTTGCTTCCAATATATGCCAGAAAGTTGTCAAGGAAAGATTATTGGAACAATTTGTTGAAAATACAAAAACTCTAATTAGCCACCACTGTTTGATGCAACATTCTACATTTTTGTCTGGAAATCTAAACCCAAAGAAGCTTCGTAACTTTCTCCAATCACCATGGCCACTTTACTCATTGATCTCGAATGCTGAGACAGCGAACGACCATGAAATCCCTGTCGGATTGGTGAACGTGATCTTGTTAAGATTGGAATCGTTGATGAAGATTTCGGAGACCGCGACCCATGTCAGAAGCTCCTTACTCTTGACCCCCGTCAGCCGCCACATCCGACGCTCCTCGATGAATGCAGTGACCTCATTGTCGTAGGACACTGTGCGCCTGATTGCAGTGAAACGGTGCTCCTTGCGCTTCCTCTGCTTGAACCAGACGAACCTGGTGGTGCGATTGTATCCGACCTCAATGAGGTCGTCCAGAGGGAGGAGGCCACGCGGAAGAGACATTTCGTGGAACAGCTGGCTGGCGTTCTGCTTGCAGACGGCGTCGCCATGGAAGATCTCGGTGTCTGCTTGGTGGTTGGCGATTTGCTGGGAGGACATTGTTGTGGTCACTGGTTTTCTTTTTCGGTTTTCTATTTTCAGCGTGAAGAGGTGGCATAGGAAAGTGAGATAGGGAGGTTTTGTGAGGGTGAGAATTTGAGGCGGGAAGTGAGGGGCCAAGGAAAATCCATGCTTTAAAAAAGAAAAGAAAAAGAAAATTGGTGTGAATTGCTTTTTACGCAAGTATTATATGTTTAGTTGGCCCCTCACTGAATTATTAAAACTTGCATAATATTCAAATTTCTAAAAAAAAAAAATCTTAAAGAAAAAAAATCAAATAGAAATAATTTTTTTTTGAAAGTAAAATAGAAATAATTTCAGAACTTTTAAGAGTTATGTACATTTTGTTCTCAAACTTCTAAGCAAAAACTAGCGGGAGAGCATGTGCTTTACGTGTGTGGAATAGACAAGTGAAACAAAACAAAACAAAACAAAACACAAAACACAAAAAAAAAAAAAAAAAAAAAGAAAAAAAAAGAAAAAGAAGACAGGCGAGGCTTGAAAAGGATATGTAGTTCTGTGAGAGGTGTGAACGAATGACACTGTAAAAATGTAATAATAAATTATAATATAAAATTTAAAACATTGTAATAAATAACATAGTCAGAATTAGGGTCACAAACAATACCAAAAAAATCACTCCTCCTTTCTCCCCTTTGTCTCTTCTCTCTCTTTCTGTCTCTAACATAAAACTGTGCCCATATATCTCTTATGAAAAATTAAAAATAACAAATTTACCAGAAGATCGAAGGATTTACTACAAAATTCAAGCATTTACCCGTAAAAATATACTATAATTTATCATATTTACAAAAACCTACAATAAATTTTAAAGCACCTATAAAATATGTTATGCACTACAATCTTCCTTTATTTTATTGCAAGGCCAATCTTTTTTTCTTTTTCTATTTTAATATTTTTATAGCCGAAACGATCTTGCCTTTTCTCTGTTTCCTTCCCATACTTTTTGATTGTTATTGGTCACCGGGCTACTGGTGGGTCACTGGCCGGGTGACTCCGCAAGGCAATAATACAGACTAGTGACCAACATGCACCTATCAAGCGACTCTCCGAGAGTAGAGGCCAATGCATTCCAGGTGATTTATTGTCACCCACTGGGAGACCCCAAATTGTTGTGGGTGGAAAAGCCAAATTAAGCTTGCGTTTGGGATACGGGTGGAATGAAATCTTTATGTTGAAATTGATTGACTTTTGAAAACTATATTTTTTTGTGAACTTTTTAGGGGAAAAAAAATTAAAAAAAAATGATTGAGATGAAAACTTTAGGTTCGAACCCAAAAACCAAACAGAAGCTAAGTGCAGTAAATTTCAATTAAGTGTAAAGCCAAGCTCAGAGGACATCTATTGGCCCCAATACAGTTACCATTTTAGCATGTTTTCAGCATTGGCATTGTAAAATATTCTTGAGTGCATTTTGTGACATGAACATCTCATAATGGGGTTGGTTTGTCCATTAGTGACCTAATTTTGCAGCCAATAAATGCGTTTCATAAATCGACCCCCCAGGTCTCTTCTGCCTCTGCATTCTATATAGCAACACACGTACACACTATATAAGAATACTCTCATGTCTAACTGACGGACTAGATCGACAGTTATAATTATTTAATAAATAATTTATGATAACTAATTGATTTATTCGTAATTTTTGTGAAATTATATATAACATTAATAGTATTTAATAATTATTGAGGTAAAAAATAAGTATCATTAAAAATTATTATAATAAAATCAACTGATTATAATAATAATATACAAAAATGTTACAAATTATACTACCGAGTAAAAGAACATACCTATATATATATATACACACTTCTTTTTGATAAACACATCTTTCTTCTCTGAAACTATGACCTGTAATCACCTTTTTTCACCTACGAAAGAATAAACAATCTAGAAGATAACAAAAAGAAAAGAAAGCTTTCCCCAACTGTAATTGCTATCAGCATTCATCTAGACTTCACCCTTTGTCACTTTTTTGGTCCCTCCCTCTCTCTCTCTCTCTCTCTCTCTCTCTCTCTCTCTCTCTCTCTCTCTATATATATATATATATATATATATGTGTGAAGTTTTGGTTTAGGGACAAAATCAATCATGGGATTCACCCCACATCTCCAAAAGATACTTCTGACAGCTACCACTTACAAACCTCGAATCTGTGCTTGCCCATTTGGTCCTTCTAGTGTGGGACCCATTTGATCTAATTCCAACAATTGGAGTGGTGGTCCCACCTCCAGGCTTCAAGTTATGCCTGTATTCGACAGCAATTCTCTCGAACACTTCAACCTCAAACATGTTCACCTTCGGCTTTGGTCTCATATGGTCTCTCACGTACGCAAAAGCCAATTGATCTCTTGGGTTGAAACCTTCCAACTCATTGAATAGTAAGCAAGAGAAGAGATTGCTCTCCATGTCATGTTTTCTTAAAATAAGAGCACTGTCCGGGACATCTACCAAACACACACACACACAAAAAGGCAAGCCAATTAATTATTGTATCCAATCCGCTAGGTCTAGCTCAATGAGGGGAGAAAGGGTGGAAGTTTACATGTTTGAAACTTCGAAGTGTTGTCATTTATCTATAACAATTATGAGCTATAGTCTCATACCATACAAAGTAAGAAAAAATGATTGTAACTAAATAAAAGCTTGCTAATAACTTGAATAGGAGTTACATTAAGAACAAATCAGATTGACTGATGTGATATAACTATTCATTAGTATGAGTCTCATTATAAGTACTATTATGAAGTATATTCTTTAAAAGTAGAAACAAAAAATACTAGAGTTACAATACAAGTATAATCAGTCTTTTCTAATTGTATCGTACGAGTACATATTTATTTACGTAATAGAAAAATTAACAAGTGATTCATTGAAATTTGAGTTATTTTTGTTAAGTGAGACTCAATACCTATTATAGTTTGATTATATACTTAAAAGATCTCAATATCTAATCATATCACTTTTAAAGATTTAAAAAAAAAAAAAAATTAAGTAGGTCCCACGAAAATTCAAGCGATGGAGGTTGAGAATATTTTACATGGAAAACTCACATCCGATTAAGTAATATTATATATTTTATAGAAAGCTGGCCCACCACGTTTTCTAGGTAATTGAAAAACAAATTAGAAGATTTTATTAGAGTCGAGGACAGGTAAAGCCAACATAATTTCATGTGATTTTTAACCCAACAAAGCTACGGTCGCTCTCCAATGAATTGAGAATTATCTTATGATCATAACGTGATGCATACTTCACGTACAGGACCACTCTAACTCCACTAATTAATTAATTCTTTGGACCACATTTGGTTAAAGCTTCGTTTTCATAGTAATTTGTGACCGCTTCTTTTTTTTTTTTTTTTTTTTGGCGCTTAAACTCCCCTAGTCGAATCTACCCTTATGTTTTTGAAAATCATGATATTTAGAAGTGAAAACAAATTATTGTCATAACTTTCACCATTCTTCAAAACAATTAATTAAAATCATATTTTCTCCTAAGATCTATTTTATAGAGACTAAAAGTCACCGTTTGTATTACCATCTGATAACTTCCAAACCTATAATACATGAAAATCATAAATTCATATTTTATGTTCATGGTGTTTTCTTAGAACGTCTTCGTAAGGATGTCAGTGCATTGTTAGTTTACCAATTTATTATAGAAGCTTAAGTTGTTAGGACATAGCAGGTCAATATTAATTTTTTATTTTTAAACACTCGAGAGGATATAAAGAGTGTAATTGCAAGAATGAACTTAAGATCTCTGGATATGATACCATGTTAGTTTATTAATCCATCTAAAAAAAATTAAGCTATACATTAGTAGATAAGTCAAACAATAATTTAATATTCTAAAATCATATACATTTTGTGTTAAACTAATATATAGCCAGGCTAGAAGTAATCACCATTAAAGTAAGCTATTAATTTTGCTTACTTTTAAATGATGATTGTTTGTCAAACTACTTTTAAATGAGCCTTCCCCACGTCGTATACCTTGGCTTTCAGTTCCTAAAGTTATTGATACTGTCTAACTAAAAGTGTACATAAATAATCATTAAAGTTATCATGTATCTCGGGTAGCTTTTAGCTTCAGGCACGTCCCAAAATTGAATTTTAAATCATTAGTGGATTCATCACAAACATGTCCAAGAACACTCAACTTTACTTGTATTCCAAAATAAGAAAACCACCGAAAATAATTATAGTATAAGCATTAAACAGGTCAACAACGCTTCAGGCAGATTGTACCTAACCTAAACATTAATTAAATTTTCCTTAACCAAAACATTAATTAAATTTTCCTTAATTAGTTGTCTTTTCCAGATTATAACCCCTTTATTTCAAGCACGCCAATATCCATAATATCATTCCTACTTTTTTTTTCTTCTCCTAAACTAAATCAGTCATTTAAAATTCTTATCTACAAGTTTCCAAAATAAGACAAAGTGAACTATGCAAATTCTATTAGGGGTTTAATGGAGTTTCCACACATAAATTTCACATATTAGGGGTGAGAGAGAAAGCAACAAGTCCTTGTGGCCTGAGGTGTGTGATAATCATATTGTATACCCGTCACAAATAAAGGTATCTCTTGTATTAAGTGTGAACCATTATTTATTTTTACGTGTGTTTGCTTATTTCTTTTCATATTTTAATAATGAATTATGACGAAATCAGATCAGAGGGTTAAAAAATTTATGTTTCCGGATCACCACAACAAGACAGCAATTATCTCATAACTAGAGTACATAAAAGTTACCTGATGTATATGGAAGTTTATTGGGGTTCCATGGCTGCAACCCATACTCACAATAAGTCTCCATTTGTCTTTTCAAACCCTCGACATCCCACCATTTTTTCCACCTTGCGGTTGCCATAGCTTCTTCCATGGTGTGAACATAAAACGGATGATTCGATATCGCCATGTCCGCCTTCTGTGACACGACTAGTGCATGAATCAAGAGTAACGGATCAACCCTTAATTGCAATTTGGCGTCTATCCAAATACTGAATTTCGCATTCGGGAAAAGCCTGTGAGCTAAGTATTTTGGTATGACACCATTCATGGCCGGATTGTCATACAAATCATCGGTTTTTACCGCCACAATCCTCCAAGCACCCATTAATAATTCGCTCGAATTTTCGGAAACTAAATTGTGGTTCTTTAGGCCATTTAGGGTGACATTGTCCACGAACATATGGAAACAAACATTTTTAATGGTTTCGGGTCCAAGGCCTCTAGGTTGCCGGATTTTATCATGGTCATTGAAGATCGCCGAGACCACAACAACTCCTCTGCAATTTTCCATTGCCATTCGATCTGATTCCAATACAAATATCAAAAGAAAACGTATCAATTAGCAAGAAATTCTCAAATACTTATTTTTTAAAAACTGTATATATTTGTCATCTTTTTAAGCTCATCTCTTAAGGAAAAACACCAAAAAATAAAAAACCTACAAATTGCTAACCTGAATCACTAATCGGAAAATCCTTGAAGAATCCGCAAGGAACTCGTGTTGTATCATTTTGATGATCAAAATAGGAAAATCTTTCATGAGCACTAAAATTCCCACCAAATTTCTCAGACTTTCCTTCAAAATACCTCAAAACGGACGAAGAAGAAGTCTCAGACAAATATCGAATCTCCTTCACGACCGTCCCATAATCTGACACAAAAGCGAAAACCCATTTGCGAAAAACTACAATTAGCAAAACCCAGAAACGGAATTCGACAACGTAAAAGGTAAAGAAAAAAATTTAATGTCGTACCTGAGAAGAAAACAGGGGAGGAGCAAGCGGAACGGAGGGTTGGGATTGCGTACTTGTGTTGGCCGTAGGAAGAAGGGTAAGAGAAGGGAGGGATGGAGAGGGGTCGGGAGAGAGAGGGTA
This sequence comes from Ficus carica, assembly GCA_009761775.1. Lineage (NCBI taxonomy): Eukaryota > Viridiplantae > Streptophyta > Magnoliopsida > Rosales > Moraceae > Ficus > Ficus carica. The sequence continues at coordinate 11,001,005 of CM019744.1, read as the reverse complement.
CGAAGAGGCATTTGGTTTTAGAGAGAGAAACGTAAAGAGAGAAGAAGAGTGAGGTCGAGAGGTAGAGAAGAGAGAAACAGAGCAGCTTTGATTGGAAGAACAGAGGAGGAGGAGGTGATGACGTTGCTTTCCCCATGAAAACCAACCCACAATTTGTTTCTTTCTTTCCATTTATTTCCTCTCTTTAACTGTTTTTCTTTTCCTTTGTTTTTTTTTTTTGGAAGTTCTTTTTTTTTTTTTGAATAATTGAATATATTTTTGTTTCCAAAGAATATAAGATATATATATATATATTTATATTTATAATTTGAAGGAAACATTTATTATTTTTGAATAACTTGGATTATAATTCTTTATCTTAAATCAAGTATAAGATTATCATTAAGTTGTATTTTAAATCTTATCGACAATCTAGAAGGTGAAATTAAAATATAGTGAAAAAAGAGTATTTTATTGCCTTTTAAAAAAAAAAAATAGAAGTGGGGTATTCAAACTTTATTTATATATATATTTTTTTTGTGGAGTTAGGTTTAAAATTACTCCTAGATTGTGTGTGCAACCACAAAAACAATATTTTACAAATAACAAAAAAGAAGAAGAAGATATTATTATAACAATTATTATGTGATTATGTAGTATAAAACTCGAACATAGTTTAATAATTACTTTTAATTACGATATCACCATAAAATATTTCGAAATTTTTTTGCTAACAGTTCGGTATGTATAAACATGTCATGCAATGTAATTTTAGCTGTTAATATTTTATTATGTGTAATTGTTCATGAGATAATAATTTTACTATTTGTCAACATTATAGAAAATTTATACATTAGAACATTCTATTTGATATTATCAGTAAGAACTATATTTTTATTTATTTTGATTAATTTTTCAACTGTGTGATTTATAATTGGAGTAAATCTATATCGCGCAATATAAAATTTTAAGATGAATACTTATAAATTAAGCCATTAAAAAATTAGCCAAACAATAAAGAAATCTTACCGATAATATTGAAAATTAGAAGGTCATACCAAAAAATTCCACCTATAATAATTTCATTGTTTGGGTAATTACCATGATTAAAAAGTAATCAAAATAATTAGTATTTACATTATTCTTGCTTTAATGCTGTAAAAAAAAAAAAAATGCAATCTTTTTCTTTTCACTAGTAAAGTCTAAATTGACGTAGTTATAGGCATAACCTGATTTCATATTTTGACCATTTTTTATAAAAAAAAAAAAATTCACATTTTAACTTTATTATAAGGTGTATAATTCAAATCTTCCCACCTTAAAGTAAAGATAAAATAAAATAAAAAATAAAAACAAATTGATATCGAGAAAAAATGAATCTTCAAATTTTCTTTCGTCATAACGTTCATGGCAAAACATTTTATAGGGAGCTATACAATATAGACCCACACTTTATAGGACAAAAAGAACTTTATTTTCATGTGCCACAACATGATGTTAAGATTTTCAGTTATTTTTCAAAAATATAGTAAAGTAATGTAGTAGATGCATTTTCAATTTTCAATTAGTAAAACACAGTTTTTATATGTAGTTTGTTTTATTCAACAAAATTTGGCCTTTTGGTATATATTAAATTGTGTTAAATAATTAAACATATAATCAAATATATATATATATATGTTCTTACCATACTATTCAAAATTTATAATCTGTCTGGCCTTTTATGTGAAGATTATCTCTGAGCACTATTTAAAAATTTTTGTACAGTATTTTCTCTGATAAAGATTTAAATTTATTATGTGAATTTACTTTTCAATTTATAACTCAAACGTGGCTTAGTAAGTACTAGTTTAATACCCGTGCGTTGCACATGAGAGGAAAATAATAGATAAATAAATAATAAAATTAAATAACATTTAATAATGACAGTTGGTTATGATAAATAATATAATTACAATAAGTTTCCAAAAATATATATAAAAAAAAAGGTCTTCAATAGTTCTCTTTGCATTCTCATTCCAAACCATCATCACCGTAAGTTAGAAAAATAAATTAACATAAATCAAAAAGCGAAAAACAAAATATAAAAATCCAGGGGAAAAAAGAAAAAGCTAGAAATAACTTATAAAAATCAAAAATAAAAGAAAAGAAAGCAGACCATACCTATATTTTGTTCCATCTTTTTTGTCTTTAATTTTTTTTTTCAGGATCTCTCTCAATCATAAAAATGTAAACTAATAATAATAATAATAATAATGATGATATAAAAAAAATTTTCTCTAGTGATACAGAGATAAATATAGAGAAATAAAAATGATCACGATAATTAAAAATAAAAATAGAAAAAAAAAACAAAAGGAGAAAAAAACTCAACAGGGGAAAAAAAGATTAGAGAAAAACAACAGAACCAAAATCTATTATTTTTTTATTTACTATTTTTTACAAAAAAAAAAAAAAGAAAAGAAATAAATTTCAGTTAGATTATATTTATGCAAAACACAAAAATGAACTATAACATCTAAAAAAACAAAACCCAACAAATGAAAAAGCCAAAAAAACCAAGCACAAATCGAAAAAAGAGAATAAAAAAATTTGAAAATCGGAAATGTGGAAACAAAAATCATTAAAAATTATAAAATAACAAAAATATGAAAAAAAGATGAATAAAAAACTAAACTTTAAAATTTAAATCTTAGAAAGCAGAAAAAAAAAAAACAAAAGGAAAAAAAAACTAAAAAGGGAAAAAAAGATTAAAGAAAAACAACAAAATCAAAAATAGATTTTATTATTTTTTTGTTTATTGTTTTTAAAAAAAAAAAAAGAAAATAAATAAATTTCAGTTATATTATATACATACAAACATTACACTTTAACACATCTTCAATGAACAAAATCAAAAATGCACATTAAAAGGGTAACAATGTCTAGTTATTGTAGTTATCAGAAAAAAGTAACTTCAAAGGAAGGGTAAAATCATCTATAAATAATTTTAGAAGGACAAAGTTGTCCCAATACTATGACAAGCTGAAAAGTAACTAAAGCCCAAGGGTAAAATTGCCAATTGACAAAAAAAATATAGGGTAAAACCGGAATAACACTGTAGCAAAGGAAAAAAACAACTACAAATAAATGGTAAAATCATCCATTAATAATTTTAGAATGACAAAGTTTTCCCAACACTGTATTAAACAGTAAAAGTAACTAAAACTCAAGGGCAAAATTGTTAATTGACCCAAAAAAAGAAAGGGTAAAACCGGCATGACACTGTAGCGAAGAAAAAAATAATTAGTGATGAATGGCAAAAAAATCATTAAACTGTAGAAAAAAGTAAGTTTATGTAGATTATTGTGGATCGTAACTAAAACCCGAGGGAAGGGTAAAATCATCCGTTAATAATTTTAGAAGGATAAAGTTATCCCAACACTGTATCAAATAGTAAAAGTAATTAAAACCTAAGGGTAAAATTGCCAATTGACCCAAAAAAAAGAAAGGATAAAACCGGCATAACACTGTAGTGAAGAAAAAAATAATTAGTGATGAAGGGCAAAAAAGTCATTACACTGTAGAAAAAAGTAAAAGTTTATGTAGATTACTATAGATCACTGTAGTAAAGTTACTGGGTATTAATGTGCATTACTGTAGCTAAAGCATAAAAATAAAAATAAAAAATAAAAAAAAAGGCAAAAATCACTGTAAAACACTGTAAAAAAAACAGCGAAACCCTTGCTCTCCTCTAGTATATTAGTATAATTAGTAGTTTTCTTGTAATTTTAGCATGCTTGAGATGGTACATCGTCATTATACTACATGATGTCATGATATGTCGGTCATTTAACGATTATATGTAATTTCTTCTATGAGTTTTCTTTTTCAGCTGCTTTATTTATTTATTTTTTTTCCCGGAAATTGCTGCATTTATTCTTTTAGTTTAGATGAAGCAAAAAAAGGCATTTATTTATTTAAAATTTTTTGCTGCAACTAATTTTGCTCACCACCTCTGTTGTTTTTTTGTTTTTTGTTTTGTTTTTGTTTTTTTTGAACTTCACCACCTCTGTTTTTATCTTTATTATTTATGAAATAAAAATTGAAAGGAACAAAGCTATCTCCGTCTTTCTTTTTCGTTTCCTTTATTTGGATTTACGTGCTTTTCTCGTTGCAGCCGGTGCCATATTCTGCATTCCGTGACAATTGTTTGGCGTATAGATCCAAGTCCAACCAACCTTATTTATTAAATTTTATTTTGTTTTGTTTGTAATACTTTATATGTGGCAAATATTTTACGTCTAATGAAAGTGAGTTGCCACATCAGTTAAAAAAAAAATTATTTGACATGAAATCGACACATTATTCCCTTAAAAAAAAAAAAAATTTCTTCGTCCTCTTGTCATGGAAGGTCTTATTCTTCATAACACAAAGGTTTATTTATCTTTTTATATTTTTATATTTTGTATTTATTCAAAAGGTAGATCATGCAGTTTAAAAGTTTAGTATATTTACACTATTAGATTATCATTAATATATAAATTTATATAATTTCTAAGTCGACACTTAATTTTGAGTTTTTGATTGAAAAATATCCAAGATACCCTTAAAAAAAATAAAAAAAAAGTGTTATTGACCTTTTTATACCCATTAGTATACAAATTTATATTATTTGTAAGTCAACACTTAATTTTGAATTTTTGATTGAAATTACCCAAAATACCCTTTGAAAGAAAAAAAAATGTGTTATTTACCTTTTTTATACCTTATATTTTGTTTTATTTGGAAATTAATATAATTTCTAAGTCAACACTTAATTTTGAATTTTGCATTCTATACCATTAGACAATATTTAATACATAAGTTTATTTTGTTTTTCAATTAAACACTTGGTTTTAACTCAAAAAATACTTAATATATCCTTAAAATTATTTAAAAAAAAAAGAATATTTGAAGAAATCGTAATTTAAGTAAAAATAAATAAATCAAATCCTAATCACTTTTTTTAGTAGAAAACCCCTACATTCATGTGGCCCGACATCAGCTAGTCGCTGGCACCAACACTGTCTCATCTCACCTCTCTCCCCACCCTCGCTCATGCCCTTTGTAAAGTTTGATCATATTACACATACCAAATCAAGCAAATCAACCACACAAAAACAAATATATATAATTGATTAATAATTCTTCTTAATAATAAATTTAAAATTTCAATAGAGCGACTTTGACTTGCGAACGTAGAGTCTTCCAAGCACCATCCCTAGGCATTCTTCGTGATCCCAACTTTGCCAATCGTTATCCTCACATGCACATCGAGGGATATATATATATATATATATATATATATATATGCAAAGCTCAACTTTCTCTCATCCTTCCCCTTTTCACTCCCCGCATCTATAAGCTCTCGTTAGGTGAAGAAGAAATGACGCTCAACAAAATGGGTGGGCTAAGGCGGTGTAGGAAATTAAATGGGTGGATGGTGGCCAGGTGGGAAGGGGCTGGATCATAAGGGGAGTGGGGGTGACAAGTCTGAATATTTTATTGAGATATTTAGAGGTTGCCTTTTTTTATTTTTTATTTTTTCTTTTTAAGAATGTTTTGGGCAGTTTAAGATCAAAATAAAAGTGTTGACTGAAAAAAAAAATATATATATATATGTATATTTAGTATTAAATCTAATATAATGTTCTAAAAATGTAGGTATACCTTTTAAATAAATAAAAAGTATATCTATTATCTTATTTAAAATGACAAAAGGCACTAAAATAGTGCCTTTCATCCTCGCTTCTCCTCTCGCCACGTGACATTTTTAAATAAAAGAAATTAATTTTAAAAAATTAAAAAAATTAATTTTTAGTTATTTTTTTTATTTTTTGTTTTGCTTTATTTTGCTTCGTTTGTTTATTTTGCGTAGGTCCTAAACCCGTCACATGACAATTATAAGTAAAAAAATTAATTTTTTAAAAATTAAAATAATTATTTTTTTATTTTTTTATTTTTTGTTTTGCTTTGCTTTGTTTGTCTATTCCGCAGACGTTTTAAGCATGCATTTCAACTAGTGATTCAAAAAGATGAATAATCCAAAATTTACTTTTAAGGATATTTTGGGTATTGGTAGGTCAAAATGAAATGTTGATTCATAAAATGTATCAATTTGTAATTAAATTTTCAAATGATATAAAAGATGTAAAGCTTCAAAATACATGATATGATTTTTGAATAAAAGAAAAATAAATGGTTTAAAAATGTGAATAACTCAATATTAATGTTTGTCTAAAAGTTTTGTTTATACTAGATATGTATTGATTTCAATTACGTTGAGGATTGTTGTTGATTGGAAGAGAATTTTTGATTTTATTTCTGAATTTATAATTATAGACAAGCTATCTGTTCTTTTTTTTTTTTTTTTTTTTGTTAAATAAATTAGGATTGACTTTACGTTTAAAAAATTTGACGCATTAACATCCCTCAATTGGTCATAGAATTCGAGTGAGCAACGTTCATGTGAGATAATTCCTTTTTTCTGTTCTTAATTATGCAATAGAATTTTATTTGATTTTATATTTGTTATACCAAAACTAAAATAAATAAAAAGAGCTCCTTTTCTCCGTCCGTCTCCTCACCTTGGTTAACTTTGGGTTAATTAGACACAGTGTCATAAATTTTAAGTGTGGATTGATTTTTATTGTAACTTAAGAATTATAGGTGAAATTGCCCTAATGATGAAATAACAAATTAAATTAAAAATTTTTTTTACTCTTTTTTTTTTTTTTTTTTTTTTCTCTCTCTCTTTCTCTCTCTTTACCCCCTTCGACTGCCCCCCACGGCCCCACCCCACTCTCTCTCTCTCTCTCTCTCACCACACTCCGATGACCTCTGGCGCGTGTTCGGCCCTCACGCCGCCGCAGTTGCCGGTCGCTCACGATATCCATTCTCCTTCGATCTTAATCCCGACTGCCCTCGCCCGTCGCTTAGCTTCCGATGCTCTAATGACCCCTTTCTCCCACCCTCCGACGCCGGATCTGCCATCCCGCCACACCTCCGTTCACGGTTCTGAGATTGCGTACGAACCCTGGCCGTTATGCATGCGAGCTATGGCGTGTGGATCCAATCTCCCCTCCGACATTGACTGGATCTGCACATCTCCACCCAGTGACATATCAAATTTTTTTTTTATTTTTATTTTTTTTAAAATTCTAGTATCGTGATTTTTGGTGGAAATTTTCTCTTTGAAACTGAACTTGAGATTTTGGTTAAATGGTTTATGATTTTAGTGGAATTTTGATGATATTTGGTTATATTTTTTTAGTGCTTGACGGAATTTAGGTCCGTTTGGTTCGTCAACTCAAACCTAAAATTTTCATCTCAGTTTTTATTTTTTTTCTGAAAAAGTTTTTTGTCTTTTTGAAAAAGTTTTTTATCTTTTCTAAAAAGTCAACAAAAATTACTATTAAAACTTAAAATTTTCAACTCAAACTTATTCACCAAACGGACTCTTAGTTTTGTTTTATTATTTCTATGACGGAATCTGAAAAATCCGATGGAGTCGGAAGTTTTTAGTTGGTAACGGGTGGTTACTGATTGACAACTCAACAGTTATCAACTGGTAATTAATCATCGGTTGGTTACAAGTTATTAACTAAGTGATTATCAATTGTTAATCAATCGCTGGCTGTTTACCGGTCAATAACAAAGTGGTTGCAAATCGGTAACCAGTTGGTGGAAGGCGTTATCGGTTGATAACAAGTTGGTGTCAACATGCATAAAAATTGGTGCTAATTGATAACTAAAGAGTATAATTGATATTGTAAATTTAATTAATTAATAATATATGACAGTTATTTTATTGTACTTCTTACAAAATTCTTTTATGAATAAAAATAAATCCAAAATATGATTTTGTGACATTTTTTAAAATTGCTCGTTAACTTTCACCCTCTCCTGGTCTTTTTTTAAATTTTCTTTCTTACTAAACATCTTTACATTAAATCAGCTTCCCACCCATACAGCTTCATCTTACACGTCTCTCTTTCTTTCTCTGAAGATAAAAATTGTCTTGGAATGTAATACCAATTCTGCAACTACAGGTACAGTTCTCTGTAAAAAATAATCAGACTGCTGCCAGTACAAGACTTAATAAATTCAACGGATCAACTCAATAATCGTAAATAAAATAAATAGACAACTTAATAAATTCAACAGAAAGTAAATAAAATTAATTGAAGTAATGGTATGGTTATTTAATGTGATAAAAAATCTATAAGAGAAAAAATCGTAGATTGGTTCAAACTTCAAAAGGAAGGGTTTTATAAAAAAAATTACAAAATACAGTTACACCTTTTGAAATTATAAGTCTAATAAGAAACTCCACCAAATCTAAACTCACGTTGTTTTCTTTTATGGTGACTCACCTTCAGGCAACTTACTCCAAGTCAGGAACTCGTCTTCGGACCTCATCCTAATCGATCTGAGCTCGGGTACTCGCCTTCGGTCGTCTTTAACTAACTTCGAGCGAGATCCGTCTTTAGCTCTTCATAGGACTTATGATCTAGATCTTTAAATGCATGACAACAAGAGGACTGAGAGAATTTGATTAATAGAGAAGATTATAGAAATCTCCTTCACATTATTTGGTTAGAGGAGGGAAAGTTAAGATGATGAATAGTTATTTTTCTAAATACTATATTGTTAATTTGTATAAATTTATTTATAAATTTTTTGAGAGTAAAATAGTCATTTTAAACTTCAATGTGATGGAGAGCTTGAATCCATGCATAAAAAGGAAAAATGCAATTCGATAGACTCTCTCCCTTCACCTCTTATCATCAAAACTCTTTTTCTTCAAACTAAACAATGGATTGACCCTCTTCTTCCGCCTCCCTCCCTCCATGATCTCTTCCCTTCAACCCAACACAATTTTACAAAAGTTTTTACCAAATATATATATATATTAGCATTTTTGTTACAATTTGTGGCGGGTATTACCCACTAGGTAATTGATTATTTCTATTCGTACAATATGAACATATGCACTGGTCTGATGTTTCATATTTACAAGAATAATCTGCCTCCATTTTGAAAAGTAAAAGCTGATCATGAAGCAATCATGATATATTTATATATATATATATATATATAGAGTTAGAAATTCAATATCTTCTTCTTTTTCTTTGCATGTGCCTTAATGTCATCTGTGAACCTAAACAGAACCCTCTTAAACTCGTCAAAATCTGTTGCCAGTTTACGGATTTGCATGCTTTCGTTTAAGTTAGGAGGGTATTCAAAGTCTTCTCTCACTTTATTAAACTCTTCCCAATATTGCCTTCCCTCTTCCTCAAATTTTGCTCTGTCTAATGCGGCCATGATGATCGCCTGTCGCACACACCAAAATATAAACAACTTAGAGTGCAAAGAGTAATAACAATAACTGACCTGTCCCGAATTCCGAAGATGATTTTTTATACCAATTACATCATGATACTATTAAAAGTAAAAATAAACTTAAGTGTCATATCTTAAAAACATAACAATAACATATGCATAATGGTATTGCGTCACTTTACTTAACACGTTGATATTTTAAGATATAAGTTTAAGCTCTTAAAACTGTCAAATTCAACAATACCCTCGTACATATGTACAATATTGTTTTTTAATCCTCTATTAGAATTAAAATATGGTAATTATGAATTAATGGTTTCCAAAATTTTTTTTTGTCTTTTTTCTCGACTCAAAATTATTTTTAATTATTTACATCTCCAAATTTTTATAATTAATTAAAATTTTAAAACTCTATAACTTTGTTTTTTAAGTCCAAATGAGATTTTTTTTTATAAATTGCATATAATTTCAAGATGAAGGAAACAACATCTATATTGATATTTTTTCCCAACATATTTTAAGTTTTTATATTTTTTTTAACTCCAAATATATATAATTTAACCAAACATACATTTTCAAAACTCCAATTCAATTATCTTCAAAATTACATCTCCAAAAGGGGAAAGCACTTGAATGACACAAATTTAAAAATCATTGATCCAACATGACACAAAAATTTAATATTAGACTAACATGACAAAATTAAACTAAAATTGACTAAAATTTATGTCATGTTAGTCAAGAATAAGAAATTTGTGTCATATTGGTTAATAAAAAAAGGTGGTTATTTAAATAATATTCTCTCTCCAATACCTCTCCCAAACGGGCTCAGAATATCTAAACGATTCTTTGATTAGTACTTTATGTTTTGTTTGCTCCTTTTCTTTAATTTTTTTTTAATAAAAAGGTACTTGGGAACATTTTGGGTCTCAAAAATAGACAGTTTATATAATTATTTTATTTGGTATTATAGAAAAACACACAGTACTGCCACGTAATTTTTCCTCAAGTCTTGAGTTCAATCTTTAATGGTGGGGCAATATTCAACTTAAGAGAAGTGTATACCTTTAGTAGGAATGAGATGATGTAGCATTTTCCTTAAAGAAAACTGAAAACTATATTGAGATACCAAAAATGTGTATCTATTAATATTTCTCTCTATAGCAAGTTTGGCGACCGCCTTTGCTTGGTTCCCAAGAAAGTAAACTGGAAAATGGAATGTATCATACCTTGTAGAGGGGGCAACGTACATCCGAAATGCTTCCTTCATTCAAGCATTTACAATTTTCAGCGTTTTTGAAGTCACCCTGGAAATACATTAAATCATATTATCTAACTGCCTCAAGATAGATATTGGTTATTTCATGACAGAATTACCGAGATGCATAACCTAACTTGTTGAGAGAAGAAAGCAAACTAAAATATTATATATATATATATATATATATATATGAATATATATGTTTATGTTTGAATGCAGAATTCGGTTAATCTTTATCTTCGGAATAAGTTTAGTTTAATTTTTTCTAGAGTTTTATAAGGGAGTTTCGTCTCGTTTCTTTAACCTGATTAAAGATATTTCATTTTTGCCTTTTCTTCTTAGGAGTTATGTATGGGATTTTTCAGAATCATATTTTTTTATACGATTTTACTGGTGTGGATAGCATTTTGTTCCAACTAATAATTATAAAAAGTCCTTCACGAAGTTTCATTTAATTAGTACTGCACATTCTATCTATATTACTGATTTTTATAGTGTCAAATGAAAATTAAAAAGAATCGGAGTGGAGAAAGTCTTCTTATCAATTTAAAAAGAATATCAGAAAATATTTGTTATAGAGAAAATCATGATTTTTTAGCTATTTTTTAATATAATGAGGTGGTTTAATTGTCATGACGTCACTCTTAACTCTTTTTTTTTTTTTTTTTGAAAGTTTTTCTACATCTATTTTTAAATGCACATTTTTTTTAATTTTTATATTATTTAATTTACTACACACCTTATGTATTTTAAATTTACAGAAATTAAAACTAACTAATAAATTTATTTATTGAGTTTTGTAGGAGCTTCTATTTTGTACTACCGGTTACAACTACTATTTTAGCCGTTAGATTAATTTTTCAAGGGTCAGATTTATGACTGGAGTTGTTATGTGTCATGGGATGCAATCTTTTCTTTTTTATTTTTTTATTTTTTTATTTTTATTTTTAAAGACAAACACTCATAAATCCTACTGTTAAAGATTTAATCCAATGATTAAAAAACTTTTCTTACTTTTAATGCAAAACAGGAGATCTATCGCAAAATCTTTTAAAAATATTTAAAGCTTTCGTAGGAATTAATAAAAATAAACAGGTAAGAATGTGTGTGTGTGTGTGTGTGTTGCAATATTATAAGTATTGTGCGTGTAATATTGTATAAATCACAGATGAAATAATGAAAATGCAAAATAGCACATTACGGTTTTATAAATTGAAAATCGCAAATGAATTTAATTAAAAAAAAAGTGTTCTTTTTTTATTTATTTAAAATTAATGTATTGTTGTACACTTTTTTGAAATAGTTATTAAAAGTAAAAATAAGGCTTTTTTGTATTGGTAAATTTATGAACTTACTGCACTTTTGTAGTTTGCCCCCAAACTTTTAGTTTTGATATTGAGATTAATCAGAAAATATAAGAAAATTGGTTGACTCAGTTAGCTTTTTAAAACCATAATTTGGTGGCTTATTACAAAGTAACCATATCATAAGTTTTGTAATCTTGGACATATTTAAAAACTACCATTACTATTTGGTCAATTACTTATTTACCCCAAATATTTTTTTGAACAAAATAGTGACCCTATTTTTATTACGTTTGCATTTGATTTTGTTTTTCCTTTCTTTTATGTCTTTTAAGACTTGGATTTTGTAATGTTCTTTTTCTTTCTTCTTAATATATAGTTTTTTTCTCTTGTTCTTAAAAAACAAAAAAAAAACAAAAAAAAAAAAAAAAAACAAAAAATGAAACTAAGTCGAAATAAAGCAATTAGAATATATATATATATATATATATATAAATATACCACCTTGTAGATGAGCAATTCCACAATCAACATCTCGATCTCGTGCGCATGAAGAAATAAATTTTTCTCTATTGCCTTTTTCGCTTCATCTCGAAGGATTCGCTCTGCTTTGGCTTCGTTTCCACTCATTTCCATATTTGCAACAACCCTCTTCACGTAAATACAGAAAAACTTGTTATATATATGCAGTTAATTTTTATTTTATTATTTTTTTAATCACAACAAACAAACCGTCAAATTTGTATCAAATTCTGTAATGAATAAACTAGCATATTAAAATTGGTAACAGTACACAACTTATTATTACCTGCAGCTCGAGAAAATCAGGTCTTTGCCGTTCAGACAAACCAGTCAATTCACTCGTACTAATGTCCAATTTAGTGGCATCTGCTCGAGCTTCATGATACTCGATCAACCTCTGCAAGGCCAGTTTGCCTCCGTGGATGGCTGCAAGTGAAACCGACCTCTTAAGGACACGGGGCTTTACATTTCTTCTCCATTTGCTGTTCAAGTAAGTGAACGCGATCAAAGCACCACCGATGATGACGAATGGTACCACCGCTGCTCCATATCGGGTTGTCATGGTGATATTGCTTTTACGAGCAGTATTATTTTCTGCCATTTTGACCTCGCTGATTTCTATGTCTCTCTAAAACTTAATTATTGTAATGAAACACATGAATAGAAAAAGACGAATGGTTGCGCTTGTATGTGGTGATATATGCCGGTATTCTAGGGTTAAGATTTTCGTTTATAATTTAGTCTTAATTATTATTATTATTTTTTTTTTGATGCTTTGTCCAATAAATGTAACATACTTATCTTAAAGACAAAGGAAGGAATTGAAAGTACGAATGGAGATATGGTATCTTTGGGCCAATTGTAAAGGAAGGAAAAAAGCATGGAAGGTTGTAATTGAAGCTTGAGAAAATCATTATTTTATCAATCCTTTGTAAAGTGGATAAAGTCTAAGTTGATCCAGTTCCAATTTATTTTCTTGAAAAAAATGAAAGTTTATTAATTGTAATAACATGAAGTTTTTTAATAAATGATTTTTTGTAAAAATAAAAAATAAAAAAATAAAGAAAAATGAACGTTTTTTAAATAGTCAATTAGTTAATCATTGATTGGTTATGATTAGTTAATAATGTAATAACCCGAATTTTTATGACTCTAGATTTCCTTTGAATGAGGAAAACTTAAGTCTAGATCATGTTTGGAATAGAATATCGGTATAAGTTTGAGTTCTCGGTTAATTAGCTACGAGACTCAACGATGGATTACTTAGCCTAGTATAAGGCATTTTAAGGAAAATGGCGTGATGAAATTTCATGATTTCATGTTGGTCAAAGTTTGACCAAGAAAGTCAAAGGGTTGATCAAGAACAGTCAAAGGTATGACTGTACAGTAATAGGATAAGCAGTATGGGAAATATACTGCTAAAATTGTCTTTTTGGACAAAATAACAAGAATAAGCTATGAGACCACCCTAGAAAATTCAAGCACACTAAGTTGGATATCAAAGTCCTAATGACTTTCAGAAATAAGAAGAAAATTTTTACAGTCCATTTTTACGCAGATAAATTTTGGACTGCAGTCAAGTATAACAGTACTGAATTATACTGTGTATTAGTAAACACAGTATTGGAAATATCTGTGTTAGCAAGAAAATAGACTGCATTTTAAGGAACAAGCCAAATAAGGCCTTAAGATGACATCACCTCACTTTAAGTTTATGACATCATTTCTTGATTAAAGAAAATTGCAAAGTATTTGATGGCTCTAGAACCTCCCAAAGGCCGGCCACTTGGAGGGTAAAAATGTAAGAATTTTGCCTTTTGGGGTAAAAGTGTAATTTTTAGAAAATAGTGATGTAAGCAAGTGATGTCATCAAGATGATGTCATCACTATGAGGTAAGCAAGGAAACTTGGCCTCCAAGGAATGAACAAGGGCCGGCCACCTAGAGGGGTAAAAATGTAAAGATTTTGTCTTTTGGGGCAAAAATGCAATTTTTGAAAATATGATGATGTAAGCATGATGTAAGCACATGATGTCATCAAGATGATGTCATCATGATGAGGTAAGCAAAACTTGGGCTCCAAGGCAGCCAATGACCGGCCAACACCTAGAGGGGTCAAAGTGCAAATATTTTTGCTTCAAGGACTAAAGTGCAATTTTAGGAAAATAATTAAATCGTTTAGGGACTTTTTAGCAATTTTGAAAAGTTCAAAACCCCTATAAATAGCAGCAAAGGGTGGTCGGATTTTGTGTGGAGAGAAAGCAAGAAAAATTGTGAAATTTTGGAGACCCATTTTGGCCAAGGGCCGGTTGTGGTGGCAGCCAAGAGAAAGGGAAAAAAATTTGAGATCCAAGCTTGAGAAATCAAATTTCAAACCCTACAGGTAATCCCTTTAACCCTAAGTCTTTTATTGAGTTTAGATCTAGATGCTTATGTGTGTTGTTTCCTATGTTTATGGCCGAAAATTTTGGAACCCCAATTGGAGGGGAAGGCCGGCTGTGGTGAAGGAGAAAGGGGAAAGAAAAACAAGCCAAATCTTGGATCTATGTGAGGTATAAATCCTTAAACCCTAAGTGTTTCATTTAAATTTCATTTGGGAAATTTAAATGTATTTCAAGCTTGATTTGTATGAGCATAAGCTCACTTTAATTTGCTGCCTTAGATAGTAAATTAGAGCATGTGCGTGATTTAATTATGGTTAGGGTTTGGTGGTTTCAATATTGCATGTTAAGTGTTTGTTATGTTGATTAGGGTTTTTGTGCTTAATGCATGATGTTAATTTTGATTTGCATGGATGTATGTTTTACGTTAGAAAGTGCTGCATGACTGATATTAAGCTCCCGCAGCAAGTGGTTGAGGTAGAGTGCGCGTAATAGGACGTAAAACGAACTTAAAACCGAAAACTGCCATTTTCGGGTAAAACTGACCAGTTTCGGGAAAAGTGAAATTTGAGGCCCTTAGAGGCCGAATTTGGAGAAACGTAAAACATGAAAGTTGTTCGGAACGATTTTTCCTAGTGAGAAACGTGGACCGTTTTTCAAAATAAGGCCCCAATGGCCTCCGTTTACCCCAAAATCCGTGGCTGATCCCCAGACCCAGTTTTCACTCAGTTTTTCGGGATCAGCCAGTTTCAAACAAAAACTGGGACGAATCTAGGCCGAATTGGAATTTTTACAAAACACGAAAGTTTTAGTATTTTTCGGGAGCTACAACTTTTGTGAAGAAAACTTTTTCAGATTACGAACCGATTTTTAAACTGGGATCGTTTTTCGAAGGGTGCGCAGGGAATCCGAAAATTCCTGCACCACTAGCCTTTCCAATGTCTTTAGAAAACTATTTTTCTACTACAAACTATTGTTTCGATTATGAAAAACTGTTCCAAGGGCAGTTTTCAACCTCAAATGATTTTATAAAACACTAATCCAAGAGTTTGGATTTTTACGATTTAAGTAAAGGATTTTTATGAAGTTTTGGGATTAATTTCCCTAAATTTTCCAAGTAAGGGAAAATGAATTTTTCAAGTTGGAGTATAGCAAGCGATTAGTTTACGAAAGGTAACCGGGAGTTATACCCGAGTTACTGGGTCAAGCCCAAAGCCCAAGGTTGACCCAACAACGGTTGACCATAGTTGACCGAAGTTGACCATTGTTGACCATAGTTGACTTTGGTTGACTAACAAGTGGATTTTAGTATAACCTTAAGGGTTAGTCAAGATAACCCTAAAGGATACCTAGATTAATAAATTGGGCTAAGATATAAGGTTACTATTTGTAACCCAGTAAGACATCTAGTATCGGGGACATACAACTAGGAATATGTAGACATGATGGTTAGATCCTCAACATTCCACAATACTAATTAGACCCTTACCTATGTCCTTCAACTAGTAGGAGGAAACCTGCAGCTGTAACCAGAGGAGAAGCAGCACTACGTAGGACATAACGAGAGAGGTAAGTACAACTACGCCTACAGCATAGGCCCTTTGTTGTTACTTGCCTGATGTAATGTGCTGATATGTGATAATGTGCTATGCTATGCTATGGCTATGATATGCTAAGTTATGTTATGACATGCAATGCCATGTTTTCAAAATGCCATGTTTACAAAAATGCCATGTTTTCAAAAAGGCCATGTTTTGACTAATGTTGATTATGTTATAATATTGTGACATCATGAAGCATGTTCACTAATATTAAACCACTTGGTAAGAACAAGACAAGTAGGATGTTGTGTCGTGCCGACTTGCCACAAAGGCGGGTTTAAATGGTATGGTCCATGGTTTGAGTTGGATTGGAAGGCTACCTAAACTACTCCATGTTAAACTTTGTGTTTCATGGTTTAAGTTAAAACGGACTGCCACCTCCAACCATTCCTTGGCTATGTACCACGGTACGAGCACACATGATATGTAAAGGAATAGAACTAAGTTACGTTATAAATCCATAATTGATTCATAAGAGATTATAATTGGTTCATGCACAATGATATGTTTTGTGTCGCGGATGTGATAGTTGTACTTGCTGAGCGAAAGCTCACGTCTTACGTCTATGCTGTAGGTAAGTATCGTGCCAGCAATCTCTGATGCAATACTGTGGAAGGCTGGTGCTGCGGACTGTGAAATGTGGGATGGACACTGCCACAGCTTTTGAAAAAAAATATATACTCTATAAAATATGTTGTAATGAAAAAGGGTTTTCGTATTTTCATGACGTTTTAAGTATGGATGACAAAGTTTATATAAGGCAAGCAAGTTGCCTCTTGTGGTACCAACCCACATTAGTTCGGGTTTGGTCTACAACATGATTTAGATGACCTTCAAGGAAGGTTTGAAAGTTCGGTATTCGAGGAAGTACCTACCAGTCAGTTGAAAGTTTTAAAATAAAGTTTATATAAAAAAAAAAAGAAAAAAAAAAAATCTTTTCCAAATTTTCCGCAAGTTTAATTTAAGTATATAAGTAAGGTGACGACCCGGCCCACGTCTACGTAGTCATTCCCCTACGTAGATGGTGTAAGTCGGGGCGTGACAAATAAGTGGTTGATCAATGTTAAGTAATTTATTTTCAATACCTAATTTTTCCTTGTAATAAAAGCCAACCCACATTCCTCGATAATAATCAGTTCAAGCTACCATTAAAGAATCCAGTGTATCCTCTCTCTCTCTCTCTCTCTTTTCTTGCTCAACGTGGCTAAAAGTTTAAAAGGCGGTTGGTTGTGTTAAGATTTTGTGAAATAAATTGATTGATTGATTGAATACTTGTGGTTGTCATCTTGTAATTCTTTTCATGATTAGAGATTATGCAAAATTATACATATCAATAAGCATGATTGTAGGGTTTGATTTTAAGTTTCCTAATTGTAATTCGTCTCTATATAATCTTATACAAATTCAATAGAAATTCTGAATGAGAATTATTTGAATCCCAAATTTTAAATTGGTATCAAAGCTAATATAAGAGTTAATTTCTCTTATATTTGTTTGTTTTTATTTTTTTGAAATTATGCTTCAATGAATAGAAAAAACAAACAAAAAAAATTTTAATATAAATGAAAACAATTAACACATGAGAGCTTCGTCTTGCCTCTTGAATGGTGGTGTCCTTCGTCTAAACACAGTGTCGGCGATGAAATGGAACTGAAATGGTGCTGATGAACACGACAATAGCACAGGCAAACTAACGATGCTCAGTGGTTCTTTGTGTGATACTTTGGGAGAGTTTGACGTCGTGATTTTGTAACGCCCCGACTTACACCATCTACGTAGGGGAACGACTACGCAGACGTGGGCCGGGTCGTCACCTTACTTACTTACTTAACTTAATTCTTAAAAAGTTTTAAGCTTGCTGAAAATTCCAGTGTAATTTTTTTTCTTTAAAATTTTATTTTAAAACTCTTTTACTTTGAAATTTAACTTGACTTAATCTTATACTTTTTCTCGTACATAAAACTTGACTTATCTTCATACATATTCATATGTACTCACTTGAGTACCAAGATCGTGGACCAGACCCGACCTAGCGCGGATCGGTACAACACGAGGCAACTTGCTTGCCATACATACATAACTTTGACATTCATACTTAAAACATCATGAAAACCCTTTTTTATTACAACATATTTTATAGAGTATATTTTTCAAAACACGTGGCGGTGTCCATCCCACATTTCACAGTCCGCAGCACCAACTCTCCACAGTATTGCATCAAGTACTGCCGTTAGGTTGCTTACCTACAGCATGAACGTAAGTAATGAGCTAATTGCCCAGTAAGTACAATATTCAATCCACAAAACATTTTTCATACAAGAATACGTGAGCCGATTATGTTTTCTTATAAACCAATTATGCTTTCATTAACTTGGTTCTATTATCTTATCTAACATGTCATGTCATATGTGCACGTACCGTGGTACATAGTTATAGAGTGGTTGGAGGCGGCCAGTCCAAACCAAATCAAACCATGAAACTAATCGTTTACATAGAGTGATTGGGGCAGCCAGTCCAATCCAATTCAAACCATAGACTAAAACCATTTAAACCTGCCCTCGTGGCAAGTCGGTACGACACAATAACATTAACTTGTCTTATTTATCTCGTGACTTATTCTTACCGTGTGATTTAATATTTGTGAACATGCTTCATGATGTCACGTATACAAACATACAACATAAAATACACTCAATCATAATATATCATAACATAACTTGTCATAACATAACATAATATAACATAACATATCATAGCATAATATCATAACATAAACTTATCATGACATAAACATATCATACCATAAACTTATCATGACATAAACATATCATACCATAAACTTATCATAACATAAACTTATCATGACATAATTTAAACTTATTATAACATATCATAAACCTATCATAACATAAACTTATCATAACATAAGCTTATCATAACATAACTTTATTATAACATAACTTCATAACATAACTTAACCTTCATAACATAACTTCATAACATAGCTTAACCTTCATAACATAACTTCATAACATAGCTTATCATAACATAACCTTCATAGCATAAAATCATAGCATAACTTATCATAAACTTAACATAACATATCATAGGTAGATCATGTAAATCAATACATGATTTCTTAAAAACATAACATGCAACAAAAACGTTTTGTCCATGCTGTAGGTGGAGTTGTACTTACCTCTCATCCTATGCTCTTGGTCTATCGTCCTATCGAGGCACGATGACATCTCATATTCCTGTTTCAAACAGGACGTAAGATATGGATCGTTAAAGTCGTTATATTTATTATAAATCATAATTATTAAATATTGGTATCCTTTAGGGTTATCTTGACTAACCCTTAAGGTTATACTAGAATCCACTTGTTAGTCAACCAGAGTCAACTATGGTCAACTTCGGTCAACTATGGTCAACCATTGGTTAATAATGGTCAACCTTTTAGGGTCGACCTTGGGCTCTGGGCTAAGCCCAGTAACTCGGGTACTATTCCCGGTTACGGTCCGTAATCGGCTTGTTTACAATAATATCTCAAAAATTCTATTTTTCCTTACTTGGAAAAATTTAGGGAAATTAATCCAAAAACTTCTTTCCTAACTTATAAAAATCCTTTACTTAAATCGTAAAAATCCAAACTCTTGGATTAGTGCTTTATAAAATTATTTGAGGTTGAAAACTGCCATTGGAACAGTTTTCTATAATCAAAACAATAATTTGTAGTAGAAAAATAGTTTTCTAAAGACATTTGTAAAACTAGTGGTGCAGGAATTTTCGGATTCCCTGCGCACCCTTCGAAAAACGATCCCAGTTTAAAAATCGGTTCATAATCTGAAAAAGTTTTCTTCACGAAAGTTGTAGCTCTCGAAAAATGATAAAACTTTCGTGTTTTGCAAAAATTCCAATTCGGCCTAGATTCGTCCCAGTTTTTGTTTGAAACTGGCTGATCCCGAAAAACTGAGTGAAAACTGGGTCTGGGGATCAGCCACGGGTTTTGGCGTAAACGGAGGCCATTGGGGCCTTATTTTTGAAAACGGTTCACGTATTCCCCCTAGGAAAAATCGTTCCGAACAACTTTCATGTTTTAAGTTTCTCCAAAATCGGCCTCTAAGGGCCTCAATTTTCACTTTTCCCAAAACTGGTCAGTTTTACCCGAAAATGGCAGTTTTCGGTTTCAAGTTCGTTTTACATAAATTTTACGTGCACACTACCTCGAACGGCTTCGGCCGTGAGCCTATGACAACATGCAGTGCTTTTAACGTAAAACATGCAGTTATATATCGCTTAAACATCTTCATGCAAAGCAAAACCCTTGGGTGTTCTTGCACCAAACCAGGGTTTGCAAAACGTTTGGTTTGCAACACCATACATCAATCAAACACAAACCCTAAAACCTAATTAGAGCAGAAAATTAAATGAGCTTATGCTCATACAAATCAAGCTTGAAATACACTTAAATCTCCAAATTGAAACTCAATTAAAAAGCTTAGAACCAATAGAGATTTACCTTAATTCACACCAAAATTGGTGCTAAGTTTTGGGCGGTTTTGGGTCTAACACTTCCCCCCCTTGCTCAACACCATAACCGGCCATAAACACAAGGAAACAAAGCACATAAGCATCTTGTTCTAAACTCAATAAGGGACTTAAGATTAAAGGGATTTACCTTTAGGGTTTGGGATTTGGGTTCTCAAGCTTGAATCCCAAATTTTCCCTTTCTCTTGGCTGCCACTAAAACCGGCCTTGCTCCCCTAAAGCACCAAAATTTTCAGCCACTTGATGGCTGCCTCACTAAAAATCCGGCCATCAAGAAATCCGGCCAACTTGAATTTTTTTCTTACTTTCCTCTCAAGAAATCCGACCACCACAAGGTCTTTTCTCTTGCTTGGGGTTCGGTTTCTAATGGAAGGGAAAGGAGAAAATGAAAGGCTTAGAATGGGTTTAATTGGTTAATGAGCAAAATACTTGCTCATCAAGCCACCTAGGTGAGGTGGTGTGGCCTTATTGGCTAGCCATTCCCTTAGAGAACAAGGGAAAACTTCTTTCCCTAAAGTCCAAATGATGAGGTGTCCTCCCCCCCTTGGTGTGGCCGGCCATGAAGAGCTTTGGAGTCCAAGTGCTTGTTCAACAAGCAATTGCTTGCTTCACCTAGCTTATGTCACCTTGGTGACATCATCACCAAAAATTTCCTTGCCCTTCAAGGCTTCAATGACCGGCCATTTGTTGAGGGTGAGCCAAAAATGGCTTGCTTACCAAGCAACTTGGTTGATTACATCACCATGCCTATGTCATCAAGCTAAAAGCTTGCTCTCCAAGCCACCAAGGAGAACCGGCCATGCAATGGTTGTGAACAAAATTTGGGCTTGTTCTAGAACATGTGTGGAAGTCAAAATGATGATGTGTCCAAAGGTGGACCTACCACACCTAGCTTGTGTCGCCAAACTAAAAGCTTGCTTCATTGTAACCAAGCTAACTAGATTTGTAATCAATCATTGGCCTAACATTGGCCTAGTTGGAGGCTTAGTTAGGAATATCAATAAATTCCTATTTTGTCCCTTTCTTCCAAAAGGTCTTATATTGCTTAAGCCAACTATTTTCGAGTCTCGTAGTTAATTTTAACGAGAACTCAAACATATACTGATATTTAACTCAAATCATGAGTTTCATATCATCATATAAAATTAAATCTTAAATTTTCCTTGTCAAAAGAAAATTATAGATTTATCGTAATTTCGGGTTCTTACATTCTACCCTCCTTACAAAAATTTTCGTCCTCGAAAATTCAGTTACTTCAAGTAACTTTTCTTAAAATCCATCACTAATACATAACGGTTTGATCAAGTTCCCATTTTAATCCTTTAATGGGACTATGTCACTTATATAGAACCATAATCTTCTTTCATATCTTATCATACTTTCATACATTCTTACTTACTTACGTACATACATACTTGCATACTATCATACTTTCATACATAATGTCCCTTCATATTGCATCACAAGAACTATTTACGTGAAAACTGAGCAAGTATATCATATAACTTGCTATGTTTGAAAAACATATCTTTTCATATAACTTTTTCATACTTGAAAAGTTTATCGTATTACATAATTTTCCATGCTTGGAAAGCATATCGTATCATACATTTAGAACACTTTTTGAAAATAGTTCATTTCTTGAAACTTGATTTTTATATTATTAGAACCCTTTACTCTTCATATTGGCCCCTATCTTGGAATTCGTCCCTTACTTGAAACTCATTCCTCAAGGATTTGGCCTATGGCTCATATCTTGGAACCTTCACTTTTCAGGACAGCCCCTATCTTGGAATTTCTTCCTCAAGGATTCGGCCGTTTTACATAAAATGAGGGGGTTCTATTATACATAAGATCTTTTATTAAGGTATTTTCTTTGAATCTTTTCAAAGTCAATCTTGGAAAAATCTTAATATCATTCGAGTGATGCAATAACTGGTATACTTAAATAAACTAGCCACTTGCTAGATAGTAAAAGTTCCTTTTATTGCTTCTAACATTTCCTTGATAGCACAAGGTGCATAATCATAATTCTTAGGAATATCTAAAATTCCCCATCATTACTTAGTTTCCCTTACTGAGGGATCGTGTCATCACTTTCATCGTCAAACTTATTCCTGATTATCACCCTACTACAGTAAGGCGATAGGCTATCTAATCTCGAAGCCTCTTCATCTCTTATTGCTGCTCTAGCAATTATCATTGCAACTTAGCCATTACAGTTGCAAGATTAGGTTCTTACGAAATTTGGTTCAGTCGTACATGCGGCGAACCATTTTCTAGTTTCTAATACTAATCCTAGACATATCTAATACCTATTCTTGCATTCATATCTTAGCATATCATATCATAGAATCATCATGACTTATCATATCATACTAGAGATTCCTCACGATCTCATCATGTCATATCGTAAACTTAGCTTATCCTCCACGCTTTTGCTGCGCAACTCTGATTTACTGGCAATCATATTCTCTAGACTTATTTGGATAAGCACGCCAAGCTGGAACATAGCTGACGTATCATCTCATATACATATCTTAGTATATCTCGATATCGCTCTAATACATAGACGGTCCTAGGTGTCATAAAAATTTAAGAATTCTCCTCTCAAGGTATCCTATACCAAGGGACCTTGCACGAGCACGAACCTCCTTGACTAGGCGTCGGCTGGCAATCATATTTTGAAGATACGGCTCTACATGACGAAATTTGGAGAGAGTCTCCATATTGTGCAACCTCTCCTTGGGTCCTATCGAAGATGCGTAGCTCTTCCTTCATTCCTTGGAATGCCAACGAAGCCTTACGGTCCTCTTCAGTCTAACCCGGATTTAACACCAGGTTCATATCTTCTATCATAGTAATATTATAACCTCACGTAATCAATATAAATAAAACAAAGTAGGAAAACAAACTTACAAAACTGTGGCGCTGGCGGCAGAACTGTGAAACTGGATGGCAGGAAAACTTTCTCTGATACCAAACTGTAACGCCCCGACTTACACCATCTACGTAGGGGAACGACTACGCAGACGTGGGCCGGGTCGTCACCTTACTTACTTACTTAACTTAATTCTTAAAAAGTTTTAAGCTTGCTGAAAATTCCAGTGTAATTTTTTTTTCTTTAAAATTTTATTTTAAAACTCTTTTACTTTGAAATTTAACTTGACTTAATCTTATACTTTTTCTCGTACATAAAACTTGACTTATCTTCATACATATTCATATGTACTCACTTGAGTACCAAGATCGTGGACCAGACCCGACCTAGCGCGGATCGGTACAACACGAGGCAACTTGCTTGCCATACATACATAACTTTGACATTCATACTTAAAACATCATGAAAACCCTTTTTTATTACAACATATTTTATAGAGTATATTTTTCAAAACACGTGGCGGTGTCCATCCCACATTTCACAGTCCGCAGCACCAACTCTCCACAGTATTGCATCAAGTACTGCCGTTAGGTTGCTTACCTACAGCATGAACGTAAGTAATGAGCTAATTGCCCAGTAAGTACAATATTCAATCCACAAAACATTTTTCATACAAGAATACGTGAGCCGATTATGTTTTCTTATAAACCAATTATGCTTTCATTAACTTGGTTCTATTATCTTATCTAACATGTCATGTCATATGTGCACGTACCGTGGTACATAGTTATAGAGTGGTTGGAGGCGGCCAGTCCAAACCAAATCAAACCATGAAACTAATCGTTTACATAGAGTGATTGGGGCAGCCAGTCCAATCCAATTCAAACCATAGACTAAAACCATTTAAACCTGCCCTCGTGGCAAGTCGGTACGACACAATAACATTAACTTGTCTTATTTATCTCGTGACTTATTCTTACCGTGTGATTTAATATTTGTGAACATGCTTCATGATGTCACGTATACAAACATACAACATAAAATACACTCAATCATAATATATCATAACATAACTTGTCATAACATAACATAATATAACATAACATATCATAGCATAATATCATAACATAAACTTATCATGACATAAACATATCATACCATAAACTTATCATGACATAAACATATCATACCATAAACTTATCATAACATAAACTTATCATGACATAA
The DNA here is from genome assembly GCA_009761775.1 of Ficus carica. NCBI lineage: Eukaryota > Viridiplantae > Streptophyta > Magnoliopsida > Rosales > Moraceae > Ficus > Ficus carica. The sequence continues at coordinate 10,975,933 of CM019744.1, read as the reverse complement.
TTTAAACTTATTATAACATATCATAAACCTATCATAACATAAACTTATCATAACATAAGCTTATCATAACATAACTTTATTATAACATAACTTCATAACATAACTTAACCTTCATAACATAACTTCATAACATAGCTTAACCTTCATAACATAACTTCATAACATAGCTTATCATAACATAACCTTCATAGCATAAAATCATAGCATAACTTATCATAAACTTAACATAACATATCATAGGTAGATCATGTAAATCAATACATGATTTCTTAAAAACATAACATGCAACAAAAACGTTTTGTCCATGCTGTAGGTGGAGTTGTACTTACCTCTCATCCTATGCTCTTGGTCTATCGTCCTATCGAGGCACGATGACATCTCATATTCCTGTTTCAAACAGGACGTAAGATATGGATCGTTAAAGTCGTTATATTTATTATAAATCATAATTATTAAATATTGGTATCCTTTAGGGTTATCTTGACTAACCCTTAAGGTTATACTAGAATCCACTTGTTAGTCAACCAGAGTCAACTATGGTCAACTTCGGTCAACTATGGTCAACCATTGGTTAATAATGGTCAACCTTTTAGGGTCGACCTTGGGCTCTGGGCTAAGCCCAGTAACTCGGGTACTATTCCCGGTTACGGTCCGTAATCGGCTTGTTTACAATAATATCTCAAAAATTCTATTTTTCCTTACTTGGAAAAATTTAGGGAAATTAATCCAAAAACTTCTTTCCTAACTTATAAAAATCCTTTACTTAAATCGTAAAAATCCAAACTCTTGGATTAGTGCTTTATAAAATTATTTGAGGTTGAAAACTGCCATTGGAACAGTTTTCTATAATCAAAACAATAATTTGTAGTAGAAAAATAGTTTTCTAAAGACATTTGTAAAACTAGTGGTGCAGGAATTTTCGGATTCCCTGCGCACCCTTCGAAAAACGATCCCAGTTTAAAAATCGGTTCATAATCTGAAAAAGTTTTCTTCACGAAAGTTGTAGCTCTCGAAAAATGATAAAACTTTCGTGTTTTGCAAAAATTCCAATTCGGCCTAGATTCGTCCCAGTTTTTGTTTGAAACTGGCTGATCCCGAAAAACTGAGTGAAAACTGGGTCTGGGGATCAGCCACGGGTTTTGGCGTAAACGGAGGCCATTGGGGCCTTATTTTTGAAAACGGTTCACGTATTCCCCCTAGGAAAAATCGTTCCGAACAACTTTCATGTTTTAAGTTTCTCCAAAATCGGCCTCTAAGGGCCTCAATTTTCACTTTTCCCAAAACTGGTCAGTTTTACCCGAAAATGGCAGTTTTCGGTTTCAAGTTCGTTTTACATAAATTTTACGTGCACACTACCTCGAACGGCTTCGGCCGTGAGCCTATGACAACATGCAGTGCTTTTAACGTAAAACATGCAGTTATATATCGCTTAAACATCTTCATGCAAAGCAAAACCCTTGGGTGTTCTTGCACCAAACCAGGGTTTGCAAAACGTTTGGTTTGCAACACCATACATCAATCAAACACAAACCCTAAAACCTAATTAGAGCAGAAAATTAAATGAGCTTATGCTCATACAAATCAAGCTTGAAATACACTTAAATCTCCAAATTGAAACTCAATTAAAAAGCTTAGAACCAATAGAGATTTACCTTAATTCACACCAAAATTGGTGCTAAGTTTTGGGCGGTTTTGGGTCTAACACTTCCCCCCCTTGCTCAACACCATAACCGGCCATAAACACAAGGAAACAAAGCACATAAGCATCTTGTTCTAAACTCAATAAGGGACTTAAGATTAAAGGGATTTACCTTTAGGGTTTGGGATTTGGGTTCTCAAGCTTGAATCCCAAATTTTCCCTTTCTCTTGGCTGCCACTAAAACCGGCCTTGCTCCCCTAAAGCACCAAAATTTTCAGCCACTTGATGGCTGCCTCACTAAAAATCCGGCCATCAAGAAATCCGGCCAACTTGAATTTTTTTCTTACTTTCCTCTCAAGAAATCCGACCACCACAAGGTCTTTTCTCTTGCTTGGGGTTCGGTTTCTAATGGAAGGGAAAGGAGAAAATGAAAGGCTTAGAATGGGTTTAATTGGTTAATGAGCAAAATACTTGCTCATCAAGCCACCTAGGTGAGGTGGTGTGGCCTTATTGGCTAGCCATTCCCTTAGAGAACAAGGGAAAACTTCTTTCCCTAAAGTCCAAATGATGAGGTGTCCTCCCCCCCTTGGTGTGGCCGGCCATGAAGAGCTTTGGAGTCCAAGTGCTTGTTCAACAAGCAATTGCTTGCTTCACCTAGCTTATGTCACCTTGGTGACATCATCACCAAAAATTTCCTTGCCCTTCAAGGCTTCAATGACCGGCCATTTGTTGAGGGTGAGCCAAAAATGGCTTGCTTACCAAGCAACTTGGTTGATTACATCACCATGCCTATGTCATCAAGCTAAAAGCTTGCTCTCCAAGCCACCAAGGAGAACCGGCCATGCAATGGTTGTGAACAAAATTTGGGCTTGTTCTAGAACATGTGTGGAAGTCAAAATGATGATGTGTCCAAAGGTGGACCTACCACACCTAGCTTGTGTCGCCAAACTAAAAGCTTGCTTCATTGTAACCAAGCTAACTAGATTTGTAATCAATCATTGGCCTAACATTGGCCTAGTTGGAGGCTTAGTTAGGAATATCAATAAATTCCTATTTTGTCCCTTTCTTCCAAAAGGTCTTATATTGCTTAAGCCAACTATTTTCGAGTCTCGTAGTTAATTTTAACGAGAACTCAAACATATACTGATATTTAACTCAAATCATGAGTTTCATATCATCATATAAAATTAAATCTTAAATTTTCCTTGTCAAAAGAAAATTATAGATTTATCGTAATTTCGGGTTCTTACATTCTACCCTCCTTACAAAAATTTTCGTCCTCGAAAATTCAGTTACTTCAAGTAACTTTTCTTAAAATCCATCACTAATACATAACGGTTTGATCAAGTTCCCATTTTAATCCTTTAATGGGACTATGTCACTTATATAGAACCATAATCTTCTTTCATATCTTATCATACTTTCATACATTCTTACTTACTTACGTACATACATACTTGCATACTATCATACTTTCATACATAATGTCCCTTCATATTGCATCACAAGAACTATTTACGTGAAAACTGAGCAAGTATATCATATAACTTGCTATGTTTGAAAAACATATCTTTTCATATAACTTTTTCATACTTGAAAAGTTTATCGTATTACATAATTTTCCATGCTTGGAAAGCATATCGTATCATACATTTAGAACACTTTTTGAAAATAGTTCATTTCTTGAAACTTGATTTTTATATTATTAGAACCCTTTACTCTTCATATTGGCCCCTATCTTGGAATTCGTCCCTTACTTGAAACTCATTCCTCAAGGATTTGGCCTATGGCTCATATCTTGGAACCTTCACTTTTCAGGACAGCCCCTATCTTGGAATTTCTTCCTCAAGGATTCGGCCGTTTTACATAAAATGAGGGGGTTCTATTATACATAAGATCTTTTATTAAGGTATTTTCTTTGAATCTTTTCAAAGTCAATCTTGGAAAAATCTTAATATCATTCGAGTGATGCAATAACTGGTATACTTAAATAAACTAGCCACTTGCTAGATAGTAAAAGTTCCTTTTATTGCTTCTAACATTTCCTTGATAGCACAAGGTGCATAATCATAATTCTTAGGAATATCTAAAATTCCCCATCATTACTTAGTTTCCCTTACTGAGGGATCGTGTCATCACTTTCATCGTCAAACTTATTCCTGATTATCACCCTACTACAGTAAGGCGATAGGCTATCTAATCTCGAAGCCTCTTCATCTCTTATTGCTGCTCTAGCAATTATCATTGCAACTTAGCCATTACAGTTGCAAGATTAGGTTCTTACGAAATTTGGTTCAGTCGTACATGCGGCGAACCATTTTCTAGTTTCTAATACTAATCCTAGACATATCTAATACCTATTCTTGCATTCATATCTTAGCATATCATATCATAGAATCATCATGACTTATCATATCATACTAGAGATTCCTCACGATCTCATCATGTCATATCGTAAACTTAGCTTATCCTCCACGCTTTTGCTGCGCAACTCTGATTTACTGGCAATCATATTCTCTAGACTTATTTGGATAAGCACGCCAAGCTGGAACATAGCTGACGTATCATCTCATATACATATCTTAGTATATCTCGATATCGCTCTAATACATAGACGGTCCTAGGTGTCATAAAAATTTAAGAATTCTCCTCTCAAGGTATCCTATACCAAGGGACCTTGCACGAGCACGAACCTCCTTGACTAGGCGTCGGCTGGCAATCATATTTTGAAGATACGGCTCTACATGACGAAATTTGGAGAGAGTCTCCATATTGTGCAACCTCTCCTTGGGTCCTATCGAAGATGCGTAGCTCTTCCTTCATTCCTTGGAATGCCAACGAAGCCTTACGGTCCTCTTCAGTCTAACCCGGATTTAACACCAGGTTCATATCTTCTATCATAGTAATATTATAACCTCACGTAATCAATATAAATAAAACAAAGTAGGAAAACAAACTTACAAAACTGTGGCGCTGGCGGCAGAACTGTGAAACTGGATGGCAGGAAAACTTTCTCTGATACCAAACTGTAACGCCCCGACTTACACCATCTACGTAGGGGAACGACTACGCAGACGTGGGCCGGGTCGTCACCTTACTTACTTACTTAACTTAATTCTTAAAAAGTTTTAAGCTTGCTGAAAATTCCAGTGTAATTTTTTTTTCTTTAAAATTTTATTTTAAAACTCTTTTACTTTGAAATTTAACTTGACTTAATCTTATACTTTTTCTCGTACATAAAACTTGACTTATCTTCATACATATTCATATGTACTCACTTGAGTACCAAGATCGTGGACCAGACCCGACCTAGCGCGGATCGGTACAACACGAGGCAACTTGCTTGCCATACATACATAACTTTGACATTCATACTTAAAACATCATGAAAACCCTTTTTTATTACAACATATTTTATAGAGTATATTTTTCAAAACACGTGGCGGTGTCCATCCCACATTTCACAGTCCGCAGCACCAACTCTCCACAGTATTGCATCAAGTACTGCCGTTAGGTTGCTTACCTACAGCATGAACGTAAGTAATGAGCTAATTGCCCAGTAAGTACAATATTCAATCCACAAAACATTTTTCATACAAGAATACGTGAGCCGATTATGTTTTCTTATAAACCAATTATGCTTTCATTAACTTGGTTCTATTATCTTATCTAACATGTCATGTCATATGTGCACGTACCGTGGTACATAGTTATAGAGTGGTTGGAGGCGGCCAGTCCAAACCAAATCAAACCATGAAACTAATCGTTTACATAGAGTGATTGGGGCAGCCAGTCCAATCCAATTCAAACCATAGACTAAAACCATTTAAACCTGCCCTCGTGGCAAGTCGGTACGACACAATAACATTAACTTGTCTTATTTATCTCGTGACTTATTCTTACCGTGTGATTTAATATTTGTGAACATGCTTCATGATGTCACGTATACAAACATACAACATAAAATACACTCAATCATAATATATCATAACATAACTTGTCATAACATAACATAATATAACATAACATATCATAGCATAATATCATAACATAAACTTATCATGACATAAACATATCATACCATAAACTTATCATGACATAAACATATCATACCATAAACTTATCATAACATAAACTTATCATGACATAATTTAAACTTATTATAACATATCATAAACCTATCATAACATAAACTTATCATAACATAAGCTTATCATAACATAACTTTATTATAACATAACTTCATAACATAACTTAACCTTCATAACATAACTTCATAACATAGCTTAACCTTCATAACATAACTTCATAACATAGCTTATCATAACATAACCTTCATAGCATAAAATCATAGCATAACTTATCATAAACTTAACATAACATATCATAGGTAGATCATGTAAATCAATACATGATTTCTTAAAAACATAACATGCAACAAAAACGTTTTGTCCATGCTGTAGGTGGAGTTGTACTTACCTCTCATCCTATGCTCTTGGTCTATCGTCCTATCGAGGCACGATGACATCTCATATTCCTGTTTCAAACAGGACGTAAGATATGGATCGTTAAAGTCGTTATATTTATTATAAATCATAATTATTAAATATTGGTATCCTTTAGGGTTATCTTGACTAACCCTTAAGGTTATACTAGAATCCACTTGTTAGTCAACCAGAGTCAACTATGGTCAACTTCGGTCAACTATGGTCAACCATTGGTTAATAATGGTCAACCTTTTAGGGTCGACCTTGGGCTCTGGGCTAAGCCCAGTAACTCGGGTACTATTCCCGGTTACGGTCCGTAATCGGCTTGTTTACAATAATATCTCAAAAATTCTATTTTTCCTTACTTGGAAAAATTTAGGGAAATTAATCCAAAAACTTCTTTCCTAACTTATAAAAATCCTTTACTTAAATCGTAAAAATCCAAACTCTTGGATTAGTGCTTTATAAAATTATTTGAGGTTGAAAACTGCCATTGGAACAGTTTTCTATAATCAAAACAATAATTTGTAGTAGAAAAATAGTTTTCTAAAGACATTTGTAAAACTAGTGGTGCAGGAATTTTCGGATTCCCTGCGCACCCTTCGAAAAACGATCCCAGTTTAAAAATCGGTTCATAATCTGAAAAAGTTTTCTTCACGAAAGTTGTAGCTCTCGAAAAATGATAAAACTTTCGTGTTTTGCAAAAATTCCAATTCGGCCTAGATTCGTCCCAGTTTTTGTTTGAAACTGGCTGATCCCGAAAAACTGAGTGAAAACTGGGTCTGGGGATCAGCCACGGGTTTTGGCGTAAACGGAGGCCATTGGGGCCTTATTTTTGAAAACGGTTCACGTATTCCCCCTAGGAAAAATCGTTCCGAACAACTTTCATGTTTTAAGTTTCTCCAAAATCGGCCTCTAAGGGCCTCAATTTTCACTTTTCCCAAAACTGGTCAGTTTTACCCGAAAATGGCAGTTTTCGGTTTCAAGTTCGTTTTACATAAATTTTACGTGCACACTACCTCGAACGGCTTCGGCCGTGAGCCTATGACAACATGCAGTGCTTTTAACGTAAAACATGCAGTTATATATCGCTTAAACATCTTCATGCAAAGCAAAACCCTTGGGTGTTCTTGCACCAAACCAGGGTTTGCAAAACGTTTGGTTTGCAACACCATACATCAATCAAACACAAACCCTAAAACCTAATTAGAGCAGAAAATTAAATGAGCTTATGCTCATACAAATCAAGCTTGAAATACACTTAAATCTCCAAATTGAAACTCAATTAAAAAGCTTAGAACCAATAGAGATTTACCTTAATTCACACCAAAATTGGTGCTAAGTTTTGGGCGGTTTTGGGTCTAACACTTCCCCCCCTTGCTCAACACCATAACCGGCCATAAACACAAGGAAACAAAGCACATAAGCATCTTGTTCTAAACTCAATAAGGGACTTAAGATTAAAGGGATTTACCTTTAGGGTTTGGGATTTGGGTTCTCAAGCTTGAATCCCAAATTTTCCCTTTCTCTTGGCTGCCACTAAAACCGGCCTTGCTCCCCTAAAGCACCAAAATTTTCAGCCACTTGATGGCTGCCTCACTAAAAATCCGGCCATCAAGAAATCCGGCCAACTTGAATTTTTTTCTTACTTTCCTCTCAAGAAATCCGACCACCACAAGGTCTTTTCTCTTGCTTGGGGTTCGGTTTCTAATGGAAGGGAAAGGAGAAAATGAAAGGCTTAGAATGGGTTTAATTGGTTAATGAGCAAAATACTTGCTCATCAAGCCACCTAGGTGAGGTGGTGTGGCCTTATTGGCTAGCCATTCCCTTAGAGAACAAGGGAAAACTTCTTTCCCTAAAGTCCAAATGATGAGGTGTCCTCCCCCCCTTGGTGTGGCCGGCCATGAAGAGCTTTGGAGTCCAAGTGCTTGTTCAACAAGCAATTGCTTGCTTCACCTAGCTTATGTCACCTTGGTGACATCATCACCAAAAATTTCCTTGCCCTTCAAGGCTTCAATGACCGGCCATTTGTTGAGGGTGAGCCAAAAATGGCTTGCTTACCAAGCAACTTGGTTGATTACATCACCATGCCTATGTCATCAAGCTAAAAGCTTGCTCTCCAAGCCACCAAGGAGAACCGGCCATGCAATGGTTGTGAACAAAATTTGGGCTTGTTCTAGAACATGTGTGGAAGTCAAAATGATGATGTGTCCAAAGGTGGACCTACCACACCTAGCTTGTGTCGCCAAACTAAAAGCTTGCTTCATTGTAACCAAGCTAACTAGATTTGTAATCAATCATTGGCCTAACATTGGCCTAGTTGGAGGCTTAGTTAGGAATATCAATAAATTCCTATTTTGTCCCTTTCTTCCAAAAGGTCTTATATTGCTTAAGCCAACTATTTTCGAGTCTCGTAGTTAATTTTAACGAGAACTCAAACATATACTGATATTTAACTCAAATCATGAGTTTCATATCATCATATAAAATTAAATCTTAAATTTTCCTTGTCAAAAGAAAATTATAGATTTATCGTAATTTCGGGTTCTTACAGATTTATTGTTTGATATGACAATTTGCGATTTGTCGATTTGTGATTTGCTTGGTTTGTGATTTACAAGTTTTAATTTGTGATTTGCTTGGTGTGGGTTTTTTGGTTTGGTGATGGAATTGAAGAATGAGTGGCGATTTGATGGGTATTTTGTTTTTACTGTTTTTCCATTTGTGGTGAATGAAAATAATTGAATATAAAAACAGCAAGAAAAAAAAAAAAAAAAAAGAGAAAAAAAGGTTGATTTCCTGATTGCAAAAAAAATAAAAAATAAAAAATACGGGGGGGGGGGGGGGGGGGGGGGGGGGGGGGGGAATATTCGTTGTTAAAAAAAAAAAAGAAAAAACGTTGATTGTTGGATTAAAAAAAACAAAAAACAAAAAATAGTGAAAAAAAAAGATCGAATCATTTGGGACAAAATATGTTCCTGTTCTCGTTAAATCTGAAGTTGGCTGACATTCTCTCCAAGACGGTGTTAATTCGAGAAATCTCAAAGATTTTAGGCAAGTTGGTATGCACCAACTTGAGGGGGAGTGTTGAGTTTTTGTGGATTTAATCGATTGATTGATTGAATATTCTTGTAGTTATCATTTTGTGATTCTTTCCATGTTTAGAGATTATGCAAAATTGTCCATATCAATTAGCAAGATTGTAGGGCTTAATTTTAAGTTTCCTGATTGTAATTTATCTCTATATAATCTTGTACAAATTCAATAAAAATTGTGAATGAGAATTATTTGAATAATAAATTTCAAGTGGCTGAGCCAATTTGGAGTACAAAGTTGTTCAAAAAGTTCGTTAATATAAAGATTTATTCGAAATACACTTTTGGGTAGGTGCATAAATATATTTTGGGTGTAAATTTTTTTTATCAAAACTCCCACGAGATATCGACAAATAAAAGGGAGAATATCGATATGAAATATTGTTATCGGTAAAGATTTATGATAATTTGTGTAAATTTTTGTGATATTTCAGAATAATTTCGGAAAAGTATCAGTGACTTGAAAATATATCACAAAACTTGATATTGATATATATATATATATATATATATATATTTATTCATAAAGATTCTAAGATTTTCTTTAAGACCTAAAAAGAAAAAAAGAAAAAAAAACTAGTCAGGCAAATAATTAGGAGAATTCACAGTTTGATTTTATTCATGGAAGTATAATGGTAAGAGATCAACAAACCTATACATGGCATGTTCACAATTATATATATCAAATACAATTCAAATAACATACCGTGGTACTAGTATTATTTAAACTAAGATGACATTTAAATCATTTTAGGTTTCTTTCAATATTGAGATATGTAATGCTTATTAAGTTTCTTATATGAAACTCGTTTATTTATACTTCTGTTTGATGTTATGCTATCCTAAAATACTAGAAATTTGTTTTAAAACAAATTTTGACAAAGAAATTTGGCATATCCACCGAGATCTATATTGTTTCTCTAAAATTTTCGTAGGAGTATTGATATTTCTATCAATATTCATATTTTCAACAATATTGGTCGAGCCAAGGGATCAACAGCTAAGAAGCATTATGAGATATTTTTGAAACGTCTAAAGAAAGGAAAATAGCTAACGTCACTTCTACTTAAACCTAGCTACTAATCTTAAGTTTAAATGTGTAAATGGGTGCTCGAAAGTCAAAAAAAAAAAAAAAAAAAAAAAAAAGAAAAAAAAAGAGAGAAAATGTTCTGCAAATTCATTCCTACTTAGAACTTGTGCTCATCTAAAGTTAGCATGCTTGTTTGGGTTCTTTTTTTCATTGCAAAGTTGAAAATATGTGTTTCAACTTAGGAAATTCTAGTATATATGGTAGGATTTGAATCCATTTGGAACAAATAGAAGTGTTCCAAAGAAATTATCTAATTAACCAACATAAAATCTTCTCTCTCTCTCTCTCTCTTTCTCTTCTAGAATAATAAGAAGGTTAAAAAACCAAAAATAAAAATGTAAAACAGGGAAAGGGAAAACTATCAGATTATTTCATTGATTATCGCACCAGTTATATTCGTAGTACACGTAACCAAGGATGAAAATGTCGATGACAATGAAGTTGTTGAGGTTTTTGATTTATGAATATATACTCTCGACAGAAATATCAATATCAGTGGATAATACATAAATATTAGACACTGAGAAAATCTTGAAGTTCAACTATATTTAAGGCATAATCCGGTTAAGAGCCAAATGAGGACCGCTTTAAGTAAACTACAGAGTACTTATGGGTCCAGATTTCATGTATTAGTAGAAAACTCTCTATGGCCTAGTTGAGTCATGGTGAGACCAACTTCAACTGAGAGGTGACCAGTAATGACTAGCGGAACTCTACTCATCGATCGGTATGTAACACCACCCGACTCAAAAGTCTCAGCATGGAGTAAAAAGGCCATAAGCCGGGAATAACGAAGGCCTTAAAAATAGCCGAGAACATTATAGGACCATAAGCTGGGGACAAAAAATGCTGTAAGTTTGGAAGAACAAATGTGTATCATGCAAAGAAGAAGATTCAATAAGGCATACAGCTGAGAAGAATATTATCTTATAGGATGCGTGGAAACAAAGCAAAAGATGAGGGTGGAAAAATGGAACATTTCAATGAAAATTAGCATGGTTTCTACGAAAGAGTGACACACAAATCGGGGAAAAAAAGTGGAAGTACCATGTTGGCCATTTCATCAACAGTATATTTGCTTAACTTCTGGTAGAGAGCAAGAGAATTCAGCTGTGTATCTATCAAGTTTGTTATATCGAAAAACAAAAAATAAAATATATATATATTTAATCTTACCACCCCCCCCTCTTCCTCCTCTTTTTGTCTTATGTTTTAAGCAAATGAAGCAAATAAGAAAGTCATCACGTAATTAATGTTGGAGGAGGAGGGAGAGGGGGAAAAAAAAGAAGGTTTGCTTATTTGTGACCTATATTATTCAGCTGAATAAAGGAGGTACACGGAATTGGGAGGCAGTACTTGATACTTAGGTAAGAGAATAAAGTTATTCTGATTGCAGCCTTGGAAAGTAAGTAACTCTTAAAGAAATTAAACAACTTTATTCAATTTTCCAACGAATCTTTCCATTTAGCCCCTAAAGAATCATTTCTTTGATAAGAAGCAAGGACTAATTCTTTCCAACCAAAAAATTATAGGAAAAAAAGAAAAAAGAAAAAAGTAAAATAGAGCATGGATAGATTCCTTCCATTTTTTCTTCATTTCATAATGAAGACATTAGATTAAGTAGAACTAATTATCTATTGTTTCCATTGCCAAAAAAAAAAAAAAAATGGGAAAGAAAAGAAAATGTAGTAAACAAAGACTCCAAGAAATACGTATAATTATGTGTTGAATATTCTGGCTTTAGTTTCATTTTATCTTTTAACAATCACAACGTAGTTTGGATGCCAATTCGTGTTGCAACTTGTAACCATGGAATCAATATCATGTGGGACAATGCGAGGTGAAAATAATTAACCTGGAAATGGGCATGGGAAGGTAAACTAAAGGATCAAGAACTGGTCTGCTTATTCAAATTTTTTGCAAACTATTACGCTTAAACTTTTCAGGACTGGTAAATCAGTTTCCGAACTAACTATATCTCGATAATTGCTTTAAATTTCAGAATCTGTTCAAAATGGTCCTTTTAATAGTTGTGTCAATTTTTTTTCCTACCAAAATTGATATGTGCATGTCACGTGGACAATGAATGATGAGGGGCAAAAACCGTGTCTCACATGTCGAAAACCTTCTATAATTAAACAAATTTTTATCGAAATAATCATTGATATAATAGATTTTGAAATTTGATTGGTTAATTCCTACGATACTTAGTTCAACATACTTATTTTCTAAATAAAAAATGGTCCTTAATTTTGATAACTGTTCAACTTTTTTAAACAAAATTGACATGTGCACATGTCACATTGAAAGTGAATGAGAGGCAAAAACCGTATGACACACATGTCGAAAACCTTTTATAATTTAACAAATTTGATCTAAATGATCATTAATACAATATATTTTAAATATTTGAGTGGTTAATTTCAAAGACTCTTAATTCGGGAACAGATTTTCTAAATGAAAGAAGTTCACGGTATCCATACAAAAAGCCATTTGAATGTACGTAATTGTTAAAGTACGTAAAAAGAAATAAATCTAAACATTGCTTATATATATGCTTCTCCCATAAATTTCACAATATAATTTTGGCATATTATTAACTCGATCATGAGGAACGTGTGTAACACGATGAAGCGTTCCTTTTGTAATGTACGCTCATTATGGAATAATATTTTTCAGAGTTGTTCATAGTTTTATTGTAAATGGGTGGAATATTTAAGACCACTTTATTCAGTTCAGCTTTCGCAGTTCAAAAAGCAATAAAATGAAATTAAAAGATTCCTTACTTCACTCTTCTGTACAACCACAATATTCAAATCCGTCTTATGTATAAATTAAGATACAACTTGCTATCATCGCATGTTCAAAGTCTCTCCTAGACCTTAATCTTCCCAAAGAGTTTAATAAATAAATAAATAAACACAAAAAAGATAGAGAGAGATTCATTTTTGTTTCGTATGGATTATGCACTCTCCTTCTCCCAAGTACTCACTAGCAGTACTCGCCCCAAGATGATGATCATTTCAGCAAGATCATCAATGGCAAAACCCGAATTTTTCATCAGAAAAAACCTTTGTCCATCAATTTCCCAAGTCTCTAATGTTGTTTTTAGTGGTGGTACTTCTAAGTTACTTAGAAGCCCACAATTCGGGCATCATGCCTTGGTTAGCCCTTTGGTGCATGCTCAACATGACGGCAAAGGCCATGGCGGCGATGGAAAAACCACAAGAAAAATAATTAGCTCCGAACCTGCAGCTACATTGGGGGCGTCTTTCGTTTTGGCCTGTGTTCTTGGGATCTTCTTTTTCGGCTCCATGTTGGTGGCGAGCCCCAGAACAGCCATGGCTAATACCCCTTCCAGCACTACTTTTGATGGTATATATACGAGGAGCGGGTATCAAGTTATACATGAATTTATGGCCGACGTTGTGTTCTTAGGCTCACCTACGACCGTGCCTCGGCTTAAGGTTACAAACTTTCTTTCTTTTTTTTATTTTATTTTATTATTTTCCAGAGCAAACTTCCAATCATCTAGATTATATTAGGGAATGTTAAAATATTAGGACAATAAAAACATCTAAAATGTTGAGTTTACCTAGATAGTTAAAAATTTTTAGACGAAAGATTTTGTGCCCGGTCAGAACAATTATTCATATATAAATATATCTACATATTCTTTAATTGGTGAATTAGCTCTGATTAAAATGTAGTAATTAATCTTTATGTGGTAACTACAATCCAGTTTTTAGCAGTTTTTGAAGTGAAAGACTATTATGAGACAAATTAATAGTTCAAAAACTGTGTTCAGGACATTGTAAAATAATTTAGAGGTCAAATACGAAATGAAATTAATGCTATATACGTATACATTTGTGCGGTATGCTTGTAGGAACGAGCGTTGATGAAAATGAAAGAGGGAATGAATCATGAAGAGGTATTAAAACAAATGAAAATAGCAGCTATGACTCTTGATACCGGCCCCGCAGAACAATACGATCTCCAGATGGCGCTTGTAGAAATTCTGATTCTTCAGGTTTTTCTTAAAACTCTGTTTGAATTATCAGTTTGTAACTTAATTATTTCTCACTAACCTTGCACTTTAGAACTGAATAAAAAAAAAAAAAAAAAAAGAGAAAAATCAATTTTTCTTTTTGTAAAACATGCATTTGATAAATTAATTGATTGTTAAAGGGAAAATATGAAGAAGCTTTGACATATAAATGTCTCGACGAAAAAAATGTGGAGAACCCGCCTTCAGATCTGATTCGACGTTCATTTTACAGGGTAATTAATTCTTTCAATTACATATATCCCATGTGTAAGTGTACGTAAACGTGTACTAAAAAACATGTATGTATACGTACACATGTCTAGATGTACAATACAGCATAGATGTGTATATACATTTAGGAAGTCTTAAATCTTATGATAATTTGGTCAAATACCGAAATGTCGTCGCTTAATATCTACAACGACTAAACGTCGTCACTACACGTAGTCGTTAAAAGATGGTGTTAAACAAAAAACCTTTTTTTTTTTTTTTTTTTTTTCACTTTTACAGGCCATTATCCATACCGAATTGAATAACAAAAATGAAGCAAATAAGGCTTGGAAACTATTTTGCTGTGACGGATTCGACGAAGGATTACCGGATTTTTCTACAAATGACGCAAAATAATCTCCACCCAGCGTCGGCTGAAATATTTGCATTTACTTACAGGAACAAATTTTCATTATATTGTTTAAGCTGATTTGTTCAAGTCTGGGATTAATTTGTTCAGAAATATTCGCTTTTGAAAGCATATTTTATTATGGCCGCAGTATTATTGCTTATAATTAGACACAATAAAAAGGTGTTTTTACCTCTAATTATACATATCATACTTAGCTTTTGATCCTCTTATGAGGAAAAAAAAAAAAAGAAACTTTTTCATACTTCTAGACTAGATTCTAGCTTATCCTTTAACACCACGACAAACAACCCTCCCCCCCAAATTATTATTATTTTTTTGGTTAAATTTGGGGGATTTGAACTATTCGTCTTTCATCATAAACATGAAATCACCATTGCCCTGCAAACATTAAAAAATATATATGCATTGTCACTACTGTATTGTTACATAAGCAATTAAAAAAAAAAAAAAAAAACCTTGTGATTAAAGTATCATGACAAAAAAGTAATGACTACTTAATTTGTAATACCAAGTTTTTTCACAATAATACGATTTCTTTTGTTTTAAGAAATTTGTACAAAATATGAAGATATGCATGAAAAATCCCGGTTAAGGGTTTTTATTACGTTTTTGTGAGTTTTATGATTTTATAAGACTCGAAAATGATTGCTTAGTCAAGAAAATGACCTTTTAAGCAAAAAGGAGCAAAATCACCAAAAATTTTATGTTGGTCAAAGTTTGACCGAAAAACGTCGACGGTTGACCAAAAAGTCAACTGTTGACCACGGGAGTCAAAGTTTGGCGGGAAAGTCAGCAGTTGACAAGAAAGTCAATGGCGGACGAGAAAGCCAAAGATTGACCCAAAAAGTTAAAGAAAAAGGTTGTACGATTAAATAATTCGCAGTATAGAATTGTACTGCATAAAGCCGTTTTTATAATTCAAACAATATGTTTAGGATTCAAGACCACCATAGGAAATCAAGCACAATAATTAGAATATCTTGGGCCAAGTGGTTCCAAGTTATGAGAAAATTTTTATATAGTTCATTATTACACAGATGAATTTTGGACTGCAGTTCAAAATACCAATACTGTGTATAAGCGAATCCAGTATTAGAAATACCTGTGTTAACCTAAAAATGGACTGTCTAATAGTAAAAAGTGACAAACAAGCCTTAAACTAGGCTTACCTCACTCACTTTTTAATTATTACATCATTTAGCTAAATTAATGAAAAAAATTGGAAAGTAATGTTGGATGCTTCTTCAGTAAGGTGGCCGGCCAGCTGTAGGGGGGGTCAAGGGCTGATTGCAAAAAATTTGAGGGACTAAATGTTGCAATTACAAGGAATTTCCAACCTCTATAAATAGGGGTGCCTTAATTCACAAAAAAATTAGAAAAGCTAGCAAAATTATGCCCAAATTTCCACTCAACTAAAACCAGTTTTTAGAGGAAAGAAAAGAGTGAAATCTCAGCCAAGATCAAGGGAAAAGAAAGTGAGTGGATCGGGTTTTGTGAAAGGGAAACAAGCAAAAGTCAGAAAAAAATTTTGAAACCACCTTAGGCCTAGTGGCCGGTTTTGGAACCAAGGAGAAAGGCAAGAAAAAAATTCTTAGAACTAAGTGAGATTAGGGTTTGTGAGTGTTTGGATTTTGGTTTGGAGCATCAACCAAGTATCCACAAATTTTGGAAACCTTTGGAGGCCAAAGGGGCCGGTTACAAGAAGGAAGAAAGCAAGGGAGAATCAAGCTAGGAAGGCCGGATTTTGGAGCCAAGGGGTGGCCGGATTTTGAGCAGCTGTGGTGACCTGAATTTGGGCAGGGGAAGCTGGACATTTGGGGAGCCAACTGACCTTAGAAGGCCGGCTGTGTAAGGAGGAAAAAGGAGAAGAAAAGCAAGCCAAATTTGGATCCAAAAGTGAGGTAAAACCCCCTAAACCTCTAAGCTTTTCATTTAAATTTCATTTGAGAAATTTAAATGTATTTAAGCATTAATTGTATAGAGCATAAGCTCACTGTTACTTCTGCCTTAGTTGAGAAAATTAGGGATTGTGCTTGATAGGTTAGGGTTTTGGTTGGTGGTTGAAAAAAAATGTGCATGTTAGGTGTTTGATTGTATGTTTAGGGTTTTCTAAGTTTATGTATGATGCTTATGTTGATGTGTATGATGAATGTTGAACATTAGAAACGTACTGCATGTTTGATTTAGGCTCCCGCTGTGTTCGGTTGAGGTAGGGTGAACGTAATAGGATGTAAAACGAAATTGAAACCGAAAACTGCCATTTCGGGTAGAAATTGGCCAGTTTCGGGAAAAGTTGATTTTGAGGCCTTTAGAGGCCGAATTAGGAAAAACTTAAAACATGAAAGTTGTAGAACAGGGTTTTTCCTAGTGAGCATCATGGACATTTTTTCAAAATAAGGTTCCAAAGCCTTGGTTTTTACCAAAAACCAAACCTGACCGTGCCCAGGATTAGTTCAACAAGGAATTTGAATGTGTTAACGTCCGAATTAGATTTTCCTCAAAAAACGAAATTTGTAGGAATCTTCGATAGCTAAAACTTTTATGAAGATAATTTTTCCAAAATCAGCTTTGATTTTCAAATGAAATTGGATTTCAAAGACTGTACAGGAAATGGGGAATACCTGTACAGAATTTCCTAAAACAGCATGAAAAAGGATGTTTTTGTACTTGCATAGATAAAATTGGCATTGTTAAACTGTTCCAAAGACGGTTTCCAATAGTCAATAATTTTTATGAATTTACTTTATGATTTCTAATTTTAAAAGTGAAATAAAGGGTTTTGTACCAAAAACATAAGGTTTTCTAAAAAGAAAACAAAAATGGAATTTTGTAATTTAAAATTTAATTAAGATAAAATAAAATAATCCGATTAGAATAGATTTAAACCCTAGGGATACTCAATGTAACCAAGTAGGATAACGTAAAATTAAGTAAGGGCATATAACTAAGGTTATATAAGAGTGTTGGTTATACTGCCAACATTTCTAACCCTTACTTTTGTTCGATTACAGAATATAATATACGACGGTGTCCCAACGAGTTCAAGCTAGACAGGGGACACAACAATCATAAACAAGGTAAGTACAACTCCGCCTACAGCATAGGTTTTGTTGTGTATACTTGCCCAAGTATGAAATGTTAAGTGCTGCGGATAATGAAGTGTTACATGCTAAATGAC
The DNA here is from genome assembly GCA_009761775.1 of Ficus carica. Lineage (NCBI taxonomy): Eukaryota > Viridiplantae > Streptophyta > Magnoliopsida > Rosales > Moraceae > Ficus > Ficus carica. Next base: position 10,957,750 of record CM019744.1, on the reverse strand, counting down.
ATAAAAGTTATATGTTAGGATTTAGGAAATGTTACAAATGTTATGATTGTATGCTATGATTTATGAAATGTCATGAAATATGTTATGAAAAGTAAAATGCTATGAAGTATGTTATAAATAATGTTAGAAACATGTTAAGGTTAAGATATGCTATGATTTAATTATGTGAAACATCACGAAGCATGTTCACTACTTAACAAAGAATGAGATCAAATACAAGATAAAGAATGTTATGATGGCAAGCAAGTTGCCTGTGTCGTACCGACCCGCGTTAGGTCGGGTTGGACTATGGATTGAGTTGGAATTGGACTGGCCGCCCCAACCAATTCATAGTTGCGCGCCCGGTACTGACACCTATGGGGCCCATATGTTAAGATAAGCTAAGAAAGCAAGTTATGAATGATAAGAAAGCATAAGTGGCTCATGCATATGTAGGATAAGTTACTTTATGTTATGTTATGTTAAGCTATATGATGTTATGCAATGATTAAGTTATATAATAGGACAGTTGTACTTGCTGAGCGAAAGCTCACTGTCTTACGTCTATGCTGTAGGTAAATAACCTGCTAGCAATTGCTGATACAAGATGGAGGGGCGAGGCTTGGCGGACTGTGAACCGTGGGAATTATAGAGCCGCTACGCGTTGTGTAATTATTTTATATGTTATTTATACGCCGAACGACTTTAATTAATATTCGTTATATCTTACGTACGCCTTCGTATGTGTGTCACACTGTATAAAAAAAAAAATTTCCGCTGTTTACATCAAATAAATAAGTACGAAAAATATAGATATGTATGTATGTACGGTAACGGCCTGTGCTAGGCGGGTCGTTACATAATTATCTCGTGACTGAAAGTTTAGGTTAAAAAAAATTGTATAAAAACACATTAGTAATATGTATCTAAAACTTAATTTAATATTTTTACTAAAAACCAATTATGGGATATAACATAATTTCTAAACCACAAAGTTTGCAGTTAGCAAAATAGATAGCCGGCAAATCACGTTACTCCAAATTGATTTTCTACCGAGTTATACACCTAACTTGGTAATTCAGTAGTACCTTTACATACACACACACACAGACAATTATATACCCTTCAATCGCCAATTGGGGGAGGAGGGGGGGGAAGAGAAAGAGAGAGGGGATCAAAAAAAAAAATCACACCTTTGGTAGAGATGAATCCTTGACTAAAATTCACAGCTTGGTTATATCTCTGCAAATAAACTCATGAAATATTCTGCTAAGACTTAACCGAAGTGTCTGCCGGCTGACGAGGGTAACGCTGTGTTTGGAAGAGGCGAAAAGTGGGAGGAAAAAAATATAGAGGAATTTTGTGAGAGAAATTGGAATTGTAGGTTGGTAGGAGGGGAAACTGAAGAGAAGAGGGGAATTTTTTCTTTTTAATCGGTTCAACTATTTTTTGTCTCTCCAAGAGTGGAGAGATTTTTAGAATGAATACTCATTACAACTTGCATAATAGTTAAATTACATTTTTGTAGTCGTTTTTAAAATAATGTGTTGTTTAGACCTCTGTTTCCAACCTCTGTTTTTTATGTCATATCAAAATCCGAATACATTTTAAGTTTTTACATTATTCAAAAATCAGTTCATTTTCAATTCAAAATTCAACCAAATACACATTTCTAAACTAGTAGAAAAACTAGATTCCACGATGATTTTTAACCGTTGTCAAGAGATACCACGATGGTTAGAAAACCATCGTGAAATCCACAATCGTGGTATGTCTATGACATACATAGCACGACGGTTTTAAAACCATCGTGGAAGGCCATTGTTACCTGGCCATTCTATTTTTAGCACCAAATATTCCATGACGGTTTTTCTGAAACCATTGTGGAATGTGTACTTTCCACGACAGTTTTTATGAAAAACCATCATGGAATGCGTACTTTTCACGATGGTTTTTATGAAAAATCGTTGTGGAATGTACCTTAATTTTTTAAAAAAAAATTTGCACCCCATAAATGTTAATTACATGCTAAACTTGCAAAGCCAAAAACTACTGCATAAAAAAGAAATAACATTTATAAATATATAGTACGTGAAGAAACTTTTCAGCAAAAGAAAAGAAAATAGAGGGAAAGAAACACATTTTTTTGTGTTTTTTTTTTCTCTGTAGTTGATCTAAGAAGCTTCAAAACCAACCTAATACAAACATGCAAATTCATGTTTATGGTACATAGATCCTTTGAAGTTCCAATCAAATAAGAAATTAACTTTAAAACTTTGTAAATTCCTAACCCCACCTTAAGCCTTTAGAAAGAAAACTAAAAAACAATTCAATAGAACCTATATCATATAGCTCAAATTGAAAATCATGCACAAGTTAGCATTGAAATTTTAATGTTAGTTCAATAGATATCTTCACACTTGCAATATCAAAGCATTACTATCTCAAGGAATTTCAATTGTTTAGAATTCCGACCATAATTTAAGAGTGCTATCAAGCAAATAAAGGAAATACATTAACAAGAGGAAGTAAAGGTTCACCTACCAACGTAGCACATTCTTTTGCAAGGCCAGGTTCAGTTGCAGCCTGCAAGTTGAGACTATTGTGTGCTTCATCCAAGTCCTATTAATCATCCAATTGATGTACATATTAGGATTTTTACCTCACTAATATAAACTGAGAATTTTAAGTTTTTATTGAGCTCTCAAATAAAAGTAACAACAAATCAAAGTCTTACATCATTTGTGGAATTCATAACAATGCCGAACTATAATTCCACTCTTGTGGAATAAAATAAACAAATACAAAGTCATAAGCCTTTTAAACTTTTTGGAACTTCTTTTTAGCTTTGGGATAATCTTTATTCGTATCTGAGTATAGTTGCTTTGCAAGCTGAAAGGTAATAATTGAAAAATCAAATAAATGGATTGATCACATTTTATATAACACATAATACTAGTTCATTGCATTCTTACAAGAGACAGAAATTAGTAAAATTAGAACAAGAACTTTCTAGCTAGTGGCTAACATATAGTCATATGTGAAGGACATTAGGTCCCATTGATTCCAGTAAATATATATATATATATATATATATCATTATTTCACGATAACTAAGCCAATTTTAGGTGATATCCGTATTTAGAAACATATCATTTTCATCATTTGAAAAGAAGAAAAACATGTTCTTGGTCATTATAAACATGTGTACAGGCCATAAACATATCCTATACCTTTCTTTGGTAGCTTAGCAAGAAAATTATGATAAAGCAATAAGGTCATGGTAATCTCTTGAAGCCATGGCTAAAAAAATGGGCAAAAACCAACAAAAGCTCCATAGTTATGTCAGGTTCACTGAAAAATGCACAAAACATAGAACTGCTTAATAATGCATAAAACACCAAATAATGCTCAATCAAGCATATTCTAGTCTACATTACTTTTGATGTAGTATGCATTAGAGCATTAAATTAAATACCTTATTGAAATTTGAAATTTAATTCTGCAAGGCTTTCATTTTCTCATTGATTATACTCCTCCTCTATTCACCCAACAACTACATAATCACCATTCACAACTCCCCAATCAAAACATCGAACGTAAAAAAACACAAAAACAAATTCCAGTCATCTCGCAACGAACATTTTCTGACAAGTTATGGACCTCCGCGGCTCTGCTTCTTTTGGATGAACTTCTAGGAGGATCAGAATTGAATGGCACCTCTGATGCCTCAGGATTCTTCCAACTCCAACCAAAAAAAAAAACTTTGAGTACACAATGAAAATCTCTTCGTTTTCACATATACATATATATAGTTATATATGTATATGTGTGTATAGATATCTTGAAAATTTCACCCACAGAATCAAAACAAACAAAACAAAATAGAAATTAACTGCATAAATAGAAAAATAATACAAGAGTCAAATAAAAAAAATCATCAAATTCAGATAATAATTGAATTACCAGGTTTTGATATTCGTGGGACAAACAGCGAGTGAGGTATTACCATTGAAGTGAACCATTTGAGGGAAATGCTCTGTCTTTATTGTTTTTAATCAAATGAATTCAATTTTAAAGAAGAGGACAGAATTTGTGGGTTAGAGTTTATATGGTGGATTTGATTTGATTAGGAAATGATGGAGATAGAGAGAGTGATGGCAATGGCTGATAAACCCTAATTTGTTAAAGAGAGAGAGAAAGAGAGAGAAGGTCTAGTAGTTGAGCATTCAACCATGTTTCATGAGAGAAAATCAAACCAAGAGTCCCACGACCATGGCAAAGGAGCAGTCCAGCGACGGAAGGGCAGTAGCTTTGATGGAGCACATGACGTCGACAGGGTGAAAAAGAAAGAGAGGGGGGGAGGGTTGCTAGCGAACAAAAGAGAGAAAAGGTAGGGCGGCTTGCAAAGGAAAGAGGGAGAAGGCAGCGCGGTGTTGGCAACGCAGGGGTGACAGCGACAACAACGGCAAAGACAGGGCGACGACAAGGGTTATGGTTCGTGATGGGCTAGAGAGGGAGAGAGTGGGCATCGAGTTCATAGGGTTTAGAGAGAGAAATTTAACTCATGAGGTTTTGAATTTCTTCGAGCATATTTCACGACCGTTTTTACGGTCGTGGAAACTAGACATTCATGACTGTTTTTGAAAATGGTCGTGGAATCTTGAGTTTCTATGATCATTTTTAGAAATATAGTTTCATATCGCATTTTTGTCATATTTTACACGACGGTTTTTTAAAAATGGTCGTGTACTCTAGATTTTGTAGCAGTGAAACAAAACTCCAAAAATCTAAATTCATTATTATCCAAACTAGCACTAAGATAATAATTGTTTGTTGGCAATTATAGTCATTTACTTGATCATTCATTTTCTTTTCTTCATAATCGTATATATCATACCAAATAAGATAAATTCCCGTTCACATTTTCTTTCCCTCACATATTTTCTGTCCCTCACCTTTTCCTTCTCTCTTAACAAACGGAGGGTAAGTGATGAAATACCCATACTTCTCTGAAACATGGTTGTTAATGTTCAACCCTTTAAATCAAAATGTCAACCCAACCCCAAGGAAAGCCTACTAAGGTAAATTATGGACCAAGGTGGCGGCCGTTATCAACCGAGATGGTAAAAGATTGTTATTCAAGCTTGACTTGATTGAGTTAATGAAATTTAAAAAATCAATCATCAAGAAATAAGATAATTAAATACAATCATAAGTTACTTAACGAAGATAAATCTAAAAGACCTTGTAATTTCCAAACAAGTAATTCATTAATCAAAACATAAATATTTATTTAAGTAATCAAATCATTAATAAAATAAGATATAAATAACTAATTATCAAGTGAATTAAGATTAATGAATAATGAGAAATTAATTAAGTAATTTGCTATTAATTAATGACTAACTAATGTAATTTCAGACATAACTTAATAATAATATCACATATATTGCAAGGTGGTGAGTTCAAATCCTCCACCCCCAATTTAAAAATAAATGATGAACTAAATATTAGATAATAGTTAATAATTTGATTAATCAACAAGATTATCAAGAAAATTATGAATCATTATTAATATAATGATTAAGTAATTAATAATTAATAATCAATTAATGGTCAACTAAATAACACCAAATGCATTAACCGACTAAGGGCGTAATCATTAATTACTAAGTAATTATCGACCCATACTTAAGAAGATATTCTAAAGAGTAACTTGGCCAGAGCTAATTAAGAAATGATCATATATAAGTTAATTGAACTTATTTAAGGGGAGATTCTCATGCCATAATTAGGAAATTCAAAACCCAAATGAGGCATTGTTGATACCTATTATTGTATAAGGCCTTTTTCCTAAGTCCCAAGCCCAATATTCGTATTCCGTGATATGAATGAGCTCATTTCTTGGACCTAAACTATGCTCAAGAAACTCGCATGGGTCGTGGTTTGGTGGGTCATAAGTAATCATATAGGCCAATTTATTCTTGGTCAAAATAAGTTTTGGGGGGGGGGGGGGGGGGGGGGGGGGGGGGGCGGGGGATATCAAGATAAATGAGTAATGGAGAAATACTCAATAAAACTCATTCTCTTACCATCATAAGTGATAGCCCAAAAAGCCTATATTTTCTCGACCCAAAAGGGTTGGTTCTAGAAGCCTTCTACAGTTGTGTCAGCCACTCCAGAGACCAAAATAGTGCCTTTTGTGTTTATTTGACCTGTCTCTAGAATGCTCTTATGTTTCAAATTGGTTTGTCAAGATAAATGAGTGATTGAGAAATACCCAAGAAAACCCTTTCTTTTTTTGGTGAATAAGAAAACCCATTCTCTTACCACCATAAGTGATAGCCAAAAAATTATTTTCTGGACCCAAAAGACCTAAAAGGGTTGGTTTTAGAAGCCTCTTACAGCTGTGTTAGCCACTTCAGAGACCAATGCAGTACCTTTTGTGTTTCTTTGACTTGTCTTTGGAGTGCTCTTTGGTCTGCCTCCAGAGGCAACGTGTTTGTACATATTTGCTCTGGCTTCTTGCTTTGGACCAATCCTTGGCAAGCCACCTCTCTAGAGAAGGAAAAAGCAGCCTCTAGAAGCTTCTAAGCTTCTGAAAAACACTGCAAGTTTGACTATCTAGTCCCCATCACTTCTCATTTCTAGTGTTTCTTCAAATCTAAATAGACAATCGTCATATCTTGGATGCTAGAAATAGGATGGTGTGTGTCAGAGGCCTTCCATAGCCCGTGAGCTTCTCTGTCCCAAGCTACCTCCAAAATAACTCAAGACTTCCCCTATAAATAGCTCCCCTTTCTATAGAGCAAGACATGATAACAATCCACACCACTCACGAAAACGCCACAACACAATTTCCCCGCCTCAAACACAACTCTCTCTCTCCATTAGAGCACCACCCAGAAGTTCATCTTTTAGTGCTAGAAACTTATAAACTCCAGTATATTCATTAAGTTCTTCATTGGAACATTCCAAAAATCACCAAAGTTCGTCTCTCAAGGCAACTTGTGTTCGTCTCAAGAGTGACCTTGAGCCACACTTAGAAACGCTTCAGAAACAGCAACCTATCTTTGGCTTACCTAACTTCGATCTCACCGGTTTCTTTTAGTTGATTCTCTTGTGTTTTATCACAAGTTCTCTCGGTGATTGGCAACAAAAGACATCTTGGGAGCCATCCTTTTTCGATTTCCTTCGAGTCTAATTGGACCCAATCATGATGGATGCCCTACCCTGGCCTTTGCTTCAGCTCTTCAACATCTCTGGCCACATCATAGTTGTAACCAGCCAGTCAGATCTCCATATTGACACTCCCGACACATCATCTACCAGATCTACCTGGCCCCATGCCCCATCAACAACCATATATAACCCAAATTGTTAAGTCAACTCAAGTTGATCCCAAGTAAAATCAAGTCATAATAATTAACTAGATTCACTTGAGGAATACTCTAACTGTTAAAGTGTTGTCAAATCAGGATGAATTTCTGACCAAAAAGTATGCGAGGAAAGTTCAAAAATATACAAATTAAATCTCAGCTCGATTCTCTAAACTCTCATCCATGTCCCGCAAAAATGGAGCTCTTGCAAGGGATAGAAGATATTATTCTATGAACTGAGTGTGTACATTATACAAGCAATCTTATAATAAGTTAATTGTTAATTTGTATTGAACATATAATGTTCTCTTACATGTGAAAATCACAACACAGTTTCTGGAAGTTCTCAACGTTGACATCAACCTATTCTAAAATTTCAGGAACTCATCATTTTAAAGTTAGACAAGTTGAAGAGAAAAATTATTACACAATACAAAAACAGAAAAACTAAAAAAAAAAAAAAACCAAAACCAAAACAAAAAAACAAAAACAAAAAAACAAAACTTTCAGTGACAAGAAATTTCTAGAATCTATTGTCAATGCATTTGAATTGGCGGTATTGTTTGAGGAATTCCTTTGCTATTTTCTGCATCTTCAAAGAGTTGCTTCATTCTCGCCCTTCTCTTTCGCCATTTCCTGCAAGCTTCTTTCTTAACTTGGTCTCTCCTCGTAAGGCTCTTTTCTTCGGCACTAATGTTCTTCCACTAGTAACATCTTGAGACACTTAACTGCACTCGCTTTGCCACTCAATTTTACTGTGGTATTCAAAATAACTCTTAAAAATCATATCCTTTAGTCCATCTTCAAAAAGCACAACTTCACATGTCTCTTGATATTCTAACGCAGTTCTGCATAGAAAGAGAGATAAGGTAAACGCTCTCAACTTCTCACAACTGTCATAATATATATATATATATATATATATATATATATTCAGTTAAGCTTTTTTGTTTCTTATTCAATGCAGATGCATATCATATTCTGTGTACATGTTGAAAGAAAAAAGGAAAAAAAAAAAAAAGTTAGAAGCTAAAGTCAAACCTCATAACACTGGACAGTACCCCCATAACCTGTCGCTTGGCAAAATCTTATGTAAAGGGGCACGACAGTATAGCTACATCAAACCATTGCAAACACCAATGCCGTAAGATAAAAAAAGCATCTTCGTTTAACTCCACCTTAGGATTCTTCTTTTTGATATGCACTAAAAACCAGATTGAATTTAACAAACAAACACTGAAACCCATAACTATGTATATATATATTGAGAGTAGCATATGCATTTGAAATTGTAAAAACCGGATATATAATGATGGCATATTTTCCTTCCATGGTTCCGGCTTCGCAATTTTACTGCAGATGGACATGAGCAAAGACGTGCCAAAATCCGTTAGACATCGCGACTTTGTTGTTGGTGAAATCTGAAAACGATGGGTTCGTTAGACGATATGTGATAAGAGAGAGAAACCAAAAGCCAGAGGGTGAGATACGATTTCCAGGACATAGGAGCTTCTCGGCATTGGCAATGAGTTCCGTCGCCTGAAAGTCTGATGATCGGACGATGGAGGAGGACATGGTGATCGGCAACCACCAGCGATGGTCTGAGTTGAGCGAGTTGCTGAGTGGGTTCGGCCATTGATTTTGTAAGTTTAGGAAGGTGAAAAATCAAAAACCAATTCATGTGGACAGAGGGGAGTTAACAAACATTTAAAAAAAAAAAAAAAAGTATAACTAAACCTTTTTGATTAAAGCGTAGCGGAGGCTCTGTTTCGGTGCCACTAGAGGGCAAAAATGAGGGTGTTTGATTCCGATCCAGAGTATGATTGCTGACGAAGCTCTGTTTTGGAATTGCAAAACCAGAACAACAAAATTGAAACTTGAAAGCAAACAAATTTGACAAGAGAAACAAATTACCTATGAGCAGCAAGTTGTGGTGAGATTCTTATGTGAAGCAGAGAGAAAAGAGATAAGGAATAGAAACTAGAAATTATGTGTTATTGGGAGTGAGAGGTATATACGTTTACAGTTAATATTTAATCAGAAGCAATGTAAAGTTTAAAATGAAAATAAAGCGACAAGAACTTTATTTTTCAAAACCCATTTAAGTGTCAACTCCAAATTTTTCGTTTACTTCCATTTAAGCGCCAATCCAAAACTGCAGATATTACGGTTTTTTTTTTAAGTGTTTTTTTTTTCTTTTATTTATTTATTTTTAAGAATAGCAGCATAACACGATTAAATTAAAAATAAGTATTTAATATCTAAAAACAACCATTAGTGTGGTGTAGTGTTGTGAAGCAGTTACCCAAACTTTTTTTTTTTTTTTTGGAGATTTTTTACGAAGTTCTTTTTTGTTTTTTCTTATAATTTGTTTTTTCTAAGGAGTAATTCAAAATATATATGTATATATTATTGATAGTAAATATTAATCTAAATATAAATATTATTTGATAGTTTCACCAAAAAATTTTTTTTTTTATTTGATAGTAAATACACATGTGTTGCCACTAATCCGGTTATATTTTATGTACTTTTTTTTTTTTTTTTTTTTTTCTTTTCATTTTTTAAAGGTTAGATGGTGCCTTTTTGGAACGACATTCAATAACGGTTTTTCATCAAGTACCCTTGTCGAACATTCATCGTTTAATCTACATTTTGTTGCAGCGTCTTTCTCCAAACAGCAAGTACTGCACAACCGCCAGCGCCTACAAAGAGAAATGCAGCAGCAAATGCGCATGGCATACTGTAAGTGCTTGCGTTGGTTGCAATTTGATCAATATTTATTTTTGCCTAACTTGCATGTAGAGGGCACGAGAAATGTTGCTGGCCGATCAGCTATATGTGTATCTATTAAGGTTGTTAAAAGTAAAAGAATCATATAATCTTCCTTTAATCTTCTTTTTTTTTATGTTTACAAGCAGATGAAGCAAATAAGAACATGAGATTTGATGTTGAATGAGGAGGGAGAAAAAAAAAAAAGGTAGCTAGTTTGTGACCAATTAATTTGCTTAAAAAGAAGAACCATACAGAGTCTATACTTGGTAAAGAGGGTAAAGTTATTCTGATCTCAGACATGGAAAATAAGTAAAGAAATTAAAATTATATGATTGACTTTTCCAACGAATCTTTGAATGTAATATACAAAAAGAGGGCTTTAAATAATTTAAAAAAATCATTTCTTGGATAAGAGGCAAGAACTGGTTCTTTCACCAAAAAAAAAAAAAAAAAGGGGCAAGGACTGATACCCTCCATTGTTATTATTTGTACCTCTAATTCATAGTGAAGATTAGCAGAACAAAAATATTGTTTCTTGATAAATAAAAAGAATATGTAGTAAATAAAAGACTCGAAGAAATATGCATGGCCGTGTGCTAAACATTATGGCTTCAATTTCTTTAATTACATGGCAGGCGATTGTGCATTATATATGTGTGTGTGTGTGTGTGTGTGTATTATCTGTTTGATTAATGAAGAGAGGAAAACTGATACAGAGATGGCCAGAACATCATCATTAATATGCTTTATAGTTAAGATGTTACTAGAGTAATCCTAAAAGCAATTTTGATTTAAAAAAAAAAACTAATGCTTCTATATATCAGGTGGGACAATGCGAGGTGGAAATTTGGAATTAACCAACAAGAAATGGGCAAGCTTCTAGTGAGAGAAAAAAAAAATTGGAAGAAATAAATTAAAGGACAAAGAACTGGGTTCTAATTCTTTAAACTTTGAATATAAAATAAATAATTCTAAATCTTTCCTACTTTAATTTTGTGATGTATACTCATCATGGAATAAAACTTTAACAGTGTAGTAGGGACCAAAGATATAAAAACTGACCATGCCTTGGCCAGTTATGGTCACTTTACTTAGTTCGGCTTTTGCTATCCAAAAAGTAATTATTAAAAAAGAGAACTAATACGTACACTCCTTTGTTTTTATTGGTACTTTAAATTCATAGTGATGATTAGCAGGAAAGGGAAAAAAAAAAAAAAAAGTTGTTCGTTGAAAATTAAAAGAAAATATAGTAAACAAAAGACTTGCAAGAAATACGTATGGCCGTGTGCTAAATATTCTGGCTTCAAATTTTTGTTTATATAAATTTTTATAACTGATATTCGAGATTAATAGAAATCCATGGCAATGTTTATAATAATTAATATTGTTAGATACTACAGTAATCGTAAAAAAAATAATTTTTTTATTGAAAATTTTATAGTCACTATTTTTCCCCCTTGTGAAAGGGTCTAATTTCTACAGGACCTCACAGTAGGGTTTCGATGCCAATTTTGGATACAACTAGTAACAATGAAATAAAGAAAATTAATGCTTCCACATTACGTGGGACAACAAGAGGTGGAAAAGAATTAATCTACTAGAAAAACTTGAATATAAAATAAATAACTTTAAATATTTCCCCCGTTAATTTTGTAATGAATACTCACAAGGGAACAAAACTTTACAGTGTAGTAGGGACCAAAGACATAAAAACTGACCATGCGTCACTTTACTTCGTTCGGCCTTTGCTGTCCAAAATATAATTATAATTATAACAATACCTTGCTTCTCCATCTCTATTTCAAGTTCATGATAAACACTATCTAAAAAATAACAAATTCTAAGCCTTTTTTTACACCAAAATATTGCAAGAAGAGAAAGGGGAGAGAGAGAGAGATAGAGATTTCAATTCCTATGGATTATGCACTACTCTCTCTTCGTTATGGCAACCCCACAACCTTCCCCCGAATGCTCACTAGTACTCGTCTCGAAAAGATGATCATTTCGACAAGATCATTGACAAAACCCCTTGATTTCCACTTTAGAAACAAACCTTCTCTACCAATTCCCAGCTCTCAAATTTTGTGTGATACTTCTAAACTACATAGATGGCCACAATTAGGGCACCATGGGTTGATTAGCCCCATGGTGCGTGCTCATGATGGGAGAGTTTCTGCACCTTCTTCGATGGGTGGGGAAAAAGGAAACGGCGAAAGGAGCACAAGAATTATTAGCTCAATGCAGGCTATAATTGGGGTGTCTTTCGCTTTGGCCTGCGTTCTTGCGATCTTTTGTTCCGGCTCCACATTATCAATGTTGAGCCCTAGGAAAGCCATGGCCACAACTCCGAGGATTCACACGGCCATCCCTAGTCAGACGAAAGCGGAGAGGAATGTAATTTCACCGATAAGTGGGCAGCTTGCTCTAAGTTTATTTATGGATGCGGTTGTGTACTTGGGCTCATCTAGGTTCAATTATTTGCCTCCAGCTAAAATCTACCGACAGGACGTTGCCAAACTTAGAGTAATTATGAAATAGCTTTTTTTTTTTTTTTTTTTTTTTTTCAAAGCACTTCTATTCATCCCGATTATTTCCAATCACTCTTTAGTTTCTTTATAAAGATAGTAATGTTAAATTAGTTAGGACAATAGTTTTTTGCCCAATCAGGATGGTCATAAAACTTTTTATTTTATCTGCACACGATTAAATTATATATATATGTTCAATTTTCTTTTCACAGGATAAATACATATACGTACGTACGTAAATATATATATATATATATATACATATATATATTTAATTAGCATTATTGGCGTTTCACCAATATTAGTACTTCATACTTTCTTCTACAACAAATAATTTTATCTGTGTCTTGATTTTAGTTAGCTAGTTGTTTTCCCTTTATCAATCAGTTTTCCCCCTAATTTAAGCCCTTTATTTCTTACAATTGAACTTGGATATTTAAAGTTGAGACTGCATATATATAAATCATTTCTGAGACCTGTTCCATAGTATATATAGGAACATCTAATTTATAGAATATATAAATATAAATTTCATAATTATGCTTGTAGGCAAAGGCGTTGGCGTTAATGAGAAAGGGAGAGCCTAACAAGGCATTAAAAAAGATGGAAAACGAGAGTAAGAAATACGTTGGCACCGAGGGAGAATTCCATTTCGAGATGGCCCTCGTAGAACTTCTAATCCTTCAGGTATTTCCTTAACTCTATTTGGGCTATAAATATATATATATATATATATATATATATATATAGTACATATAGTATTCACACAATCAAGCAAACACACAAATTCTACGAGATAAATCGATTACAAGAGTCTTTAAGAAGAGAAATTTAGTGGATTCATGAGTGGATCACACTAAATTATAACTTGCGGACAATTGCTTATATATATATATATATATATATATATATTGTGAAGTTTTCATGTGTTCCGGAAAAGCAATCATGTAGCAAATAAATTAGTGCCTCATGCGATTAATCTGAACAACTCTCCTTGGTGGTTTACTAGTGGGGATTAATTAACTGGAGCTTCAATATTTTTACTTAATTATTATTGGAAGGGAAAATATAAAGAAGCTTCAGCAAAAAATTGTCTCAAGGAAACAGATAATACGAAGACCGGGCCTTCAGATATGACTCGACGTTCTCTTTACAAGGTAATTAATTCTTTCAATATAATATATATTTCCCGTGTGTAAGTGTACTATACGCATACGTGCATCTCTAAAATAGATATTTCTATATATATGGTGAGACAGAACATCAAAAGAAATTAACATATCCTAATTAAGTTGGCCCATTAATAACCTCATCATATGTGAAGCTCTTCACTCTTATTATTACTAAAAAAGAAGAAAAATTACATATAAGTCAAGAGTTAAAATAAAGAATAACTACCGTTAAGTAAACAACCGAATAACCAATTGATAAAGATAAGAACAAGCAAAATATGATGTCAAAATTAAAACAGCTAAAAATTATAATATAGAATAGACCTCATTAAAAACCTTTGGAACTCAATAAAAAAAATAAAAAAAAAGTGAAAAAGACTGTTCATGCTTTTCTTAGAACCAACCAATAAACATAAACACATTCTTCGAAAAAAAAAAAAACAGAAAAACAAAAAAAACCAATGTATACAAACACCCAATAAAGACACACCACAACCTAAAAACAATAATAGTGCTTTTTTCCCCCCATCTTTTACAGGCCATCATATATACCGTATTGGGGGACAAAGTGAGAGCAAAGGCGGCTTGGCAACAATTTATTGAAAATGGATTTGAGGACGGACCGGATATTTAACTGGCGCACCGTCTACTGATCTACTGAAACGTTTGTATCTTTTTACTAATACAGGTTACAAATTTTCACTATATTGTTGAAGCTGAGATCTATGTTTAAGTTTCGGGATTAATTAATTTGTTCAGAAAAGTTCGCTTTTCAAAGCATATTTTATTACGGTATATTGGATATACAAGACACAATAAAAGGTGATTTTACATCTAATACATGTCGTACTTAGCTTTGGATCCTCTTATAAATCTAAATTAATTAGGCATGTTGCCGAATCACATTTTCAAGAGCTCTTAAAAAAAAAATTATCTTATCATACTTCTAGACTAGAAGTTCTATCTTTATCTTATCATACTTCTAGACTAGACTAGAAGTTCTATCTTTATCATTTAAACAAAACCATTTCTTTATAATTTAGGGTGGGGATTCAACTCTACATGATCTTATGATAACCTCAAACAAGGAATTATCATTAGGTTACAAACATATACAATATGTGCATGTATGTTATTAATATAGAACGAGAAATATACATTGGTAGGGTAGAAAAGAGAAGGGAAGAAATAAGTGGGATGAGCGAAAAGTTAATGGAAAATGATGAAGTTGGTAATTTAGTCAAAAAAACTGAAAAGAAAAAGGAAAGGATAATAAAATGGATTAAAATTAGTTATTGCGAGGCTTATTAATTTTTATCATTTTAAAAATGGGTGGAAAATATAAATCCACCCAATAATGATTAAAAAAAATTTTTGTTCTTATTTTTAAAGTAAAAAAAAAAATATAAATAAATGTATAATATAGTAATTGTACAAACTTCTCAAAATTAATTTCATTCCCATCGTTTCAATCTTCCACCTTTTATAAGTTTTTTCTACATCCTATTTTCTTTTCTTTCGATCAAACGGAGTGTAAAGTATCATTACTAAAAAGTAGTGGATACCTAATAATTATCTCGTGATTGAAAGTTTAATTAAAAAAATTATATTGTATACAAATACGTTTGCAACATGTTTCTAAAAATTTAATTTAATCTTTTCACTAAAAATCAACTATGGATATATAACATAGTTTCTATACCACAAAGTTTGCAATTAGCAATATAGAGAGCCGGCAAATCTCGTTACCCCAATTTGATTTTCTACGGAGTTATATACACCAAAACTTGCTAAATAGTCAGTAGTATTTTTGCATGTATACACACACACACACACACACACAACTATATATACCCATTAACTGAAAAGCAAAAGGCAAAAGTTCCCATCGATTACAACTTGAAAAAAAGAAAAAAGAAAAAAAATATCACACCTTTGGTCGGGATGAATCCTTGAGTGGTAAAATTGGCACCTTATATCTCTGCAATTAAACTCTTGAAATATTCTGCTAAGACGCGACCGAATTGTCCCCCGGCTGACGAGGGTAATGCTCTGTTTGGTAGATCAGGAGAAAAGTGGGAGGAAGGAAAAAAAAAAAAAAAAAAGAAAAAAAAAAAAAAAAGAATGGATGATCAATTTGATGATAGAAATTTGAATTTTAGGTTTGGTTGGAGGGGAAGCTGAAGAGAAGAGGAAAAAAGAATAAATGGGTTCCACTATTTTTTGTCTCTTTAAGAGTGGAGAGATTTTTGGAAAGAAACTCATTACAACTTGCATAATATATAGTTAAATTACATTTTTAAACTAAGACGTCGTTTGGACCTCCGTTTCCAACCTCTATTTTTTAGGTTAGTTTCCAAAAATTCCTACTCCAATTAGCTACAGTACAAATGATTTTTTTTTTTTTTTTTTTTTTTTTTTTTTTTTTTGCCAAAAGCTTAATACTGATGAGGAGAAAGAAACAAGATCCCTTATTGCTTATCAAAATCCATACACATTTTAAGTTTTTACATTACTCAAAAATCATAGTTCTTTTTCAATTCAAAATTCAACCAAATACACATTTCCCAAACAAAACTCTAAAAGTCAAACTCCAGCCTATTGTCCAAATAGACACTGATATCAGTTGTTTTTTGGCAAAAAATTATTTACTTGATCATTCATTTTCTTTTCTTCATAATCATATCATACCAAATAAGAGAAAACACATTTTTCTTTTCTCTCATACACATTTTCTATCCCTCACATATTTTCTCTCCCTCACTTTTTCATTATCTCTTATCAAACGGTGTGTAAGTGATAAAACAAACTTCTTTGAAACCTGGTTGTCAATTTTCAACCCAATAAACCTAAATATCAACCCAACCCCAAGAAAGCCCACTACGGTAAATTATGGACCAAGGTGGCCATTAGTAACCTAGATGGTAAAAGTGATTTACTAATCAAGTTGACTTGGTTAAGTCAGTGAAATTAAAGAAATTAATCATGAAGAATTAAGATAATTAAATGCAATCATAAGGTACTTAACTTGGGGAAAAATTTTAGATATTAGATAACCAAAAAAATTATGAATATTAGATAATATTTGACTAACTAAATATTGGATAATATTGAATGATTGATTAATCATCCAGATTATTAAGAAAATTATGAATATTTATTAATTTAATGATGAAGTAATTAAGTATTAATAATCAATTATTGTTAACAAATTAATCAGCCAACACCATATACATTAACCGACTGAGGGCGTAATCATTACTGTCAAAGTAATTATCGGCCCATACTTAAGGGGATGTTTGGTTCACAAGTCCATTTCAAACTAAACTGTACTTTTTCATCTCAATTTTTGTCTTTTTCGAAAAGTCAACAAAATTTATAACTACTTTTTAAAAAGTTAATATTATTCAAACTTAAAAAGTACAACTCATCTTGAACTCAACTCAAACACCAAACAAACCCTAAGAAGATATTCTAAAGACTAATTTGGGCAGACCTAATTAAGAAATGGTCCATATAATTTAATTGGACTTATTAAATGGGAGATTCTCATGCCATAATAAGGAAATTGATAATCCAAATGAACCATATATAACCCAAATTGTTAAGTGAACTCAGGTTGATCCAAAGTAAAATCTAGTCATAATAATTAACTAGATTCACTTAAGAAACTGCAATCTAACTATTAAAGTGTTGTCAAATCAGGACGAATTTCTGACAAAAAAGTATGCGAGGAAAGTTCAAAATATACAAATTAAATCTCAACTCGATTCTCGAATCTCTATTCGCAAAAATGGAGCTCCTAGAAGATATTATTAGTTAACGAATTTTTAATTTATACTAAACATATCTTACATGTGAAAATTACGACACAGTTTCTGGAAGTTCTCTACGTTGTCTGCAACATATTCTAGAATTTGATGAGCTCCTCATTTTAAAACTAGACAAGTAGAAGTCAAAATGAGGAATCAAAATTAATTATAAGGGTTTATACATGTTTCCAGAGATTGTGCTAAACGACAGCGCATCAGCTCAATTTTCATGGTAGGCCACCAATCTCTTTAAGGCCACATCACTGTCAGAGAGGACCGCGGTACGCGGATCTCTGAAGGCACAAATGATTATCTTCTAATCGTTAGTAGAAAAAGAGGATTCCAAAAAGAGTACTTTTTAATGTCTATGACATATGACCATGGTTAACAAACATCATAAAAAGACCATAGTGTTGTGTAATTTTAGATAGTACTTTTAATTTTTGCTTAACTTGTCGTAGAGCGCATGAGAAAGGCTGTTGGCTGATCAGCTGTATGTGTATCTATTAAGGTTGTTTTTAGGTAAAATATATATATATATATAAATATGTCACATAATCTTCCTTTAATCTTCTTTATTTTATGTTTAATATGAAGCAAATAAGAACATGAGATTATTGTTGAATGAGGAGGGAGAAAAAAGGTAGCGTGTTTGTGACCAATTAATTAGCTTAAAAAGGAGAACCATAGTTGATACTTGGGAAAGAGAGTAGAGTTATTCTGATCGCAGACTTGGAAAGTAAGTAAAGAAATTAAACTTATTTGACTCAATTTTCCAACGAATCTTTCAATGTATATAATTACATAGAGAGGGCTTTTAATTAACTTAAAGGATATATATATATATATATATATTTTATAAAAAGCAAGAACTAATTCTTTCCACCCAAAAAAAAAAAAGGACTAGTACAATCCTTGGGTTTCGATCCCAATTTTGGATGGTAACAATGAAATTAAAAAATTAATTCTTCTATATCACGTGGGACAATGCGAGGTGGAAAAGAAATAACCTACAAGAAATGGGCAAGCTTGTGATGATCAGAGTGGGGGTAAAAAAACAATTTGGAAGAAATAAATTGAAGGACAAAGAACTGGGTTATGAATTTTTTTTTTTAATTTGAATATAAAAGAAATAATTCTAAATATTTCCTGCGTTAATTTTGTAATGAATACTCATCATGGAATAAAACTTTGCATAATCGGGACCAAAGACATAAAAACTGACCATGCGTCACATTACTTAGTTCGGCTTTTGCCGTCCAAAAAATAGTAATTATAATAATACCTTGCTTCACTCCATATCCCATTTCAAGTCCATGATAAACACCATTTGAAAAAATCATAAATTCTAAGTCCTTCCTACACCAATATATTGCAAGAAAAAGAGAGAGAGTAAAGATTTCAATTCCTATGGATTATGCACTACTCTCTCTTCGTTATGGCAACCCCTCAATCTTCCCCCAAATACTCACTAGTACTCGTGCCGAAATGACGATCATTTCGACAAGATCATTGACAAAACCCCTTGATTTCCTCTTCAGAAACAAACCTTCTCCACCAATTTCCCAGCTCTCTAATTTCTTTTGTGATACTTCTAAACTACTTAGATGGCCACAATTAGGGCACCGCACGTTGATTGGCCCTGCGGTGCTTGCGCACGACGGAAGAGTTTCTACAACTTCTTCGACGAATGAGGAAAAAGGCAACGTTAAATGTAGCGCAAGAATTTTTAGTTCGATGCCAGCTGCTTTCGGGGCGTCTTTCGCTTTGGCCTGTGTTCTTGCGATTTTTTATTTTGGCTCCACATTAATGTTGAGCCCTAGGAGAGCGGTGGCGGCGCCGATGACCCGTACGGCCTCCCCTGGTCGGACGGAACCACAGCAGGACATTACAACGTCAGTGATAAGTGCACAGCTCGCTCTTCGTTTATTTATGGAAGGGGTTGTGCACTTAGGCTCATCTAAGTTCAATATTTTGCCTCGTCCTAGTATCTACCGAGTGGACGTTGCCGAACTTAGAGTAATTACGAACTAGCTTTCTTTTTTTTTCTTTTTTTCTTTTTTTTCCCTCAAATATAAAATAGCTTTTTTCAAAGCATTCATATTCATCCCGATTGTTTACCATCACTCCTTAATTTCCTTAGAAAGATTGTACAGTTAAATTAGTTAGGACAAGATTTTTTCCCAATCAGGATGGTCATAGTTAATATACATATATATATATATATATATGTACAAACGTATGTACGTCAGTATATTTTCTTTAATTAGCATTGTCAGCGTTTCAATATATAGGATAACAGTACTTGATACTTTCTTCTATAATTAGTAGCTTTGTCTTTAAAATAAAATAAAAAATAGTAACAGGACTTTAGAAAAGAGCAATAATGGTAACATTTCTTTTTTTTTTTTTTTTTTTTAATAGCTGCATTTCAATTGGGCTAGCTGTTTTCCCTTACCTAATCAATTTTTCCTCTAATTACATCCCTTTATTTCTTACAATTGAACTTGGATTTCAAAGTTGAGACTGCACATATATATATATATATATAAATATATATATTTGATAATTATTCTTGTAGGCAGAGGCGTTGGAGCTAATGAAAAAAGGAAGACCTGTCCAAGCATTAGACAAGATGGAACAGAACCGTAAGAAATACAATGACGAAGGCTCTGAGGGAAAATACCATTTTGAGATGGCCCTTGTTGAAATTCTTATTCTTCAGGTATTTCCTTAATTAAACTCTATTTGGGCTATCAATTATTACCCGTAGCATATTCAGGTTATAATAATTGAAATTAAATATTGTTTTGTAACATATATTCTCGATTTCTGATATATGTTAACCAAAAAGGCAATTATGTAGCAAACAAGCTAATGTCTCGTGAACGGTTAATAATCCGAACAACACTACTTGATGGTTTACTTGTCTGATGTCCATGTTATCTAGTAATTAGCCAATTATTGTAGTAAATATGTTCTTTTTTTTTTCTCATTTAGGATTTTTTCTAATTGATATTTTGTTTTTAGAATTAGGTTTTTAATCAGACATATTTGAGGCAAGATTTAAGAGATATGAGTTTCAACTTAATTCTTTGAGCTGTGATGTTTTATTTTCATGTTCTCTTATTTTGGGCGGTCCTTATCTCCATAAGCATTTTTCGTTTTGGAAAATATTAAGTTCTCCTCGTTTGTAACATTATGCATGTGAAATTAATAAACTAGAGCTGCAATATTTACTTAATTATCGTACAGGGAAAATATAATGACGCTTTGAAATGTAAATGCCTCGAGGAGACCAAGCCTACAGATATTCGACGTGCTCTTTACAAGGTAATTATTTCTTTCAATACCCCATTTCTAAGGCTTCGAGTGTCAATTTATTTGGGATACTTAAATCTTATTCAGATATTTAATTGACTACATGTTTATATGTAAGCGTGTACATGAAGCGTCGAAAATCAAAATTAGAACAACAAAAAAGAAATTACTTAAAGAGAATATAAATGCTTCACTAACCAAACTGTACAATACACAATATAACAGATATGTCGGATTAATATGGACCATTGATAACCTTACCATATTGGTTTTCCTTTGAAGATGGAAACGATCTGTTCGGTATACTTATATATATATACACATATATTCAGATACTGGCTTTTTTCACTTCTATACAGGCCATTATATATACCATCTTGGATGACAAAGAGAAAGCAACGGCGTCTTGGAAAGAATTCGCCTCGGGTGGATTTGATGGCGTACCCAATCCCACATAATAGTGTCTCCTGAAAAATATGCAATTATTTCCCACAAAAAATAAAGAAAAACAATTGTTACTTCATCTAGATTCTTGAAATTGATATTCTTATGTTTGGGATATAATGTGCAAAAAATATTCCTTTAACAGCATATATATAGATTATTCGCAGCATGAATATTATTGTTTATAGCCACAGTAAAAAGTGTCTTTATTTTTATCATACAAATATATATACATATATACACACACACATCATACACTTGTAGCTTTGTCCTTTCAATTTAAATTAGACATGTTTCAAGAGCTAAAGACTTGTATGTTTCATCAACAAGTTTTGTTTGATAAATGAATGACTATAAAGTATGATTAAGTGGTGTCAAACTAATGAAACTGTAAAAACTGTTTTTATTTACACATTTTGAGATTCTTTCCTTTCTGAACATTAAAAATTTTAATGAATTTGAATCGGGTACATGTCTCAAATCAATGAGTGGATCCGTATAACATTTGAGTTTGATTGCTAAATTCTATAATCTAATTTATAATTTCCTCATCGTAAAGGAGAAATAGATAGTGAAATGATAATCATGGATGACAGAAACAACTGGTTTGAAGAACATATATATTTAAATCATGTAATAAACCTTTAACATTATTTGAAAATAGAAGTAAAGAATAAATAGCACTATGATATTAAAATAGATGCTTCTATAAATATAAATATATATATATATATATATATATAAATTCAATCTTACTTTTTGGTACACCACTTTGAGAAGAAATTGAAGAACGAGTTTGAAGAGAAAAAAGCATCTTACAAGCTTTGTAAGGGAAGGAGTTTAAATTGAGCAACTCTCAACTTTTATATTGATTCTTTCCTGTTCTGTTTGCTTCAATATGCTTCTTTTTCTATCCTTTGTCTTGTTTTTTTTTTTTTTTTTTTTTTTCTTTTTAAATAATTTTAAGTTTGGAAGATCTTTTTTCTTTTAGTTGTTACTATATTTTTCTTATTTAAAAATAACAGTAGTCTTAAATTACATAACTTTACCTAGAGGGAAAAAAAAAAAAAAAAAAACATTCTTGCTATCTTAAATTCCAAATAAAATAGTCCAAATTTCTCAAAGTATCACAATTGAATTAAAATGCTTTCAATTTTAATGGATATTTTCAAAGATTTTGAAATAAGTATATTAAAAAAATCTTTTCTTCAATTAAATTTGTTCGTATCTACTATATATGATCATAAATTGTAATTTGATATCTTGCATTTACATTGTTACGACCAGATATACGTATTAACATTTGTAGTCTTCTACTGTTTCTTCCTTTCTTTTTTTTTTTTTTTCCCCTCTGTTGAAGCTTTATTTTTTTTAAGTACTTATTTTTTTAATGCCTTGTTCATTAATTATTATTGTATATTATATACGGTGTGCATCTAAAAAATATTTAAATAAGGTTCAACATTCACATCTCATTATTTCTTTATAACACCTCTCTTCATCAATTGCCTATTTCAAAAAAAAAAAAAAAACTATTATAGACTTAACTATATATTTATATTTTATTAAAAGAAATAATCATGATACTTATTTTTCTCTCTCTACACACCCATGTGTCACATTCCAAAATAAGCAATGTAAAAACATTTATTATTTTGAAATATATACAACACTCTATTTTCACTTTTCAATAACTATTCCCTTTATATATATATATATATATATATAAATTTTGCAAATTTTAAGTTTATTAAATATTAGCAAACATAATCAATTAAAAATTAAATAGCGTATATACTTTAGTTTTAAAATTTTCTTTATATTTTAGGTATATAAAAACAAAAAAGGCTTCATACCTAAAGTTCTGAGAACAAAAAAGAGAGATAAAGATACAGAGAAAGAAGAATACTAAAATAAATAAAGTACATGTGAAAGGATATTTGAAATGATAAAATAGTATTTATCGTGATTATACATCTAAGAACAAATAGTGAGGTACACTTATAGATCCATCTACTCTTTAATAAAATTATAAATATATATATATATATATATATATATCTACTCATTGATCTATAACAATTTTAAAAAGGAGAGTTTCTCTAAAATACTATTCAAAATTTGGTTAAGTTATTTTATCTTTTTGTGATGATATTTCCCCCCCTTTCCTTCCCAGCCCACCACGTGGCTATTCCTAAGCCCTCCATGTGGCAAAAAAAAATTTATTTTTTAAAAATTTTTGCTTTGTTTTGTTTGTCTATTACGCAAGCGCTTAGTGCATGCAATAGAACTAGTTAGAGGGGAAAAAAAGGGTTGTCAACTTTTAGTAAAAAAATTTTAATGACTCAAATCTTTATTTATTTTTTATCTAATTGAAAATTTTAACTTACCAGTGTGCACTTATGTATCCATTAAATTCGTCTTCCTGAAAGTCTTAGTGGTCGATGTTATATCGTGGAATGTGTGTGTTTACTTGCTTGTCTAAATACAAAAAAATAAATAAATAATACTAATAATAATAAGTACAAGCAAGTATAAAAACAAGTACTATGCATAATGTTTTTTAAATTTCGAGACAAGTTCCAATGCAAGTTGATAATATCATTGAGTCTTTTGTTTTTTGTTTTTTGCAATAAGTTGTTGATTTTGAGAGATATTCAACTCATAAGCTTCATCCAGTTAACCTTTTATTGCCTTTAATGACCTATTTGTATGTTGCACCACCCTTGAAGCTAGGCTTATATACTTTTATTAATGTGTGAGTTAAGAGCTACCTCCTCTCTCAGTTTTATTTTTAAAAAAAGTTAATTATGAGCTTTAGTAGGTGCCAATTTTATTATAAAATGTTAATTTTTTTGTGATGCTGATTATACATTTATTTTCATTAATTTGTTTAGAATATATACATATATGAGGATTTTTATTTGCAATCCCAATCGTGCGAAGTCCCTTCAATGATATATAAGCTCGCTCTTGCTTAACATGCTAAGAAATAACAATATAATAGAAGAAAAAAAGTAATACACTACATGATAAACCAGAAAAATCAGTATCATTGAAGATCTTATTTCTCATGCATTAGCATGCAAAAGATACATATCTTTTGAATTTATCATGTGCTCTATTACATTTTTCTGGGAATGTATTATCGTATCTTATTTATTTTATATTACATTAAAAGGAGCTCCCACCAAAATGATAGTAGAAAAACACTATATATATGTATATATATTATAAAGTTTTAAGGCAATACTTTTTCGTTTTTTATCTATAAACATAATTCCGTTTCTTTCAGGCTTTGATCATGTATTCTTTTTCCTTTCTCTTAAGTTTTTCTCATTTGGGTTTTACTAGTTAAAAGTTTTAATAAGATCTCATTCCATTTCTCAGAAGGAGTAGATTGCCTTAATTGATTTTTTAGACACTGTAAGTTTTTATTTATTTATTTAATTATATTTTATTTTAAGGCAGCTATGTTCGTTCGTTCGTTTTTATTTTTATTTTCAGTAAACATGCAAGTAGTATTATATATTTTCCATAAATATACCTTTTTTTTTTCCTTTTATTATTAAATTGGTGGTGGAATAAATAAATGATAGATGATGATCAATGTATTAAAAAAGTGTTGATCTAGTCGGGATGTGAAGTTTCGAAACAAACACATTTTCATGAGGCGCCATTTACTACACGTGTTGAATGATAAGCTCCTCCTCCTACTAGTCTCGAAGAAGAATTCAACGAGAACATAAAGATTAGGAGGAAAAGGGAAATGAAAAGAACACAAGGAATCTACTGTAAGTAGCACATGCATATGGGTATAGCAAATTTGCTTAGTGTCTTTTTTTTTTTTTTCATTATTATTATTATTATTATTAAAACCCCATTTTGCAGTGGAATACAAGAATTGCAATTTCAGGTTCGTTGGAAAATTAACAACTACAGTTGTAAATATAGATAGATTTGATGATGGGCATGATGAGGGTGAGGTCTAGTCGTACAAAGCCATGAGGAGAGATGACCAAACTCCCAATAGACAAGCCACGCATGGTCCATTACACGTGATGAATTCGGCCCGTTTTATGTCACATATCACGCTTGGCTGGGCCACTACACGTGATGGCCCTCATGGGAGTTCACTAATATTTGACCTTTTATGATTTTATAATAATTTCCCTCTATATATATAATCTTCTTATATGTATTTAGATATACTTGTTAGTGTATGAAATTATTAACGACCCATCTCCTGTCTGTTTATGTTTTTGAGATAGTTGATAAACTAACATGATATCAAAGAGGAAGGCCTTGCATTTAAATTCATGTAATTGCATTTTTTAACCCTTTTATTATTATCATTCGTGTGTTGCGTCTTTAATATCCCCTTTATTTTCATTTGCGTGTTGATTTTTAATATGTTTTGAGTTTTATATTTGTGTTAGATTTTCTTATTAATATTTGTCACCTTAAGGTCTCAAGATGGATCAGTAAACTAACATTACTCTTATATACAGCTCCTTTATATTAACAATTAGTTGATTTTAATATAATATTTATCATTCACACTAACAACTCTAAACAGTATCATGTTATAAATGAGAAGTTATATATAGATTAATAATAGTCAAATTTTAAATAAATTATTATATCTGTTGAACCTATCTAGTCGCTAAATTTGAGACATTTTTTATATTTTATTATATATTTGTATATTTATGTATACATATATACACATATACCTGCCCCTACCTTGGGGATCTTCCTCGTAAATGATGGTGCATAAACTAGTTAGCATGTGCACATGTGCATATAAATATTGATATGTGGAAGAAAAACGACAAAGAGAAACAAGATGTTGATATCATCCTATATATAATTTCCCAAGTTCGAGGTTCTTTGTTACAAAGTACAACAACCGTGATTCATTCTGTGGAAGCTATATGTTCCGAGGAATATTTTTGGAAGCATGTAAAGTTTAGCTAGACTGCGCCATTTGTCAATTGTCGTTCTTAACCACCTATACATAAAACGTGGCACGCTCAAGTTTAGGTGACTCATCAAACTTATTCTAACAACTCGTGTCTTTTTTTAGTATGATAGTATCCAATATAACCTCATCACGTACGATTTTATTTTTGGATTTTATCCTAAAAGATCTCATATCATTAGAAGATGATCTCTTTATTTATAAACTATTATATATATAATCATTCTCAAATGATATAAAATTGTATAACTTTTTTTTAAGGATTGATGACTATCATGCATTTTTTCCCCTTTCTTTTTTTCTTTTTTGGTCTACTAAATATAACTAATGAACTGGTTGACATGATGAAGCCAGTTCACATGTGCATCTTAGACGAAACTGACGGAGTATTTAACTAAACTATACATCAAAGTTAGAGAAAACTAATATTAGGACCCGTTTGGTTGACAGGTTCACAATCTAAGTTTTTAAGTTTTTTTTTTTTTTTAATCTTTTTCTAAAAAAAATTAATAAAAATTAAATCTATAATTTTTGAAATGTCAATCAATTTCAACATAAAATTTTTGTCTCAAACCTGTATTCCAAATACATGCTTATTCATTAGAGTTTATGTAAAGTAGTTGACATCCTTTGCAATATACTACAACAAACTTACTAATACAGAATGATTCAAAACCGTCATCTAAAATAATAATGGGATTATAGATGACGGTTATGTAGCCATCATCTATAATCAGTGACACCGTCTTCTATTTCATGGTATTGCACGCTAAGGAGGAATGAAGGATGCTAGGTGACATTTTTCTGGGACAAAAGCTTCTTCTAAGTTGCCTCTCTGAGAACCGTTTGCAAGAAAACAATCTTCTAATGTGCCTCTTCATAGAGGACGCGGTTTGCTGAAAAAATTGTCCGCTACAAATTAGTTTTTATTTTTTTTCTTTTAAAATCACAGCTCCTAGCTATCTAAATCCACATATCATATAATATTCTTGTTAACAAAACTCCAAAAGTGCCCTAGAGTAGAATCGAACAGAAATTGAACTAATTGCATCAAAAAACAAAAAAAAAGTTATGCATTACTTTTACAAATAGTTATCATGACATTAGTAGTCTTTAATTAGAAAGGGAAAAAAATAGTTCTGATTATAAATTGAAAACACCTAATTAAAGTAATACTTATACATAACATTCATGAGTCTACGTACGTACACATCTCTATTCTCTCCCTACAAAAAATCTTCCCATTCACGCCGTATTTGATTTATATCAATAACATGATACTCCTCAGGTTATGTGCATAATAATATTAAAATAAATAAATAAATAAATAGTAAATGATGCTATATTTGAAATGTGGTTTCCTAAACACACATGAACAACCCAAACAATAAAAATCCAAAAAAAAGAAATTTTTTTTGCTACATTTTCCATTTTAACAACAATAAATGACATCAAAATCCCTTTTTTTTTTTTTTTTTTTTTTTTTTTTTTTTTTTTTTGAGTAAGCATCAAATCCCATTTATATACAACATTCTGGTAAAACATTATAAAGAACGCCTACAAAAAGAAAAGAAAATGGAGAAAAAAATTAGAAATGTACTCATCCAAGCTGTGCCTCTTACAAATCTGTATTTATTGAAAATTTGGGTGTTTGAAAGTTATTAAGAATAGGCTACAGTCAAGCACACAACTTTGACTTTTTGAGCCAAATTTTAACACTTCACTTCGCCGTTCTTTTTGACCATGTTAATGATCGATTCAGCTTTTGTTGAAAATGATAACGTTTTAGCTGTATCTCTTATCTTTTCAATTCCGCCAGAATCATGCATTTAAAGTTTATAATGTGAGACATATGGCTGACATAAAGCATGTCAGACAGGGATGCAATCGCAGATCGATCTGTTGTGCTTTGACTTTAATCCTTCAAAATTTTATGCTCTAATCGTTTTTTCTACAGGTTCAAGAATCGGATCAATTCCACTTCCAGATTAAAAGCTATGTCCATTTTCCTAAACCTGCATCAAAACGATCCGTGATTGCAAATTAAGGACACTTTTATCTTTTGACTTCAAGGCTAAAAAATGCTTAAATTAGGAAAGTTAATGTATTAGTATCGAAATTTTATTTTAACTCTTCTTAATATACACTTTTATTATGTGTTTACCAAATGACCTTTCATGCCGTTATCTTATAACTAATGTACAACTCACATGTTAATTTTCGTTAAAAAAAATTGATATTTGTGCTCAAAATATAAGAGTAAATTTTTAAATTTTATCATACACAATATTTGGATTTTTTTGGCACTATTGCCCTCCAAATTTTGTGACTTTCGACAAAATACCCTAGAAAATTTTAATTTAAGCAATTTATCCCTAATTAACCTTTCTAAATTGTTGCAGTATGCTTCATTTTGCTAGCTTCCATTACATTAAGGGTTTGAATTTTTACGACTTGCATGGGGTTTGATTTGATTTGAAAAATTCTGATCGAACATGGGACTTTCCATCCTTATATAAGGTGTATATGAAATTTTTATCACTAATTTAATAAAAAAAATTAAGAAAAAGGAGCTACATTAAAATAATTTAGAAACTTGGGGGTAAATTATCAAAATTAGATGTTTGAGAGCATGTTGTCGAAAGCTGAAATTTTGTGGGAAAATGTGCCCAAAAAATTATGTAGGTCACACAATTGACGATATGTTGCTTATAATTTTATGGAAGATATATTAAGGAAATTATGTTATTATTTTGTCTATAATTAAACTATATTATTAGGAATTTTAAATTTATTTGTATTTATTCTAATTTTGAATATCTGTTGATTTTTTTAAATTCGTTAGTTCCGTGTAACTTATTAAACTTTTTTAATTGTAACTAGTTTTTCATGTGATCTTTAAATGGGAGAAAGAAGTAAACAACATTTCTACACAATTAATTAAAGTAAATAGTAGGTTTTAAAAATATTTTGAGTAAATAGCAGTAAGTTATTTATATCTAGCAATCAAATTTTTTATTTAGTTAATAAATTTACGATTCACTTCAAAATTTTTAAAATCTAATTATTCACTTCAATTATTTTCATAAAAATATTTACAACAACTTACGTGTGTCATTAAATTTACAAACTAATTTCAATCTAAATCCAAATGAGAGTGTGCTCCTGAGGAAGTAGTACTGAGCAAATATCGTACTCTATAGGCCAGCCGCTTTTAGGCTCCTTTCGAAGTTGTGGTTTATGTGTCTATCCGAATATAAACTATTATTGGCTTAAAAAGTACCAAGATTTCACTTTATTTGTGTGGTTCAAATTACACATGCATTATTACAAAACGTATAAGTTCTTTAAGGTGGTAAAGTTATAAAGAAGGATTTAATTATAAAGAAATAGGACATTCTAGGTATTTCTTTTAAGAGTTAGATATGTCATTATTACAAAATTAGGTTACACTTACAACCGCATATTATGTAACACGAAATTGAAAAATAAGTCATGTCTTTGTAAAGGACACACTGATAAAGGACACATTGATGATAAATGTATAATATCTTAGCAAGAAATTATGATATATAAGTTGTAACTGTATATATTTATAATGGCATTGGCATGAGGCAGTATATATATACATATAGTATTCGCATATATATATATATATATATATATATTATACTTAATGGCCTTCAAAGATTGGCCACACCTCTGCTGGCTGCTGTGCTAGCTGCATTGCTTCCTTGTATGATCTTATCCTTCCACACACTATAAGGAGCAGCTTTTTTATGTATGATATGAACAGGCCCTGCATGCCTGCCCCCACCACCATTCTCAAAGAAATACAGTTGCAATATATATACATACATATAAATATTTATATGTATAACTTATGATCAGTCATGTGATTTTTCTAGAGAAAAGAATGATCACTGTAAGGCTGCTGTTTGCCATAACTTGCCTCACCAGCTCTTTTTCTTCTGAAATTAATTATTTACACACACGCACGTACGTATAATATTCTATATATATATGTATATATGTATGTATGAATGTATGTTTATAGACTATATATATATATGTGTGTGTGTGACTGTCTTGTCAAAATTCAATGCATATCTCCTGGCTTTAGAATTTTGTTTCCCATGAACAGACAAGCCAATATGGGGATACTATAACTTTTGCAGAGATGTAAATAACAAAGCATAAAAAGAAATCCGGAAAGCACTATAGAAGTATATTTTCGCTCAACGAAATTAATTAATTATTATTATTATTATTATTTTTAGAAGAAGCAACTGAAATTAGAAGAGAATATAAAATCAAATTAATAACTCTCCTTAGAAATTTAGTTCATTTCTCGATTTATGACTCTTCATCGTATCTGTTAGATATGATTATGTTATTTGGCATACATTTTCAATTTGAGAAAAATGTACAAAAGAGTTATACATCGTAGTATCTTTTTTAAATATTATAACTAGCATCAGGATGACTAAAAATTTGTCAATTAAATTGTCACCTTTTAGCAGTCATCCCGCAATAAACCCTAACGCGGAAATAATAGATAAATAATCATACATTGTAGAATCTCACATGTCAAGTTACATGTTTATTTTGGAGGCCATTAGAGAAATGAAATTTTTATTATTATATTTTTTTTTTCTCTATGATTGAGATCGAAAATTTAAAAATTGTTGACTCGTAAATTCCATATATACAGCTTAGATAGAATTTCAGTTTCACGTCAATGCATGCCAGCTAGAATCAAATTTAAGATCAAAATTGTAGTTCACATGCAATGTCATTATTAATTTACATGTATGCATGATGATGTCAATTATATCTTCACAGAATCAGCAGTGACATTTCACCATCACAAGTGACACTTTTTAGAGAGAGAAAGAAAGAGGAGAGAGACAGAGAGAGAGAGAATAGCATAATATTGGAGTCGGCTTCTTCGCATAACCGTTGATCGATTCAGAAGGATGGGACCTACCAAGAGTGAGATAGCCACCATGGCTAAGCATAGTGTCGTAACATCGTGATCAATTTAAAGCCCAAACAGACAGCAACAGATAGAGATGGGTAGTGTTATATATATTTATACTCAGATTTTGATTATGATAAACAACCTGGACGCCATCTATACACATATACATATATATTAATACATATACACATATATATATCTATCTTTATATGTATATGTGTATGCATGTATATATATAATTGGTGTATTTAGCGGTTTGAATTATCTAACTGACAAAAGCAATTGCACAAATGAGGGCTGACCGGCCACGTCACCGTGGTCACAACCTTATAATTGTGGCGTACCCCCGATGTCCACGTGTCAGCAGCTGGTTCCACTCGATGATTTTCTAAAATAAGGCCCTTTTACTTATTTCGGCACGTGCATTAAGTATTTTTTAAAAAAAAATTATAGAGGATAATAATAAAAAGAAGGGTTCATAATAAAGAAGAGGAAATAATAAATAAAAAAAGAAAAAGTAAAAAGTGTGGATAGTGGCCTAACGAAGAAGCTAGGACCGGGAATCTAATTTGATTGAGCTGTAGTGAAAACGGCTCCTCAATGCAGTAAATTGCTTGAAACTGAGGGGCATGGAAATAAATATAAAAAAAAACACAAAATTTAGGAAATAAGAGGCTTCTAGCACTACAAGAAAAGTGACAATCAACGACAACAATTTTAGTGACGACTAAAATTTCAGTCGTTGAAAGTGACATTCAACGATAGGTTGTCGTTGAAACTGCGCTATTAACGACAAGATGTAATACAAGCATCAACGACAACTATACTGTCGGTAAAAAGCTTTTATTGGCGACACTTTTCTTCACATTGTCGCTAAAAATTTGTGATTTTTAGCGCCAACGAGCTTTAGCACCCTCATATTGGCGGGTAAACTTTTAACGACAACTTATACAAATTAGTGACAATCATATGTCGTCGTTGAATATGTTCAGAATTAGTGATTTTTAATGATGACTAACTTTGTAGTTAATTAAACACTTTTTGTCGTAAATTATGAACTTTTAATGACGATACAATTGTTGCCGTTAAAAGTTGTCGATAAAAGTTTTATCCAATCGCATTTAACGACAAAGGTCGTTGTCATTGAAAATCTAATGAATTAGTGATTTTTAACGATAATCAATTTTGTCATTAATTTTTCAGTTTTTGTCATAAATTATCAACTTTTATTGACGATACATTAGTCGCCGTTAAAAATTGTCAGTAAAAGAGTTGTCTAATTACATTTAACGACAAAGGTCGTTGTCATCATTAAAAGTCTAAATTTTATAAAGGAGTATAATTTTATAAAGGAGGGGCCGGGGTCTGTCACCGGCGTGATCAAGGGCTGATCGCCCGATTTGGGGCAAAGAGTTGGTTGGGCTCGCGAGGTGCAGCAACAGGGCTGGTGGCGGCGCGACGGGCTAGACGATGGCGGCACGATATGGGGAGGGGCTGGCACGATGGAGCTCGGGGAGGGGCCGGGGTCTGTCACCGGCGTGATCAAGGGCTGATCGCCCGATTTGGGGCAAAGAGTTGGTTGGGCTCGCGAGGTGCAGCAACAAGGCTGGTGGCGCGTGACGGGCTAGACGATGGCGGCAGGGCGTTATGCCTTCTCTCCCTTTAGGTATTGAATCTTCTCATTCTCTCCAATTAATTTTCGCTTTTGTTTTTATTTTTATTTTTTTTCCTTAGATGGTTATCGTATTGGAAATTAAAGGGAATATAACTTTTAAAGGGAATATAACTTTTCCAATAACTTTTTTTTTTTTTGGGTATTATCGAATGACCTTTTTTTTTTTTTTTGAAAAAGATCGATTAACTTTTTTTAAAGTAAATATTAGTCAATAATTTTGAATAAATATCGTATTTTATTTTTAAAATTATTGTCATATTTTAAAATTTTCTTAAGATACGATCGGCATCAATGCAATTTTTTGATTTTTAACTTTTAAAATAGAATATTTAGAAGTATCTTGATTTATGGTTGAAATATTCAAATTTTCTTTATATTTAAAAATTAAAGAAGACAAAAATATTAATGAACAAATATAACAATTTAAAATATATATAATAATTAATATTAGAGTAAAGATATTTCAATGATGTTGGCGCTTGTTTTTGCCTCCAAAAGGCTGAAATATTTGAAGAAAGTGCGCCAAATCACAAAAGACTGTTGAAAGGAAGACCAAAAAAAAAAAAAAAACCTCCCACAAAAGACAACTTCCGTTGGTTTGAACTTCGAAGAGATTCAAGTCCTCAAACCCATATCTCTTCTTCGTTCACATCTCGCCATCTCTGTTACGAGTTCTTTTTTCTTAAGCTTTTTTTTTTTTTTTTTTTTTTTTTTTGCTCCTTTTCTTCTCTGTTCTTAAATTTCTTTGATTTATTTTTTGTTTTTTTTTTTTCAATTTTATTTTTTCCAGAACTCGAATCTCCTCCATCGTTGTGCGGAAGACTCGCTCTACCACCTCCCCGAGGATTTCTTCGGCCTCCCTCTCTCTTTCTCTCTCTCTGGTCTCTGCCTCTCTCAAAAAGCGTAAAACTTGGTTTTCTGATGCAGCATCATCTGCCATGCCGCCCCAAATACCGTTGGATGATCTGATTTCTATTTGGAACTTTGGAATCAATCATGGTGAGAATCTCTTCGATATTCGATTCATATTTGATTTGATAAAAATTAAAAGAACTAAATTTGTACAGGTTCAAGAATTTGATATTTCTTATATTATCTGTTCTACTCGATGGAACCAAAATGCATTGCAGATATTGATTTTCTTCCAGAGTTATGTGAAAGCTATCTTGCAAAGAATTTTGTACGTGCCCAAACTTTGATTTCTGCACTTTTCTGATTGATTACTATACAATTTTTAATGACATCAGTGCATTTCATAATTTGTAAAGTGGGTATGTTGTGGTCAATGAATTTTTTTTTTTTTTTTAGGTGACTTTATATACTTATTACTTAGCAGGTGTGGTTAATGTTATTGAAACACATTAAAGATTTCCAACATTACATCAAAAGGTTTATCACCCAAGTACTTTAACCTCTTCTAATGCTAATTGAAAGTGACAGAAAATGTTGTATTTGCAGATGTGGGCCGTCTCTTGTAAATCTTTTGTGGATGTCCCATACTCTTTGTTGTTGGGTTGTATAAAGCACCAGCATTTGACAATAGAAAGGTAGCTTCTTTTTGTCTTTTGTTTTTGTTTGTTTTTCTGCTGGAATGGCCTAATTAAAATTCCTTTAATATTTCTGGAATTCTTATATTTTTGTGGTCTTTTACAGTGAGATGCATCTCAGTGATGCACTTCTTATCTGGCTTGATGCGAACACAGGAGACTCTGAAGGCTTGAGCACCTCAGATAACTATTATGGTAGCATTCTAGAACAGGTATATTGGTGTTTCAATATAGATGGTCTTGTATAGGCAATATTGGTAAGATAATCAAAATATTAGATAGAACAAAAAAAGTTTATCTGGTAGGTCTATACCATAAATTGGAAGTCTAATTTGTTGCACGTTGTTGGGTGGGCAATATGAAAAAAGTTTATCTGGTAGGTCTATACCAGAAATTAAGTTTTTGCTTGCACAATGCATAATGCAGGACAGGCAATATATGAGGTTTAGTTGTTATCAAGGGTTCAGTAGTAGTGAAACAAGTTGCAAAAATGTGGAAATAGCTTATTTATTTGAGCTGATAGGTATTAAGGAATGCACACTGTTGTATTGGCCTTTCACATCCCTGCAAAATAGATGGAAATCCATCTTCAGAATTAGATTTGCAATCATCCAAAACTAAGCTAAAAAATTTGTCAAGTTCTGAATCTACCATCCTTGGTGTTGAGCAGATCCATCCGAGCCTTTTACCGTTGTGGTTTACTGCAGGTATACTTAATTTCTGAATGGTTTTCTCAGCATTGCAAAATGCTCATTTTCTTCGTTGTTGCCATTAATGCTATGTATTAGCTAATTCTTTTCAGGGAAACGAAGATCTTGTCATTTATCTAAGCTTGCTGATGAGAGCATCACTTCAGTTTTGAGACTAACTAAAATTCCATCCATTGGCTCAATAAGTTTCTTGGAGGATGGTGACTTGAATGATACCAGGATTCGACTGACTGAATATTCTAAGGTAGTCCTGTTATTCTCTTTCTTTTTTCTTGTTGAGGATCATTCAGTGCTTCCTTGTAGAAACTTATTTCTCATTAAAGGTTATGAAGAATATCCATATATTTCAAGGGTAATTGGGATACTCCATACTTCTTAGGAAGCGGTAGTATACGTGGGTTGTTTTCATCCCTCTGTCCTCCCAAAATTCTTTGCCCGATAGCCTTTGAAACAAGTCTCAGGATTTGGTTCACACGATTTTATTCTCTCTGTCATTCTTTGCCATTCTTGAATATGGCATACAAATGGGTATGGATATGTCAGTATTTACACTTGAGAGGTTGACACAGGCTATCTACAAATTACCTTTGCCTATAGATTATGTTACTTTTGTTAACTAATAAGATCTTCTTTACAAAACTGTTAGTGATTTTTTTTCTTTTAAATAATGTCAGTGATAATAATCTAACGAGAAATGTTATGCTATTCTTACAGATTTTCTCAAATTCTTCTGGATGATGATTGGATTGAAATTGATTGGCACGTATTTGATTCAGAAACTTCCCACAATAGTTTAACTTGGACGAAATTGGAAAAGGAAAAATCAGACCAAAGGAGCCTATATATATACAAGTTGGTGATGATTAAATTTCAGCTATTTAGATGTTTTTGTGAAATACTTTACAAATAGAGCGTATAAGAAATTTGTGTGTTAGTTTGATTCCCTATAATATTACTAATAGTAGTTACATCAAATAATGTAATTTGTTCTACTTAACATGACCAACTATTTGGTAGTAAAATATGTTACATTTGGTCGCAAAAAAATTGTTTGGTTGCCTACGATAACAAAATCACGAATATCTGACGACCAAATAGTCGACTTTTGATGACTAAAATTTTGGTAGCAGGAAGATGCGTTTTTTGACAACCACAATTTGGTTGCACAAAAAAAAAAAAAAAAAAAAAAGAAAAAAAAAACTTTCTGTGACAAATAAATAAAATCGCCATTAATTTTTTTATTGAAAAAAAAAAAACCAATTTTCCCGTAGTACCATTAATGATAAGACATTCAACGATAACAGTGAGTCGTTAAAAATATATTTGTCGGTTTTCAAAAAAAAAAAAAATTTTTGCGACAACAAGTAGGTTGTCGAAATAAGTACATTGTCGCTAAAATTTACACTTTCAATGACGACTACCTTGTCGTTGTATTCATTTAGCGACAAAATGCTATTGTCGTCTAATAGCAATCAACGATGCAAATTGTATTTAATCAACGACAATTACTTGTCGTAGAATAACACTTTCAATGACAATGTAAGAAAGTTGTCGTTGAAACAATCAATGACACATATGTACAGCGACAACTGTCGACAACATGATTTTTTGTCGTTAATAACTTTCAACGATGACTTTCTAATTTTTAACGACCACTTTTGTCGCCGTTAAAAATCAATTTTCTTGTAGTGTAGAGTTTGTCTGTTAGATAATCTAGTGGATAATGTAGGCCTCGTTTGGTGAACAAGTTCAAACTGTATTTTTTCATCTCAGTTTTTATCTTTTTCTAAAAAATTTTTTATCTTTTCTGAAAATTCAACAAAATTTTCATCTCAAACTATACTTTTTCAACTCAAACTCATTCACCAAACGGACTCATAATTTCCATTAATGGTCTAGTTTTCGAAGCAAATGACTCAACGGGACTTGGCTTTGGTAGTAGCTAATCATTGGGGCATGTATATATAGCATAGGTTTACACATATACATGTATATATATACGAGGAAAAAAGAATGTTTACGTTTGAAATGCACAACCCTATAAATAAATCCAAAAACAAAAATAACTAATGAAATTGGTTCGTGGAAACAGGAAACCACAAGCAAAGTTTTGAGAAAATTTGTAAGACAATTAAGAAATGCAAGAGTAACACCATTTTCAGCATCAATAACTATTACTTAAGTGTCAGCTTTATCCTTACTATTCTTTTGATTCGGATCACATTTAAGATGAAATTGTAATAATAAAAATAATTAAATTGTATTAGACTTAACTAGAAGTTTGGTGCTTTAAGTAACCAAAATATCAGGGGTATTTGTGTATTACTTCTAGTATATGGAATCAAAATAATTTTTTTTTCCTTACTTAATGGGAACAAGATTAATGATTTCAAATGTGAATTATTTAAGGGACCACTATACTTTTAGCGTCTAGGTTTCATAATAATAATAATAATAATAATAAAAGTGTTTTTTTCTTTTTGGTGGAATAATAATAAAATGTTCTATTTATGGCAGTCTCTATCTCCGTCGACAAAAGCGATAATGTAGTAAATAGACCTGTTGAAGTTGAAGAACGTCGACATAAATTCATATGTAATTATATATATATATATATATATATTAAAATCTTTTTGCGAGGTCTTTGTTCTTGTTAGTCTCTAGAAACAAATCTGGGTCCTCAACACGGGTGGACAATAATTCAACTAATTGAAGCGTACCCAACTTTTCGTTTCTTAATAGCGACAGCTGATGTTGAACCAATTTGTCATAGTTTGTACTACTGTGTCATATATATATATATATATATTTGTTTATGTATATGTGCGTGTGTGTGTATTTATTATTTATTGCGCTTTTTTGCTTTTTCGTTTCTTAAGAGCATATTAACAACGTCTTTGTATGCCTCACGATGGTCCACCCCAAAGGATGCTTAACTGATTGAAGAGCCCGGGATGGGGATGTTTGCTCTTTTTCGGATGTATGATTTGAATTTTTTTGAGTGCATTCTCATCGAGTCACGTTTCATTATATAAATACTAATGTTTTAATGATCGATAAGATTAGTTGAACTTTCATTATCTATTAATAATAAATAAATGATAAAATAAAAATATTCAGTATGGTCTATTGATAGTTTTCACACTATAACCACGTCTTGTATGCAGATATATATACCCATATATATATATATATAAAGTCACTGACACTCAGAAAGAGGTCTATTTTCAGAGTCGGGGAAGTCATAGATAGACTTCGCATAAACCACACAGAATAATGCAGTCAGTGTTACTCCCTTCCACCTCCACCTTCTTCCTGACACACATTTTCTTTTTTCACTATTATTATTTTTCCTTTTAGAAATTTAAAAAAAAAAAAACTTGGAAACTGATCTGAGCACAACCGGAGTCCAAATTTTATTTAATGAGAAAATGATCCTTAGAGTAAAAAAATATGATAAGGTAGTTTCGTTCTGTTTTAAATAATTTGATCTGTATTTGAATTTTTTAATTTTAATGTGATTTTGATGAAAATTCACTTTTTCAAATTATAAATTCCTGATATTCATATCCTATCATAAAAATAAGCTCTTTTATTTAATCAAGTATCTGAGGCTGGTAAAGTAAAAAGCTGATCGCGCGGCATTAGAGGATATTGATTCAATAATGTTGGTTTTGATACTGTAGTCTATACAATGATCCGTGCTCATTATGTTGATAAAGTATATAGGCTGCCTTGAGATTTACCTCTAACTGTAGTGTCTCGTCAAAGTTAGCTCTCTCGTTAATAGTTGAGGGGGGCGTGGAGGGGGACTATTTGTAAATTTATACAAAAATAAGTAGGCAAAAAATATTTATAAAAAAAAAAAAAAAAAAAAAAAAAAAAGATGAAGAGGGCTTCTTAAGGCTAGATAATTATAAGAGATTGATACATTAATTATGTTTTATAGTACTGCTTTTTTCGTCAAATCAAAGATTATCCTGTGAAGTTTAACGCTCTCTCACACGCCACATTGCAAATTGCAAGCCTATATGTAGTGATTGGAGTACGTTCATATCTATATATATATACACACACACACACACACATTGGAAGTAAATATTTGATCATCATAGTATCATATTATTTGAATTTTCTATATAAACTAATCAAAATAGTTAATGTATTGCCCTAAGAAACAACTTATACGTAAATTACATGCATGAGTAGCATTTTCTATCCAATTTAGATATAGTTAATGAAACATGCATATGATGTGCAATAGTAATTAAGATTCTAATTCAAATAATTACTGCAAGTAAATAGAGCTTTTAGAAAGTATATATGAAGGCACTTAGACGATTATATACAACTAGTCTAAGTTTTCATAACTGTAATTATATCTAGTGACATCATTTAGGACGTTGTGCTTCTTATTGGATGCAAACATTTGGCGTGCTAGATATTAAAGAATACAACCATATATATGATCCACTAATTAAGCACATACACGCGGAAACTTAGCAATTCAAAGAGTAATCAATAACAAATTCTGACAATCATGTCATTATTAATCATAATGGATTAAATTAACAATATATCAACCACCGATAATGGTAACATAACAATAAGAGAATGACTTATTAAAACTTTCTGTTTGTAGTGGGGGTTGGTCTCTCCGCCTGTGATAACAATAGATTTTCCTTAAGACTCTTATTCAAGATGTGTAAACATCACCGGTTCTTTTCTTTATAACTATATACATATATATATATATATATATATCAAGTCCTACAATTACGTTTGATTTTTTTCCTTCAAAAATAGTTAATTCACCTTAAAAGAGGAGAAATTTATGCGCTGATTAAGTTACAAGGAGATTGACGATATATTCAAGAAATAATTATAAATGCTTAATTTCAATCCCGCACGCACATGTGAAAGAACATATAATATATTTTAGAGTTTGATCAATATCACAAGAAATTCACATATATATTATTTGGTGTGCTTGAGCTTCAAGCAATTGTGACATCAACATGAAGTTTGAATTTTGACCAAAACTTTCAACATTCAAAGATGAAATTTCACAAGCCACCAAAATATTATTCCTTCCCCAAGATATGCAAGTAATCTCGTGATACATTCAGCAATACACACACACACACCTCATTATATGATCATATCACAAGAAAAGTAACCCCTCCGAACTTGGTTTTAAAAAAATAGTAATTTATTGCAAAAGTTAGTTTGTGTGGTTCATTCAAAGGAAAAATGTGTTGTACTTGACGGAGAAGGAATTCTTGATGTTTATGGTTTGAAAAATGGATAAGGAGTAAGATAGCAAGTGGAAGAGAATAATGTATCTAAAGAAAACGACTTTAACCTTCATATCCATTGAGAGTTACTTATTACCTACATATCCACATTAAAAATCAGAAGACAATTTTTCCATGGAGCGCTAAAAAAGTCTCCTACATAATTATAACTTTGTTTTTATCCACTGAACCTTATTAGTGTAATGCTCTAGTACTCCTTTGGTTAAAAGCTGCTGGCCGAATCTACCGCCGCTTTCACCAAAGGTTGTGTCGTGTCAGCTTACTCGATAACAGTCCCGTTTTTGTTGTGGATTGATCATCATTAAATAGACTGCCCTTTTTATGGTAAGGTATTTTATCCTTAGTATATATTTTACGGACGCTTTTCAATGCGTTATCTGTAGTTATAAATTTTTTTTTTTTTTGGTTCGCTTTTATAACAACTAGTTGAGTTTAATTAAATATTTGTTAATGATACTTATTTTTTATATTAATAATTTATATATTACAAAATTTTAAATAGAATAGTTCATACAAGATATAAACAGAATGCTATAATTGTTGCTCCGGTTGTGACATAAAAGCTTTCCATATGTTTTTAAACATTCGATTTATGCAAAATTACATCAAAATAAAAAGAAAAAGAAGTATATAAAACCAATTGTTTCTAATATAAATTTAATAATTGAAAAACAGAGTCTTATCGATAAGTATTTTAGATATCCTATTTGTAGAAGTTGTAATGAAAAGAAAAGAATAATAGAATAACATCATTTACATTTGTATTAAAAATGCGACGTTGAAAAGCAGTAAGAAGAAATCATTGCTATCCCAATTTTTGCTGTTATAATTTGGCAACTTAATGTACTAAATATTACAAGGGTGAAAATATGGTGCATGCCAGATTGAATGTATCACACAACTTAAAGTTTCGTCACTAAATGATCTAAATTAACTATGCTACCTTTTGAAAATAATGTTAACTTTTAACTGAAAGTATTTAAACGACTCATATTGTATATATATATTTTTTTTCCAGCTATATGTGGACGAGTATAGACATCATAATAACAATAATTTAACCAGAATTTTAAGTATGTTTCTGATCATCAAGTCAGTCCGAATATGCAGATAGCAATTATTAATTTTAACTTAACGAGATATTGTAGAGGAAAAAAAATCCAAGAAATAAGACGCCATCTGAAATGAAAATTAAAGTGGCTAAACTTACAAAACAAAAATGAACATTAAGTTCCCATTTGAATCCTCATTTTAAACTCGTTATTCAAAAAAAATTTTACAGTACTTTTTCCAATAAAATTTTGAATTTTGAATTTGAAAAGTAGATTTAAAACGGAGGTTCAAGTGGAATTTAATTCAGTGTCTATAATAGCTAATATAAGTAATTTAATTGACTTATTTTCTATGTTATATATATATATATATATAATTATAGTTCGAAAATAAACATATATATATAGTAGAATATTGTTGAGTACTTCAATACACATCTAGGTTTACATCACACATAGTGGGGCTAATATGCTCCTTATCCATCACTGTAATGGTCATTCTCCCAAGTTATATCATGACATAACTTGATATGATGTTTTCCAGTTTCAGCGAATGGAGGCATCCACATTTTCTTTGCAGTAGTATTCCCACCATATATATATTTATCAAGCCCGATAACAACTATAACCTTGTTGTATCCAATGAGTTGTCCAAATTGTAAGTTAAATGTATCAAATAGTAATTTAATTATTATTATTATTATTATTATTATTATTATTTATTTTGCTTCCAAAAAGAGTCACATTAAATATTAGAACTCAATTATTCTCTAATAAAAGTTAAGAGCACTCTTAAATAATCTGATCTGGATCAGTCTGAGTCATAAGAAAAAGATAGGATTCATATATCAGTGGGATCCACATTTTAGCTCGACTCTGTGGCTGTTTTGATTTTTTTTTTTCTTTTTGAAAGCTAAAGGGCCGAATACGGAAAAAGGAAATTATTGCTTTACCTTCTATCTTATGTGACCCATGAATACAATTATCTCTTGCTATACTTGAAAATGACAAGTGTCTTTCATCCTCCTCTCAATGACCGTCACGAATCCAATATTCATCATGTGATATTTTTTATTACATTAATTTTTTAATATTATTTATTTTTATTTTATTTTATTTGTCTATCTCGTGTGTGTAGAGTCCAACTAGTCAAAGGGAAAGGAAAAGAAAAAAGAAAATCATGTGTAATAATTCCTTGATGAAAATAGTGATTTAACAGACAAAA
This sequence comes from Ficus carica, assembly GCA_009761775.1. Lineage (NCBI taxonomy): Eukaryota > Viridiplantae > Streptophyta > Magnoliopsida > Rosales > Moraceae > Ficus > Ficus carica. The sequence continues at coordinate 10,914,842 of CM019744.1, read as the reverse complement.
TTCTATAAGGTGGGACCCAAAATGCCAACTTCTGTGGGGTCAAAAGTAACAGGATGGGATAGGATTGGTTAGGGAGTGTCCCTCATCAACATCATGAACAATATCCTGTGTCCAAGAAAATCAAGAAACAGGTTAGATTCTATCTGTTTTGCATGAATTGAAGCAAGAGATCACAGTGAGTAGAAATTTTGGACGCAAAAGATGAGAACAAATAAGAAAGCCATTAGTACAATATAGGAATAACAAGGCGTGTATATATGGACAGCAGAGGGTAATTAATTTCCTGCCTCCAATTATTTTTGTTTCTATGCAAAATATCCCCTCCCCAGATGAGTAGGAGGAGTGATCCCCCTTTTTTTTCATTATTGGTGTTTCAAATGGTCATTATATTGTGTTACTTAATAAATTCATATTTTAAGATATATTATAATCAACTAAAAAACATTTTAAAATTTTTTAAATAACATAGTATTATGTGATTGGTTAGACATACGTTGGACATTAGAAATTAGGTACACCGTACATGAGACCTTAGGGTCAGTTTGGCATTGATGTGCACTGCAAAAAAACTTTGTTGTGGATGTGCTGTGAGTCATAAAATTATTGTCTACCGAAGCATAGATATTTGGTAATTTTTTTTTTTCAAAGTTTATGCGGATACCAAAAGTAGAAATTCAGATTTTAGTAAATCATAAATAAAATTATTAATAATGGAGATATATAATGATTAAGTGGATCACTTTTTAATTAAATAAAAATTTCAGTAGTAATATTAACTACAAATCTTCTTCAAGCACACTATATTTTAAATTGCAATAACAAAAATCTAAAAAAATAAGAAATTAAAATAGGAAATAAATTAATGATTTACTGTATTTAATTAAAAAAATGATTAATTACCCTTTGAAAGGAAAGCATTTGTAATTTTTAAACTAACATAAACTATATTTGAATGGATAGATTGAAAGTTAAATTTTATTATTAATGTTATTTTAGTAATTAAACATGCACAATGACAACAGAACCATCTATGTAAAAAGCAGTGTATCTTGATTTACTTATGAAATTCCATTATCGGGTAACAGTTGTTAGAACTCATTAAACAGAAACAAGGTTTATTTAACATCTCGATAAATTCTTTAAAAATCTAAAAACAAACTTTTAAAAACAATGTCAAAGAACCCTTAATCGATAATACGAGATTTTAGTGGCCCAAAACTCCAGTTGCCATGAAAAGGTTGAGACTTGAAATTAAAGAATTTTCTTGAATTGACCATATTAAATTTCGTCAGAAGAAAAAGTTGAGTAGGATTTTATGCAATAAATGCGACTTTCTTCTATACATCTATCTGTGAATGGAAAAGATATCTGGTGCTTTTAATTCTCCAGAAAGGGACTGGATTTTCTTGCAATAATGAGACATATAGGTCAGGTTAAACACTTGCTGCGTTAAAAGGAAAAACAAACGTAATATGATGTGGTCCGACAACTATTAGTTTTTGCTTTTTATTCTCCATCTTTTCTATTTAAGGACATTTTGCAGTTCAGTACTGAAGTGTAAAGAGATTTGAAATAAAGCCCGGTTATTCTCTAAAACTATGTATGTATGTATGTATGTGTGTGTGTATATATATATATATATTTTCTAATTTCTAACTGAAAGAGACAATTATAAGAATTCGGTAGAACTACAGTTCCAATATTTACGTACATCTTATTTTAAGCTATTAGATAATACCAACTTTCTACTGTTAAAACTTCTATTTTACATTATTGTTAAAAATTGTTTTTTTTTTTAAGTAAAATAAAAACTGTTAATTAGATGTTGGATTAAATTTTTAACGATGTTAGATATGACTAAAACAATTAAGTGTTATGTATTGGTTCAAACTAAACACTCATAAAAGACCGTTAAAATTTTTATCCGACGGTTAAAAAATAGTTATTATTGACAATATATTATAAAAGGTCTTACCGTAAAAAGACTCAAAATAATAATAATAATAATAATGAATTAAATTATTAAAAGAAAAGTCAACTACACCATTAAAAGATGCAAAAATGTTAATAGGTTACATCAATAGTAAGCCTTTTTTTTTTTTTTTTTTTGAAGATCAATATTAAGCGTAATACACCACTAAAAGGTGCAAAAGTGTTAAAAGATTAAATCTTTTTTTTTTTTATTTAAATAGGTTAGATCATTTTTAAGCCTTATCCAACTGCTAATAAAAATAGGTATATTCCTCAAAAAAAAAAAAAAAAAGAATGATGCATTGTAGTTTAAATCATAAAAATTTGTAATAATTTATTTGCAGTACCACTGAGACCTACAAATTATCAAACAATAGTAATGTACAACTGTTATCTTTTTTCTATTAATTATTTCTAATTGTTGAAAAATGAAAAATAATACTAATCACCATTAACGGTCATAAACTTAAACTCTTCTTATTCATGCGCGGAGAAACAAAATCAGCAAAGTGAATGGCATATTACAAGATGAATTTTACTATATCTCATCTCACAATTATAAATAATCTTTTTTTTTTTTTTTGTGCATTAAACATTTTAAAATGATGACATCTTATATATATATATATATATATATTATATATAATATATATATAATATCAGTTACACAGTAATCGTACTGTACAGTGGTGTATTCCTGATCGTTGGATAAAAAACAGACGGCTGATCTCTTTCACACTCTCTCTCCTCTCTTTCTCTTCCTGCTGAACGTCCAGCGATGTCGGACAACTGAGAATCTATATATATACATATGTTGAATGAATCTTTAAAGACATGCATTAAGAAAAGATTGGACTTTTATTGGTAAATCTATTATTAATTTAAACTACAAGAATCAAATTCTTTTCGAACTTGGACAATTTTTCATATTATTTTTATATTAAAAGGGGGTGAAAGGAGTTGAAAAATCCTTAAGAAGAAGAATAAAATCTCTTGCAAATGGAGTTTCACTCTCAAACCATCGAAAAATAAAAAATTCTCAACCTTAAAAAGTAAAACGAATGCAAAGATCCATTGCATATTACATGTCATAAAAATCATCAAATGCCTATATATTTCTTTCTCATATAATAATTGTTTTACATATATTTATAATATCAGGAATACTAATTCTAATAATAACTTTTAAATATCAATTTATATGATATGCGATTTATCATTTTTTTTTATTAGCTAGTAGGTCTTTAGAAGATTTTCACAATAATTAAAATTAAAATATTTTATGCGTTAATGAAAAGATAACAACTCATTGTTACATAAGTTGGCACTAAAAAATTAGGATTAGAGGTAGTGTCCCTTACACTACTCTTTAAATAAAAAAATACGTCATCACTTGTCTAATTATTTTGTGATTATAATATGCCAAACACGGCGTTGAATAATTTCATGTGACGTTTTGAGTTGCGAATCGGACAATTCGTTGTTAATTAAGAATTTGTCCTCCTGGCCTTGAAGCATATTATTAAGAAAATTATTTAAAAAAAAAAACTTAGGTTCATCTTATGCCTTGGTAGTAACACAAAAGAAAAGTGAAAAAAAAAAAAAAAAATTTATCTCATGAAATTAAGAATGGCATAATTTGATCTTTATCTTTCTTTCTTTTAGGGAAAAGGTTAAGAATACCAATCCAAATTCAGAGACGTGATTCGGTAGTTTTGATGCTTGAGACTGTTCAATATATGTAAATCAAAAAGGGTTAGATTTCAGATCTTTATTAAGAAGAACACCCATACTCATACATCATCATAAATTATTATTACCGCTAAACTTTAAAATCAGCTACAAATTTACATGTATGTGTTTGGTAAATGAGTTTAGTTTAAGATTTTTAAGTTTAAGTAGTAATTTTTCAGAAAAGATAAAAAAAATTTTCAGAAAAAGACAAAAATCATGATGAAAAAGTACAATTTAGTTCAAAATAAAATAACAACCAAACGGGCCCGTAGTCTCTCATATTAATTTATCAAGACATATAACTTGTAAAAGAAAAATATACCATATTAGTAAGACACAGTTAATCTTCTAATTTTTAATAGATCATTTTAAATTATCATACTTTTTTTATTTTATATATTTTTTATGAAGTAGAAGATACAAAGATAGAGACTCGTGTGTCTCGATGTTTTTGAAAACTGAATGCATCTTCATGTGATATTTGGAAAAATCCATAAGCATCAATCAACACGGTCGTACTATTTTTTTCCTCTGTAAGAAAAAAAAAGATATTAATACTATCCTCGTGTTCCCACCCAACGTCTTTATTAAGTCTATTGGGACCACAGATGTGATGATAAAGATCCTGACCTATGTTTATCAACCCTTACACTTCATGAGCAAGTTGCACATAGTCTTTTCTACTAAAAGACTAGACATTGCAAGTATCATGGCTCAAACCTAGGTATCGATAGAAGCAAAATATCTAATTAGAACTTTCCTGCTATCATATCACCATCACTCGTTGTGACCATACTGATTCAACCTAATCAACACAACTTATGATATAATATGATTATAACATGACCAAATTAAGTGAGTTGCACGAGTAAGGTATATATATATATATATATATGAAAATATATCGTACGTGATATCACATACTATGTAACATGTAATTTTTTATTAAAAAATTTATAATAACTAATTGATTTACAAGTAATTTTTTATTTAAAATCTTATTATATGATACTATTTAAATATTTGTATAAATAATAAATATCACTGAAAAATATTATTTGAATTATCTTAAAGATATAATATGATACAGATTATATTAAAAATAACGTATGAGAGGGTAAGGAACCCTCTTCATGTATTTATATATATATATATATATATGTATATAATATAAGTGATCACAAAACTAATTTCCTAATATTGTTGGACCGGTTAAAAAAAATGACGGTGAAAATTACGCAGATTCAATGAACGCCAATGATATTTTAACATATTTTTCTTAGCGAGAGAGAGAGAGGGAAAAAAAAAAAAAATAGTAGAAGAAAATAACAAGGCAAAATTTGCCTCCCCTCGATAGAATAAATGCCAAGCAGACACCCAAATGCCAGGTGGCTCTACCGTATAGTTAGCAACGCCTATGTCCCTCATGCATTCCCAGTGTTTTTACTGTACTATTCTATAATACTAATCTCTCCACTTTTTCGCATTTATAAATCCCCCCCGCTCTCAACTCAAAATTCATTCAAAAACAAAACCCAATTTCTCTTCTTCTTCTTCTTCTTCTTCTTTTGTTCTTCTTGTTGTTGTTCAGTCTCTGTATTGTTCTGTTTCGACTTTAAACCATGGTAGTTCTGTCTCAGCCAGCATTGATAGACCATTTTTCACTGATCAAAGCATGCAAGCCGACCTCGAGCTTCTTCAGTGGAATCCCAGTGGTCGACCTGTCCGACCCCGGGGCCAGTACTTTCATAGTCAGGGCCTGCGAAGAGTTCGGGTTCTTTAAGGTTGTCAACCATGGCGTCCCAATGGAGTTCATGACGATGCTCGAATCCGAAGCTCTCAAGTTCTTCAGCCTCCCTCAATCCGACAAGGACAAGGCAGGCCCTCCCGACCCGTTCGGCTACGGCAGCAAGCGAATCGGCCCCAACGGCGATGTCGGCTGGATCGAATACCTCCTCCTCAACTCCAACCCCGATGTCGTCTCTGAGAAATCTCTCCTCATCTTCCGTCAAAACCCGGAGATTTTCCGGTAAAATATATATATATATATATATATGTTTTTTATTTTCTCGCAAGAAAAACAGAGCACAACTTCTACATCCCCTGTTTCGATCACTAATATGTTGATTTCTGTTACAATTTGTAGGCCTGCGGTTGAAAATTACGTATCTGCGGTGAAGAAGATGGCGTTCAAGATAGTGGAATTAATGGCGGATGGATTGGGGATTGGAGATAGGAATGTACTGAGCAGGCTTCTGAGAGACGAGAAAAGTGACTCTTGTTTTAGGCTGAACCATTATCCGCCATGCCCGGAGCTTCAAGCATTGAGTGGACGGAATTTGATTGGGTTTGGGGAACACACAGACCCACAGATAATTTCTGTCCTGAGATCCAACAACACGTCAGGACTGCAAATCAGTCTCAGAGATGGGACTTGGGTCTCCGTCCCGTCCGATCATACCTCCTTTTTCATCAACGTTGGCGATTCCTTGCAGGTATTATTAATTTTTCTTCTTTCTTTTTTCATTTTTATCTCCAGAAACAGAGTTGGCCCAGATTTTCATTTCAGGTTTTCGTTTTTTTCTCTCTCTCTCTTTTTTTTTTTTTTAAATGACAAGAAGCAGAAGAAAAAAGTTTTTACTTTTCTTTCTTTTGATTCTGTTTCGGAGGTCAAATCGTACGTCTTATTGGGCAGTCGGCGCACTTTATTTTCTGAGGTGTTTTTCCTATGAAATTTCTTAAATGGGCATTGCTCTGCTCTGTTTTATTCTTTTTTAAACTCTCTCTTTTTCTCTCTTTTATTTATTTTTTTTTTTTTCTTTCCTGCCATTTGGTCTTTTACACTATTATTTGTAATAAAACACGCGCGGTCACGTGACATGATGTAAAAATAATAATAATAATAATTTACGTCGTTGTGGTCTATGGTTATTTTTGCTGCTTAATATTTGATACGAATATCAGTTATCTTCTCTTTTAATTTATTAAAATCCAAAAAAAAAAAAAAAAAAAAAAATCTTATGTTGTGATAAGCGTAAATTTAAGTGTCTGCGTTATTTTGCTAAGGCGAGCGGCGTGATTGATGCAGGTAATGACGAACGGGAGGTTTAGGAGTTTGAAGCACAGAGTGTTGGTTGAACCTAGGAAATCAAGGGTGTCCATGATCTACTTTGGAGGGCCACCATTGAATGAGAAAATAGCACCTTTGCCTTGTTTGGTGGCCGAAGGAGAAGAAAGCAAGTACAAGGAGTTCACATGGTGGGAATACAAAAAATCTGCCTACAAGTCAAGATTGGCTGATTATAGGCTAGGTCTCTTTGAGAAATCCCTCTAATTTAGAAATATATATATATATATATATATATAGATAAATATTAGGAGGGTTTTTTTTTTTTTTTTTTTTTTGTCAAAGATAAAAATAGCTAGGTTTGAAAAGAGTTGACTCTCTACTTTGCCATAGAAGGAAAAATGAATAGGTTGTTCTTTTCTTTTTTTTATCTTTTCACTTTTTTGCCTGGTTTAAATGTAACATCACCCTCCTCTCCTCCTCTGCAATTAATGCGAGCTGTTCATCATCATGTCATCGTGTATCTGTACTACTGAAAAAGCTCTTCGTCAAATTTAGTGTTTTTTTTGTGATATTGACCTCACTTTTTTGCTGATATTTCATATTGTACTTCTCATTGCTTTTATGCTTTTTGCTTTTTCCCCCTCCTCCATAAATTCTCACAACTACGTATACCCTTTTACTGTAGGACTTCATGGTGAACAATATTTCTCTCTATTCTCAAAAACCCTTCCTAATTAGTTAATTAATTATTCTAAGTAAATGTTAGATTTGGCCGGGATATAATAAGATACAACTTTAAAACTCAACTATCTCCTTATTTTTATTTTTATTTTTATTTTTTGCCGGTGAGAGAAAGGGTGGATAGAAGCATTTAAATTTGAAATCCAAAAGTATTTTTATTTTTTATTTTTTTTAATAAACGAGAGTCATAGGTCCCATATTCAGAGACGAATAGAGATGAGGCCTAGGTAGCCCCCTCAACTTTTGGTTTTATTAAAAATAGCTTGTAATTTTAATTAAATTTTCATAATAACCCTTTAAAAATAAATATTTACGGATAATAATCGTTTTATTATACATGATATAGTTATTAACCTCCCATAAAAAAAAAGTTACCGTTAAAAAAAAAACTTCACTATTAAAACATGTTTTACCATAATCTAAGTTATTAAGAAATGCTTCTTATTGAGGTTGACATGTGGAGAATGTAGCGACATATGTGGCGGCAAATGGGTTGACCGACACGAATAAAACGTTACGCTAACGTAATAAATAAGTTGTGTAAAAGCTCGTATTTATAACGCCAGCTTCTTCTTCTTTTTTTTTTTTTTTTTAAAAGAACTTATAAGAGAAAAACCTTGAAATATGGCTCACAAAAATTCGTAGCTTAAAAAAAGAGAGCAACCAACTACCGATCCTATAATTCCTAAATGCATTGCTTATGCTCCTCAACAGCTTTATAAAAAATAAAAATAAAAATAAAATAAAATAAAATAAAAAACACTTTCATTCTCATCTCTTTTCCTCGTGTCTTCCATGTAATCTTTCTTCAACATTTGGATTTTGAAGGAAAAAAAAACCCTAAAATAGTTTAAAATATATGCAGAGAAAACATTTGTCAAGTTTGTTTAGTTTAACTTTTAAATTTTAGTAAAAAGGAAAAGACAAAGATGAAATTTTGTTAATTCAACCTAATGTTAGTTTTCAACCGTGCCTTATGTTTTGTTTTGTTTTGTTTTGTTTTTTGTTTTCAATATTCCTTAATTTTAGTTTCTCTAGTTTTTACTTTTAGGATGTGTTTATTAAATTAAAGAAAAAGGTTTTGGAAAGAAATATACAGAAGAAATAAAAAAGGAGGTTGTTCCTTTTAGTGTACATTTACATATTAGGGAGAGTAGAATCGTACATAATCTGAATCTTTCTCTAGCCTTTACTAATTTAGCAGTAGAAACCATAAAGAAATGTCCTTAATTTGTGAAAGTGATTATTAATGATTCAAGTTAGTTATAAGAGTAGATAAAGTAATATTGTGGTTTATTCTCATTCAAAGAGAAATAAAACTAATAATTTAAACTGTGATTGGATTTCTCTTTCCTGATTTCTTGTCAAGTGTGTTTCTTTCTCATCTATTCATAACGAGTAAACATCATGTCAATTCTTTCCATTGACCATATTAAAAATAAAAAAATAAAAAGAAAAAAGAAAAGTCTTGATATAAATTTTGAAAAACTTCGACCATTTTGTAAAAAAAAAACTTCTTAAAAAAAGTTTATTTAAATCTAAATCCCAATTAATAACAGGGTGAATTTGATAAAATGCACTTTTGAAGAGCCTTAACAAGAAATTACCACTTATCTAATTTTTTAAAAAAATTCACTTCTATATTTGAACTACCAAAATTACCCCTACTCAACGTGGTCTATCTCCACCATTGGCAAGGATCTCCACCAATATGGCCATTCTCCACTGAAAGACGATCTACTCAACGTGACAACCACCAGTGATAGCAACGTGATGATCGACTGTGGCAATGATCTCCACTGGCGATTTACTCGACGTGGATGCGTGCGAGATTATAGCGCATCGGCCAGATCTAGAGCTAAGATTAAGATATCTCCTGCTCCGAATTGGCCAAATTTCTCCTGTGTTGGTGCTACTGTTATGGTCTCATTGTGCCGGATCTGCCCCTACCGCTACATTGCGCCCAATCCCCACAGTACCGAAACACAAGCGATGCTTCGTGGTTTAGGGTTTGTTTGGCATAACAACTCAAACCATTCAACTCAAACTTTTTTTTGTCTTTTTTCCAAAAAGTTTTTGTCTTTTTCCCAAAAAGTTTTTTGTCTTTTCTGAAAATTAAAAAAAATTTACTATTGAAACTTAAAAATTTCAACTCAAACCGTTTCACCAAACAAACCCTTAATTAGTTTGTTGTTGTTGTTGTTGTGAATTTAATAGTTGTGGATTCAAATGCGAGATTAACAAGGTCTATTAACATGTTAACTATTTATTGGATAAAAGCAAATTACTAATTTGTGTGAAGTATATTTTTTTACAATTACTAGACAAACATCAGACCATTAATCACTAACATCGTAAAATCCATCTCCGATGGAACGCGATTAATCACTAATACATCAAAGTCCATAACTAATGAAAGATGGTTAATTAAGGTTTAATATGTAAGGGGTAATTTAGTCTTTAGAGCAAAAAATATTTATATGTTTGAAATTAATAATATAAAATTCGTAAAACCGTTAAGAGTCTCTCAAATGTAATGTACACATCATAATTATTTCTTGCGAGCATTTGAATATAGCGTCATTTCGATGGGCTAATTGTACAATTCAATAAGTAGCTTAGCTTATGAATAGTGGAAATTTTAGTATGGGTTATTTTAGTTAAATTTTGGAATTGGCCTCCTACAAAATGTTTGATCATTTGAGTATATTTGCAGAATCATTAGTGTTGAAACAATCTTCTGTGTCTTTTTCTCTCTGAAAAAAAAATCTTTCGGTTATCTAAATTTTAAAATGTCATAATTATTTCATCTCAAATCCAATTAAGACAATTCTTTTTTTACAAGTGTTCGGAGCAAAAATTGGATCAAATTCATATACTTCATCAAAATCTAACATGGAATTAAGTTTCATACATAAGATATTTTAGAACTATTTTCAACATATATTCAAACACGTATTTGAATGTTTTTGTTTAGATTGTGCTAAACGTCAATTTAGATGATAATGTGGATATTTCGCTCCAAAATTTACATCCAATATGTTATTATCCTAATATGTGAACCAAATGGTCCTAAGTGTATTACGATCAATTGAAAAACTTTTTTGAATTGATCATCTTGTTGGTAAAATATAAAATGTACGATATTACTGACATTTCCTAGTAAGAGATCCTTTTTGCTCATGATGTCTATTTCTTTTTAATAATGCCCTCTTTTCGAGGGGTTTTTTTTATTTTAATTTTTTTTAAAAATCCTAGTTTATTTGACATCAATGAGGGGGAAAAAAAAAAGAATAACATATATACACATCTATATAAAGTCTATAGAATATGTATTATTTTACAAATCAAATATATGAGACCGAATTCTCTTCATAAGTGCCCACATTACAGACGACACGCTAACATGCTGCATGCACGCTCACGATTACAAAGAGGTTCTAATATAATAATATATGATTGTATACCGGTGATAGAGTGTTTTTTTTTTTTTTTTTTTAAATCTAAGAAATTATTTTCAAAATAATTGAAACAAAATCTGTTAATTAATATCTTATAATGCAATTATTAAGTGGCTACAGTCATATAACATACCAGTAATTTTACTATAAAGTGTATATAGTTCTCCTACGTACCAACATAAAAATATATAATTTTATATCGTACAAGTATTATTGAACATATATGTTTACTGTTTTTTTTTTTCGTAAATAAAAATATATGTTTACCGTTGGAATTTGGGATTTCATAACCGAAAAGTTAACCTATTAAATTAAACCAGTCCAAGCCTTTTTTGTAAACACATTTCCCCCTACCTGTTTCGTATGCCTATTTTCAATATGGGTGGAAAAATAACAAAATAGTACTTTTTCTAAATTTTTCCCTCACTCTTCCCTTTTTGAAAAATAGTGGCCATCTCATTCTCAAACATATTTTGCACGGTGAGTACCTTTTGGAATGTTTTTGAATTCTTCGCCCAATTCACTATTCTCAACACCATTTATTCTCATTTTATAACTTTCTAAACAAATTTTAGACTCTTTTTATTTTCAAGAAGGAAAAATTTTTTTTTGCAACACGATCTCATTTTCAAAATTATATGACTTTTTCATTTCAAACAAGAAAATTTTTCTTTTCAAAAATCAGCATGCGATCCAAATAGGCCATTTTTTTATTATAAATAAATTGGAGGTAGTAGGAGTCAAGCTCTACAACTTATGATGAAATTAGGTGTAAAATTACCATTAAACTATGTATGCGATCACCATGAACACATTGTTAGTTATGTATTTAGTTACTTTTGTTAAACGTTTTTACCGGTAGTTGCAATATAGTTTACTTCTTATTAAGACCTCTACATATAAGTCAAAGTTATGTCGACAATTATTCAACCCCCCTTAAAACCAAATATGTCTATGACCAGTAAGAGAATTCAATGAATCTTAAGAAGAGAAGTATATTTCGACTCGTTACTTTCAGTGAATAAATAATGGGAGAGTTATAACGTAGTACTAATAAGATAATTAGTTAAGTGCACTTGGTGCAAAAGTTAACATGTTCAAAATAATCAAACTTCCTATGATTGTTCATCCAATAAAAAAGAAAAAAAGAAAAGAAAAGAAATTAAAAAGACACAGAAGTAATTATGAATTATCAACATTATAATGCATGATTTTTGTTGGTAGGCCAAACATATACTTGCATGATTAACATACTTTATATATATTTTGCCGTGTGGTAAGTCTATATTTATAAGTTGTTGACCACTTCTTGAGCTATTTCTTGAAATGAGTGAGAATTTACTTACCTTATTACACGTTCCTCGTAAAAAATATATTCCTGAAAATAATTTGTTTTCTTGTAGAAATAAGGCACAGAAAAATATATGATCACATTTGTGGTCGCTGTAATGTTTTCTCTCTAGCCTCGAGATATAAATCATTCCAATTAAGACGACATTTCTTTCTATTTAAATCCAAGTATTTATATAATTAAACAAAGTTTTTGGAATATGTATTATTACGGATACACAATATAAAGAAACAATTTAATCGTTACATTTTTTAAGAAGGAATTATATACAAAATTATTGAAGGAAACGTTGAAAAGAGAGCATTATATTAACTAAATCAAATGACAAGGCTAATTTAGTTAATTACACATATAAATATATTTATATCCACTATCAGTTCCATAAGATATGCATTTCTTTTTCAACTATCCTCCACTCAATGCATTATTTTTTCTTTGTTTTAGTTTTACTTTAATTTTTTTTTTTTAAATATTTGAAGATCGGATATCAATAGTTGTTAGAGGACTGAAAAATAGTAAGAGGATGACTCCGGAATATCGCAAAGTATTGATTTGACCCTGATAATTATTTTATGCAAGTCCTTGTTTGTGTTACACTAACAAATTCCTTCTGTCTATTTCGGAGGAAGAATATGTATTATTGAAAATGGAGTTTGAAAAGGATATCAAAAAATAAGCCCATGGTTTAAGGGAGGTAGTAGTCCCCACAATTCCTCCACAAGGAAATATATAAGAAGATTCTGAAAGAAAATGAGAGGTTTCCTTTAAAAGAGCTAGCCCACCCAAGTCACTCTCATCACTGACCAAAGAGTTTTTGTTTGACCATCCAAGTGCACCTTACTATCACAATCTAACCCCTTTTTTTTTCCCCCCCTCATTTTATATAATTATATATATACATATATATTTCAATTTGTGACAAAGCAATCCATTATTATTCATCAACGTCCAAACCAAAAGTTTCCGGTTTTTTTTATTTATTTTTTTTTTATTTTTTCAAAATTCTTTTTTTATTTTTAATCAAAATTTAGACTAATTTTAGCACTATCAATGGGGTGAACATCAGGCGGGTTTTTTGTTTTTTTTTTTTTTTAACTTGGGTAGGTTGGAAAAAGAAACACCAAATCAATCTAAAGTTTAAAACCAACACACCTAATTAAAGTTGGGTTGGATTGGGTAAGTTGATCGAGTTGAACATATAATAAAAAAATTAAAACTAATAATGTAATTTTAAATAAGAATTATGCGGAAAAAATAACAAATTCACAATTTATTTTTATATCAAGTTGGCAAGACCACTATCTAATTCTATTTTTTTTTTAACTTTTATAAAGCAAATTAAAAAATAAAAGATTAACCATGCAAGTTTAAATATATATATATATATATGTCATATATCATAATAAAAACTAATCGATATATAATAAAAATACATTTTGAAAACATAAAAAAACTTGATTGGATGGGTTGGGTTTATATCGGGTTACTAAATTTGAACCCAAACCCATCCAATGAAAACTCAAATTGACTTAAGCTTAAGATTGGGTTAAATCGGGTGGTTCAATCCGCTATTTATGAGTTTTTTGTTCACCCCTAGCTATCACTGCTTCATATAGAGATATCAAATGGACTATCCAGTCCATTCAGGCTCATTTATAGTGGACTCATTAGTGTTTTAAGCTATGCCGCATGCCAGACCATTTAATAAGGGTGATTTTATTTGCACCCACAAAAATTATAAATGTCCCAAACTAGATTATAATTTTTTATCACCATTTTACCCCATAATATGTTAAAATCCATTAAAAATACCCCTTTTTATACCCATTACATTAACTATAAATGAGTATAGTATAAAGAAATTAAAATGCACACCCCCACGTTTATTATAAATATATTTTTTTTCCATAAAAAAAATAAGCATACCCCCAAATAATTGAATACCCCTAAGTTCACTTTTTGCGAACCCTGAATTATTTTTATCATACTATTTCTCAAAAAAAAAAAAAAAAAAATCAAATCTCTTGAAAAAACAATTAATATTATAACATGCATTTTTTTTTTTAAATTTTCATATCCGTTACATCAAATATTTTATGAGAATCTATATTATTTTGTGAGTATTGAATATGAGTAGATGGTGAATCTTGAACTGAAATATTTTACAATTGTTTAATAAAAGCATTAAGCATTATGAAGTTTTTTTAAAATGATATGTGTGTGTGTATATATATGTTTTACTATTTTAAAATATTGTAATGAAGAATGACATGCTCTGGGTTAAGTGTGTGTGTGTGTGTTTTTTTTTTTTTTTTGAAGAAAAAGAGTATTACGAAAAAATAGTAGAAGAAAATTATGAAGAAGAAGAAGTATGCAATGAAGAATGACATGACCAATGTGATTTTTAAATATCGTAGGATTTTTTTTACAAAATAAAAAATTAAAATAATTAAAGTTTTTTTTTCTATTTAAATTTTATATATTTTCAAGTGTAAAACCAAGGTCCATTTAATTTTATATCACTTTTAATTTTTTATTTTTAAAGCAAACGAAAGGAGTCCACTAGCATCAATGGTAATTTGCGCATCTCAATTAGATTGACACTCACATAAAACCCAATCCCATACCGATCCCATTTAAAATTTATTAAAAAAAAAAAAAAGAACAAATTATCCAACCCTAGGGCAATCAAAACGCAAAAATAAAAATAAAAATGTTAAAAATAAATCTAGCATATCTAAATAAAAACGATCAAAGAAAAACCTAATGTTAAACCAAACTCCATAGATGTACTCCTCGTGAAAGGAGACATCATTTAAACTCTTGAGAGGAAAAAATTTGAAGGAAAAAATCAACTGAATGGAAAAATTGTGCGTGATCTAAGCAATGAAAACATCGGATTCGAAAATGACAATTAAGGAACTTGTAAGCTTTGTGAGCTAAAAAGAAAAACTACATACCTTGAATCACAATCAAGCAAAAGGTTTCTCCAATTATAATGCCAAGCACAATAGCAAAATATGAAAAACTCATAGTTCCGCCACAAAAGCAAAAGCAAAAGATAAGAGAGTAGACAAGTTGATATAGAAGTGACGCAACCATTCCTCTCAAAAGTTGTAATTAATGGAAGAGGCACAATCAATTCCATTAAAACATCACCCACTATCAGACTCAGGAATCCACCCCAAGCACTATCCGTTTGGGCCCTTACTTCGAGGAATCCCTTACGAATTCGTAAGCGCACCTAACGGACAGACTCAGGTACTTCTTTGAGACCCAAACACATATGTCACCTCCCAAATTCAAGTATGCTCTTGCATCACAAGTAGTCTTTAACAAAACTATAACATGTACGAAAGATACTTCCACGACAACCCAAAGAAGAACCATTCGTATTTTCCCTAGTTCATCCAAACATGAGGGAATCCATTAAACCTAAATAATGCAAGAAGCATAATTGGATAATCTGAAAAATACATAAATTATAGAAGATAAAGAGATCGCCTTGAGTATTAGCCATCCATCCGATGATCATAAAATTATTGAATTCTACAAACAATATGATTTGTAATGCATTAATAAAATTATGATTCGTCAATCGGAGAAAAAAAAAAAGATGAAAAAGAGAATGATATAACAAACGGCCATGATATCAACGAATTAACCTTCGTTTTACTCAAGCATAAAAATATATAAATTTTACGTCATCTTGATCTGTCATGCATTAATGCAATTTTATATATTATCATAGACCAACATGAAAGCGACAAGATAATTTCCTCAAATCGAAGAGCAAAGAAAAAAGGAATTCCACTACTTTATCCACATTCCTCTACCAAATATCAAGAAAATCTAGTATTCACACGCTTAGATTGCTTTCCTATCAAGGAAATCACATCAAGGTGGAACAAGAAATATCAACTTCTATGACAAAATGGTGTGAATGACAACGAAAGGACGAAATTAACAGCATAAAAAACTATGCATGAGTCTAACATTAGCATGATTTTCCCTAAGCTAGGCCATTGCACTAATTAATTAATTAATCATATTATCTTTCTCACTCTGCATACAAGCATGCGCGCGCACGCCCATAGACATAGGCGGAGCCACATTGGCCCACAAGGGCTGTTGTGCCTCTGTCGGATATACTTTATTCAACTTTTGCCTTCGTTAAAATTTAGGATAAATTACTCATTTGATTTTTAATTTTTTACGAAGTTATGTTTCATTCCCCTTTTTTTTTTTTTTTTTTTTTGGGTCTAAAGGGTTCTTAAACTCTTTAAAGTTCATGATGGTCCTTTTTACTTATTAAAAAAAAGTTAAAAATTGGATAAAATAGGTCATGTGTAAATTAGATGTTAACTGAGCTTTGGGTAAAATTCATCTCCAAATGCTAGCTCTAGGGAAGAGGATGTTTAATATCTATTAATAGTCCAGTAACTTCGCGATGTGAGACAAATTCAATATTTAACACTCTCACTCATGCGTAGCTTGTCATGCAAATGAACTGGGTTCCAAACTTATCATGTACTGAGAAGTATGACTTTAATATTATGTTAAATGAGAATTGGGTGCACAATTCATATATACACACCTCAACAATAACTTGAGGATATAAAACAAACTCAACTTCTAACAATCGAACCTTATGGTGAGCGGTGGGGTGAGTTTGCGACGTAGAAACTGGTCCATAAATAATAAATATATGTTGTTGTGTTTAACGTTATTGATGTCTCCAAGCATTTTTTTTTTTTTTTTTTTATATGAAGAACATCATGAAGTTTCTTTTTTTTTTTTTTTTTTTTTTTTTTTTTTTTTTGAAAAGGAACGTCATGAAGTTTTATTTTAATGGTCCCACCCAAAAAGGACCATAAGTATTACGAGTAGTAAGGAAAGTTCTATTCCAAAGGAGAATATTACTGCCAAATCCCAAATATCTACCAACGTAGGTTCCACTCCGAAATGGAATATTCTTTACATATTTTAAGACAGATTCCAAGTATAGAACAATTTAATAGAGATTCTTTCAACTATCTTTAAATATTCTTTTCTTTTTAAAGTTATTAAAAATTTGAGCGGTTCAAATCATGAGTACTGAAAGCTGTGGAAGTATGAAAAGGTAGTATTCATGATTGTTATTCGATATACAATAAACACGAATAATATCTATTTGTAAACCACGAAAGCAAACCAAAGTTTGAAAATTAACCAAACTAGACTATAACCAGGAGAACAAGTTATTTCGTACAGTTACAATTCTAAGAATTAGTTTGAATCGCATGTTGAAACCGTCATTTAAATAGCAAATTATATTGAAGAAAAAATAAAAAGAGTTTAAAACAGGTTGTCAAATTGAAGCTGAAGTTCTTTCGTATTATTCCGATGCTTTCTCTAGATCATCATAATCTTTCCTTTATTTTCTTTGGTTTTGTTTTTCGTTTCTATTATCGAGTAAACGTTACGTATAGAGAGATCCACCTTGCAACGACGTACAATTAACCAAACATTTCATTTCTTTTTCGTTGGACCTTCTTTTGTGGAGAATAATGCGGAAAGTGAGACATGTTCATGAAGTTATGCCTTTTCATTATACCTTGTTTTTAACTAATATCTTTTTTCAAAGAGAAGATCATTTGAAATTCTTTTTCTCGATGGAATATATTAGATTTGATTCCACGTCATCAAGTACATTTTCTACATTAAATGTGCATCGTTCAGCTAATTGAGACCCATATTGACGTGACATTCAATAATAAGTCAATTTGTATAATCAATATACATGGTAGTACTATGAAAAAAGATATATATTGAATCTGGACATATATATATATATATATTTTCAATTATTAAACTCGTATTCAGTACTCCGTTTTATATTCACTTTTTAAACCCTTTTTTTTTTTTTTTTATAGTATTTTCTCTTATAAAAATGTACCATAAAAATTGAGCATAGTTACATATGAGGAAAAGTCGGTGATCAATTGATCCATCATGATCACTGCATAATCAGTAAATAGAGGGAAAAGGGAATTCCGTTCGTTGAAGAGCATCATCGGTAGAAAGACAATTGTGAAGAATTTTCCATATGTGAATAGATCAGTATCTAACGTGAGGCTGTGTACCATAAAGATGGTTGAAGAAATATCTGCAAAAGTATCAAAAAAATTTAAATTACTAGCTAATTCCTGCAATTCAACATGCAACTACAGTGAAAGACACCATCGACCCTCATCTCGACGACATCGAGAATTATAATACCTAACTAATTATCGAACCAAAAATCTAAATAGGAATTTCCACCCACCAACCAATGAATTTCCTCTTTAATATCATAGGAGCTATAGAAAGCATAGAAGGCCACATAGAAGAGCAAGGAACAAGGTGAGGATGCTTCAGAAATTAACGGCCAAGAAATTGCATATACCCATACTCTTTAGAAAGTTAATATTTTATGTTAATAAAAGTTAATATTTTGTATGCAAATATCTTTATTAGGAACTTTTGATTTATTTGTTCTTATTGTAATTTAAAATTGATTTTAATATATTTGCTTGTATTATGCAGCTTATCTAATTTTGTAAATTGTAACTTGTATTTATATGAGAGTCCATTCATAATACTTCTCACTAAGGAATTCTTTGTTTTTAGTCGGTTACCACAAGCACGTCCACATCTAATATCATTGTATTTTCTTCATCTCTTATTACTTTTATTATCTTCTTACTCTTATTTAATTTCTATACTCTCCCTATAGTAATAAAATCCCAAGTAAAAGTCTAAAGCAAAAGCATCATTAGAAGCTAAAGACTTCTAATACAAGACATCCGTCAATTATCATCTAACAAGTTTTCTGCAAGCATAATTTTTATTGCATGAATAGAACCAGTTCATAAGAAGTTTATAATTAATATTTTTTTTTATTTTATCAAAGCTTCCGGGCATTTATAAAACCATAAAGAAATATATATTAGAATAAGAAATTACATATTCAATTAGAGTTAGTCTGTCGGCCATAGAAAGAGAAGTACCTTTCCAATGAGTGAACTTCCCTACCTAATCTTGACAACGACGGATTGCAAATAAACCATTTTAGTACGACTTTTGAAAATTGGAAACATTTAAGTATGCAAAGGGAAGGAAACTCCTATTCATAAAAGAGGCATTCAAAAGCATTTGAATTCCGTGTTTTCTAACCCTAGAGCCAAAATAAATGTTGTGGGTGTTTGGTGCACCATTCTGGACATAAAATTTTCATATTAGTTTTTTTTTTTTTTTTTTTTTCTGAAAAGTCAACAAAAATTATAACTAATTTTTAAAAAGTCAACAAACTCCAATCTAAAAATTCCATTCCTAATCGGTGCACCAAATGTTGCACCCTTAGACTTCTCGGTGTTAGGAATACATCAATGCTCATCATTGTAATGCCTCTATTGGCTCGTCCGTTATGTTTACCATTTTATGAAAATAAGCATAATTTTTATACCATCTTC
The DNA here is from genome assembly GCA_009761775.1 of Ficus carica. Classification (NCBI taxonomy): domain Eukaryota; kingdom Viridiplantae; phylum Streptophyta; class Magnoliopsida; order Rosales; family Moraceae; genus Ficus; species Ficus carica. Next base: position 10,895,021 of record CM019744.1, on the reverse strand, counting down.
CAACCATTTCAATCCAGCTTTCTTCTGGGAAAAAAAAAGAAAGGAATATTGCTCTTACAGAGCAATGTTCATAGAGTTAAGCATTGACCTCTAGAGAGAATTAAATTTAGTGTACCTGACCTTACTCTAATTTAATATTTTTCATTTTGTCCAGTGTCTTTTTTTTATTCCTTTCTGGTTCTCCTGATTAGCTCTAGAGATACCAAAAGGGTGGCCAATATTTGCTACTCTGTGAACTTATGTGTCTAAAACATGAAAGTATAGGATGATGCTGGGATATTATTTTTAATGAAGATTCTAATTACAATACTATCTTTACTATATAAGTGTTAAAATAGTATATTAATTGTCCTATAGTTTTATTTTGTTATCTAATGTATAATGGCATTTTAAATGTCATATTTACTTTCCAATACCTTTTGTTTTTGTCTTCCAGGCTTCGAGCTAACTACACTGAAACATGTTTCGTCAACAAACTAAAACACCCACTTCACCGAAATAAATAACGTCAACATCCATGTCTCTTCAAAACAAATTAGAAAAACACCCCCTCATGTGACAGAAAAGCTAACTTCTTGAAATTAATGAACCAAAAGGCTTATGATATTTTTCCCATGTTAGAGAGGAGACAATTAGCACCAATTAAAACTCAAACACATATATACATAATATACTATTTGAATGACACTCTAAATTTGAATGGAAAAAAATAAATAAATAAAAAAAACACCAAATATGATTAACTAGTTTTTCGGATGCTTATGATTTCTATTTTGAGAGTTGTTCCCCAATACATTTTACTTTTTGTTTGGTCTATTATTGACGTTGAATTTTGATTTTTTGTTCATTTTTTTTAAATCTTTTTAATAAATTTGAGTGGGGGATTTTATTGTTGATCTGCATACCAATACCGACTTTCTTAGTCTGCATGAATTGGTTGGCGGCCCATACATGAAATATAATTTATTTGGCCGAAAAAATAAAACAAAAACAAAAACAAAAGAAAGAATTAAAGAAAGTGCAACTGCACAATTAGGAATAATTAAAGATCTAATATATAATAAAGCTCAAATATTAAAGATAAAAAAGGTTGTTTTGATGATGGGGTCTAATATATCATTGAAAATAATAACGAGGTCAATGCCAATAATTGTATAATAGAGTAGAGAGAGAAAGAGAGGAGAGAAAGGTTTAGTAGGGGGATTTAACAAGTGACAAATGACAACAATTACTAACTAACCATTAAATCAATTAACTGTTTGATTGAGAAGAAGATCAAATATCTTTCATTTCATTTCATTTCAATTTTTTTTTTCATTTTTTCATTTCGTTAATTTGTTATTAATATATTGGGTTGGTAATATTAATGGTCCGTTGGGTAAGGTGGTTCTTAACCGGTATCCATGAATTTGTGTGTTTGGGTGGTAGGAAGCATCTCTTGAGACAACAATGACCTGATGAGTCTCGTCCTGCAGTTTTCGATATTAAAAACTCAGACGATCAACGTGTCTTTAATCCACTTGGTGAAATTTAAAGGGCCCGAGATCTGATATCTCCCCTTTCTGTTTTTATGGTTGTGTCTCTGTGTATGTGTGTATGTATATATATACATATAATAATATATATATATATATATATATATCAGTGTGAAAACAAGAATTTTAAAACGGAAAGGGACTCGTAAGTTGGTCGTGTGGATAAGGATTCAAATAAATGCTTCAGTATTCATACGTACTTTGATGGGCTGTTAAAGTAAATATGAGTTCCTTTAAATTTTTTTTTTCTTTTTTAAGAATAATTGCGAACATTAATAGGTTCGTCATATAAATATTTGTATTTTACAATATCACCGATGAATTTTTTTTTAGGGAAATACATTCATCTATTGAAATAGAGAAATATATAACCTTGCCAAAAAAAAAAAAAAAAAAAAAAAAAAAAAAAAGAATAGTACAAGAAAGCTGATTTATATTATCTGATTTAGTTATTTTCCATATTTTTGGAGATTTGATAGATTTAGAATCTCATTCAAATAAAAGTACAGTGTATTTAGACCCGAATTATATTCTTTCATTATGTTTCTCATGAGTGATTTCTCTCTTTTCTTAGTCCGTGTATGTATGCATATCTGCTGAAACATAGTAAACATCTGTTTTTTTTTTTTTTTTTTTTTTGAGAATAATTGTGAATATTAATAGGTTCGTCATTTAAATATTTGTATTTTACAATATTACCGATGAATTTTTTTTTAGGGAAATACATTCATCTATTGAAATTGAGAAATACATAACCTTGCAAAAAAAAAAAAAAAAAAAAAAAAAAAAAAAAAATCTACAAGAATAGTACAAGAAAGCTGATGAATCATATTTGCTTTTAGTTTATATGATTTAGTTATTTTCCATATTTTTGGAGATTTGATAGATTTAGAATCTCATTCAAATAAAAGTACAATGTATTTAGACCCAAATTTTATTCTTTCATTATTGTTTCTCACTAGTGATTTCTCTCTTATCTTGGTCCGTAAATGTATGCATATCCGCTAAAACATAGTAAACCTTTGTGTTTTCTTTTTCTTTTTTTTTTTTTTTTTTTTTAAATTCATTTTCTTCTTTAATATTTATTATTCATCAAAGTCATTCATACTCTAACGAATCATTGATCCTCCATAGCTGACACCCCCGATTTCTCTACTTATGCTTAATTATGTGGAGTGCTAAGGATATTTGCTTAGACACTCTCTTGCTCACTCTCTCTCCTTCAAAGTTGACACGTGTCCAATTTTTATATATAGTAAAACGATCGGGGAATTTGCCAAAATGACTACTTCAAAAATTGAAATTAGCAAAATAACCTTCTTTCATTTTAACATAGGAACAATCACGGTCGTTATTGGTCGTTCCTGGTTGTTCGAGGTCATTTTGATAATAAAAATTTTTGAAAAGTCATTTTACAAATAAAAGAAAGTGAATAAGTCATTTTACCAATTCACTCCAAATGATCAACTCTACAAGATAGAAAAGAAGGCATTTATTTGCCTTGTTATTACAGAAATGCCATTATCAGATCATCAAAGCCTTTTTTTTTTTTTTGGGTCACGAGCCTCTTCGTTTTGTCATGCCCTTGCAAGTGTCCATGCCCTTGCAAGTTTCCATGCACCTTACTCCCTCACACCCTAAGCCCCATCCATAGTTGTACCTTCTACTGTAGTTCAAGATTGAAATCTCCAATTCAAACTCCATATTGCGGGGACGCATGATAAAGAAAGTTTAATTTTCCAATCATCTAATCTAGATATTTACCATATTTCAATAAATTTGATTGATTTAGATTCTATTATACAAATACAAAATACATTGTATTCAGACATCAATTGTGTTCTTTCAATTTGTATATATATGAGGCTATTAATAGTGCTCTCACTAGTATCACTAGTAAATCAATCTCTTTTTCAAATCCGTGGAGTTTGGCTTATTTGCCGAAATATGTTAAACGCTTGTTTTGTCTTCTTTTTTTAATTTTCTTCCCTAACATTTTATTATAATACAGACTGATTATTAAGAAAGTTGATCAAATGTCATTTTTATCAACAAAAGAAATGTTTTTTTGTCACATGAACAGCTAATATAGCACAGACACACACTTATATATATGAAATATAGCACAGACAAAAACAGCTAATAAGTTTGGCCTCTTTCTTAAGTTTTCATTCTAATGGAATAAGGCAGACTTGCACTTGTGTCTCCGTGGTGTCTCAAGGCCAACAAACTGATCACATTATTACTCCAGAAAAGCCTGAATTCTCCATATTATATATAACTGTGATTTGGTGGAAGGAATTATGTAAGAATTGATTGGTGGGATGTGATGATTCCCACAGCTAGCTAGCTCTGTATACCTCACACATAATTGTCTCTAATCAAACAACATTTGATGAGGACGTATCCCTTCACAAGATGTACGAAGGGTTGGAACACTACTTATTTTATGATGTGATCATCCCCGCGTACGATCCGTGTGGAAGATTTTTGAATCAATAATATACATAGAATATATATATATATATATATATATATAGCCAATGTATCATACTCATCATACAGTTATTACTAGCTTACACTTACATTTTATTTAGCAAGGACAAATAATGAAAGTGTTGAGAAGATATCGATCTAGTTGGAATGTTTGTTCAGATACATATACTGTTTATGTATCTATCATATCATTTGAAATATCAGCCTTTTAAATGCTAAAAAAAATAAAAATAAAATAAAATTTACATGATTTTAAAGTTTAATATTGACAGGCCAAAAATTATTATTACCACTACAATCGGTGTATATGAAATTCTTTAGTTTATTGATAGTGCATGGGCTATCCGGAGAATGGGAAACCATGTTTGCGTGCATTTAAACATGGAGCTCAAAAAAATTCTAAGTTCTCAGGAATGTTATTATAATCGTAGGCATGTATAATCTAAAAATAATATCACATCTAATTTAAACAAAAGGGATAGAGTTCGAATTCCCCTACCCTTTAGTTTAAAAAAACAAAAAACAAAAAAGTTGTGAGGAATGTTACTATCCTAGCATATAAGCTAAGCAATAATATTCTTTAAATACACAATTCACTGAATAAATGATAATTTACTGGCATATGAGTTTTGAAGAATGGGTACATAAAGAATAGAGAAATGACTAAAATAGTAACTTTTTTCATCCATTGACTTACATGATACAAATTTCATCCTCTTGACCAATATGATACAAACTTTAGTTTTGTTTTGTATCATATTGATCTAGTGTCAAATTTTTGTGTCATATTAGTAAAATAATTTTAAATTTGTATCATTCATATATTTTTTTCCAATAAATTTTGTCATGTCAAAAGGGGTCGGTAAAGCTATCTATAAGTCGGCCTGCTTTTAGAGCCCATTATTTGAATCTCCTATTGATGAGATGATCATAGGGACAATTGGAAAGCATTCCAAAATCAACTTATTGAAGGATAATTAGATTAGATAGCCGATAGGATGACGCATTCACATTCCTGTATATGTACATTTAATGGTAAAACATAGTGTAATGTTTTTTTAGATACACATTATTTTTTACGAGTCAATATATACAAATATTCTCTTTTTTTTTTTTTTTTGGCCTAAAGGATAGATCAATGCAATAGGTTTTGATCCAGCCATTTCACGAATTTCTTCTTGATTGCTTCTTAGGAGAGACTTGTTCCCGTGCTTTACAGCTTCGTTGGCAGCTATGGAGTTTCAAAGCTTTTAATGTTCATTTTAGTTGCTTCCTGTTTTTGTTTCTCTCCCCCCACCCCCCCCCCCCCCCCCCCCCCCCCCCCCCCCCCCCTCTTATTATTATCATTTCATTTTATTTTATTATAAAACTTCAAGTTGGGAGCTTAGTATTAGTTGAGTCTCTCAAAAAGTGTTAACTTAATTAGGATGTTATGGATACCTTGAAATCATTTACTCTCATTCTTATATCTCATATATATATGAATTTTCTCCTATATAACAGCCAGATAGCACGCAGTTTTTAACTTTCTCATAACAAACTACTTCTAACATTGTAATTTAATGTAAAATTATATATAGTTATTATTGTACCAACTATTGCTGGCACAAAAACAAGTATCACTAAAAGAAGTTACAATAAAATCAATTAGTGTTTCTAATAACGTATCAAAAAGTTATAAATCCGACAGTTGGATAAGAGAAAATGCAAATACATACATATTTGATGAGGCCCTCAACAAAAGATATCCCTTTCTGCAATTCAGTAATTTAAAAGAAGTAGACTACTTTTCTTGCAAATTATGAGGTGCTCCAATAATTAGTATATAATTCACCAATAATCACTTTCATAAACACAATAATTAATTAATTAATTAATCAATCCGCTTGCCCCTTTGGAAATGCGCTTTGCCCCCAAGAATAATTTCTAAAGAGAGGTTTTATATCATTCATCTTAACTAGCATCCTAAATTAATACTAGCCATGCAATCTGAATAGATTCCTTATAATTATTAGTATATACATATACACTCTTTTCTTTTCTTTTTTTCTTTTTTGCATTCAAATATTAGAGAATTCGAACTCTGCACTTTATAAAAGAATTAGATGTGAAATTATCACTAGACTATACCTACAACCACACACAAATGATAATCAGTTCTTCTAGCTAAATCAAACCCGGGATGAAAAAAAAATGTCACGATCATAATCCAACATCAGTGACCCCAAATGATACCCATTTGATGAACATAAATCAAAAGAGGAGGACGCTTTCATTGACTTTGGTTTGTAAAAATAATTAAAGAAAGAGAGTGTGTGTGTGTATGTATATATATATATATATATATATGTATATCTATCTATATATCTATCCCCATCCCATCTGTTTGGGCAGTTTGTTATTGGTTTGAAAGCTACTTTTGGGAGCCCTAGGCCCAACGTCCGTAGTTGGTTCTTACGCAATAGATTGCGACACGTAATGGGTTTTGATTTGAACAATAACATTGTTGTTCGTTGCTTCAAAATGGGACGGTGTTTATTTTCAAAAGCATGCAAATTTTTCATCACTAGCCAACCCTAAATAAATCTATATATATAGCTAGCCGCCTAAAACATATATATGTTCTCCGAAGAAACAACAAAGTTGCTTTCCTCTAAGTCTAAGATTTCACTATTTGACCCTTCATTTTACCTTTTTTTTTTTTTTGTTATAAAAAAAAAAAAAAGTAGGTTACTTGGCATTCTTCCAAATTTTGGTCAGCAATAATATTGTGGAAGGAATGAGAACTAGAATGACTATAACGTGACTAAAGTAGTACACTATCTTAATTGGCTTGTCATTTCTCTTATCAAACTTTTGGTTTCCAAGTTCAATGAACTACACATTTATGGACCCCGATATTTCCTTTTCTTGTTCTTTTATTATTACTATTATTATTATTTTTCAGTTGGGGTTTCAATTTGCCTTCTTGTTTTTATTACTACTATATATTTTGTTTGCCTACTTTTTCTCTGAAAAAACACCTTTCAGCAGTCTCTTGCTTTAACACTAAAGAATTTTTTGAATGCTTGCACACACAAAAAAGTATAAAGTATTGACTAATTTAAGAATCCAAATGTATTCTTCCATTATTTACAAGTGTAGGTTTATCTATTTATTCATTATGTGAAAGCTAAAGAATTGACAATGAAAAATTGATGTAAGGATGAGAAATGATGTACATCGTGAAAAACAGTTTTATGATGTGTCATAAAAAAAAATAGAACTTGTTAGGGTTAAAAAAAAATTAAGACAAAACAATAATTTTATTTTCATAGGTTTCGCACATTTTTCACATTATATGTGACTCTTAGGACGAGAACTTATCCTGACCCTAAAGGAAAATCTTATCACCGACAAGACAATATAGCGAGGTTACTCTTTCAACTAAAGCGTTGGGCGTCGAAGCTATATAGAAAGCGAGGATACGTAACCATGATTCCACTAATCCTATAATTCCTTTGTGTACACCTCACATCACAGAGAGACATAGCCTGATTCAAGGCAACCCTCTATAAATCTCTGTGTTGTTTATTTTTTGTTGAATATTACACGAGAGCATATCTTGAGTGCAATGTGGCGACGAAGAATTTGAGTTGACAGATTTTCACCGTCAACACTATGTAAAATGAGTGATAATATTTGTACTCACGATGTGTGGCATTGCTCTCCATTTATATTCACAAACGGCCGAATAAAAACACCGTCTTATAGTTCTAGTTAATTTTGAACTAAACTATTAATAAGAATCACTAAGAAGAACCATAAAAGCTCCCATTCTCAGAGTGGGGAAAAAATTTTAATTGGTGTCAAATTAAGAATAGAAAATAGTAAGAGTAAATAAAAATATTATTAAAAAAAAGGAAGACAGCAAAAAAAGCGGGAAGCTAACGCGGAAGGATGGGGCTTTAGCTGCCAAATGTTTTTTGAAATGGCCGAACTGATTTAGATCTCACACAACCTGGATTCCAAGGGTAGCCCAACCTTTAAACTGGTCCTCCAACAATAAAAGCAACTTACATAGGCCCAAAACACAAAAAATAGGATATTCCGAAATTCAATGGAGGTTTTCTTAGGCAGGAGTTGTTAATATATGAGTGTTTTTCTGTTAAGACGCAGCCAGAAAATTTTGTGAGGGTACTAATAACCACAATAAAAATTATATCAAAACTAATAATTAATAATATTGTATGATAATACAATTATCTTTAAATGTTTTTAGAAATACGATTAAATTTCAATTTTTAGGTGGCTATTTGTATTATAATGCAATACTATATATATATAGTGTTTTATTTAGGTTTAAAAGGTGGAAAAACAAAAAAAGTTCTGCCCTATAACGTCTGTGTCTCCCGTTTAATTGATGGTGAGGTACACTTTTGGTGGATGTTTTGAACAAGGAATTTTAAGCAACCACCTGATTTGTCTCATGTTTTTTTTTTTTCTCTTCTTCTTCTTCTTCTTCTTCTTTTTGTTTCTACGCTGTTGTATTTGGAGTACTTATTTGAGTTTGTTTCTTCCTAGGTTGTGTAATGAATTTGCGTGGAGTGTTTGTAACTACTGGCTTGACTCAGAACTAATCAGCACGCAGATCGACCTTGTTTGTGCAGGCTGAGGGTGATCATCAACCAACAAGCATACGCAATATCCATATGCTCATGATCTTGTTCCTAGGTAATGCGGTTCTAGCCACTCTCGGGTGTTTTGTTGTGGCACCCGGCCACGTTGTGGCTGCTACTATATCTGCATATCAATAGAGCTTTCTTTCATTAGCACAAAAGAACCAAAAAAAAAAAAAAAAAACGGTACTTCTTTTGAATAGAGATCTCTGTTAGTGAAGGGTATAAATATCTTTTCGATAATTTTGGCATCATGATAGTGAATGACAACAAAACAATAAGAGAAAAGATTTATCCAAAGAAAAAATAGGCAAAAAGTAATCCGAAATGATGGTCACAAAACCGCCCGCCCCCGATTGCCAAACACCTACATTATCAGGCGGTCATAGGTTGGGATTTTGGAGATATTTTTGTCTTCAAACCCTCTGCACCCACCGAACCTGCCAATGCACACCTCTAGGTGGATGACCAATAGCCATCAATAAGTAATCCTTCACCAGTGCGGGTTACTCCGATAATGAATGTCGTTATGAAAATCAATAATTAGGGGATTTTAGCAACATAGAAACATAAAGAGAGAGAAGGAAAGACAAGAATCAAGTAGTGTTCAAGGAATCCCCCTGCTAATTATGATCTAAAAATTTAAAAAAAAAAAAAAAACATATAATGTATTAACAAACTTTATATATAAATATATGTGTGTGTGTGTGTGTGAAGATTTAGACTACATTTCACTTAAGTTACTCGATCAATGGATGAGCACCGGTCACTTGCCATAGTCAGTCATCCAAATCGACTGGTAATCCCAGGTCGTTCGTAGTGCCGATCATGTATGGTAAGTCACTGGATGACCATCAGACATCTGCTGGCATATTTCATAGAGTCGAGAGGTGGCCACTAGTTATTAGGGTTATATGCAAGAATGTCATAAATTTGATATATCCTTATATTTATGTCAATTATAACATTAAGTTGATAATTTTGTCATTTTCATAATACTAAAATTATCAACTTTATTGTAGAGTGGATAAAATTATAAGAAATACTCAAAAACATAACTCTCTACCAATTTTCTTCTTTTTTTTTTTTTTTTTTTTTTTTTTTTTTTTTTTTTTAATATTATACAGGCATTAGTCGCTGGAGACACTCACAAGATGGCCCAAGTCACCCACCTAATAAGCTCAGCTCGTAAAACTTGTTCAGTCCATGAAACCTACCACACTAAAAGAACAATATCTAACATGGTGTAAATATATATATATATATATATATATATATACAATCATCATTTTTTTTTTTTTTGTGTTTCAGTTTCCAACATTTTTCCCCATAATCAAAGAAAACATCAAAATAATTGAGATCTCACAACAAAAATAAATTATGTGAAATAACACCCGTCCGATCCCTTCCACAAACCAGAATCAATCAGAAAATATCGAAAAAAAGAAATACATGAAACACAAACAAAAGTGACATAGTCAAGCCGTCGTGAAGGCATAGATGTGGTGAGTCGATTGAGATGGTGCGACATGCAATTTGGGATCGCAAGTTGGCTAGGGAGGTATGGGATTCCAGTGGTATTTTGACCTTATTTATTTATTTAATTTTTTTTTTTTTAAAAAGTCAATGTGGAGTCGTTTGCTGAATAATGTTTTGAGTGGGGTCGCACGGCGTCACAGAGTAATCTTTAGATATTTTACGCTATTGCATGACGATGAGGAATCTCCAGACTCGTAAGGGTCATTGTAGCTCGTGGTGGAGATTCTAGATTTGGCGGGCCGCATGTTAGGTGATTCGCTTGCCAAGGAAGGTGCTATTGTTTCCGATATTAATAAGTTTCTTTCTAATTATTTGAAAAAAAGAGCTGGTGGAGTCAATAAAATTTATTGACTCACACTTTCTTATTTATTTGTTAAACAATCTTCCAAAACTTTTTATTAGAAAACGACTTTAGAACGACGGTCCAAGAATAACCGATTTTTTAGTCGGTCGTTCCAGTGTTAAGATGAAAGAATATTATTTTACTAATTTTAATATTTTAAGGTTGTCATCACTTTAACAAATTCCTCTAACTAATGCTTTGGCCCGCTTGGCCTTTTCTCTATGTTTGGTTTTGTTGATACTTGGTAGTTCGTACTGATAAAGTACCCCTTATTGTATCGTCCTATGTTTTGACAATTTTGGCCTGAGAAATAAATGCAGCCATTATCTAAAGAAAAAGGTACTAACGTGTTAATAGAATTTAGAGTTAAATGGCCTATTATTTTAAGAAGTTTTTTTAACACATTACTGAAGTCTTTAAAGATTAGTTAAAAGACCATTTTTTCTATGATGAATCAGTTTTTTTAAATAGTCAATTAATAACTAACTTCATAATATTGTTAATTGATCAATCATTGATTGATCATAACATATATCACCAATTTACATAATTAATCATTGATTGATCAAATTTAGAAAAAAAAAAATTTTGACAAACGATCGTTTTGCTAAAGAAAAAAAATTCGATCATCTATTAGATTAGATTTAAAAAAAAAAGGCCACACAACCTAATATTCCTATATTATTTCAGCAAAAAAAAAAAAAAAAGGGGGTATTAAAATACCATTCTGATTCGGCCTAAATTTTGCATCCGTCAAAAAAATGAGGTTAATTATCACAATTTTCTAAAGTTACATATTATAAATAATTAAAATAAATTAAAAATGTTAAACTGCAATAAATTTATGAGAGGAAAATATTAAGTGCTCGTTTGGGCACTAACTCCAAATGACAAAACAACATCTGAATTTTAAAATCTCATCTTTATATCAAACTTTCTCTCTCTTCTATTTTCAAAAAACTCAAACTTTAAAAAAATCCATAACTTCTCATTTGAATCAAAATGATATGAGTTTTATGTCTAAATACTTGTAACGATGAAACAAACAAGGACAAGATCCATTTTACATTTTTTTTTTTCCGAACACAACATAAATTTTGCATCTTTTTCTATATCACATAACTTTTTCAAAAAGTTTTCCTATCCAAATACCCATTTCCAACCCAAACTTTAAAACATCATCTCCAGCCAAACGAGCCCCTAAAATTGTGATAAGACATAGTCTAACGATAATTTCACACTTTACTTAATCATATGATGAGGATTTTGAATCCATATCATAAATTTTAAAAAATAAAATATTAAAAAATATTTCAATAAAGGCGCCCCCTCGAGGGCCTCAAGTATGTATCCTATTTCATTTTTCCGCTGAATTTCAAAACCGTTCGTTGTGCCCTTTGAAATACACAAAACTATTCAAATCGTCCTCTACATCCACTTAAAGTTTATTATTTGACAGAAAACTTTTGTGGTATGACATTAAACATTAATAAAAGATATTTTAAGTATAAATCATAAGTATTAAAAACATTAATTGAAAACAAACAATCTCTAATAAAATTTAGACAGAATAGTAAAAAATTATCTTTCTTTCACTCTGACATTAGACCTCTCTTCTATCCCATACCCTTTTTTTTTTTTTTGATAAATTGTTCATTTAGTCCATAAACTTCTAATCTTTGTACAAATTTGGTTCTTGAATTTTTTTCGTAGCTAGAATGCCTCTGAATTTTGAAAATGTTGCTACAATAATAATTTTCATAAATTTTTGGACGGAAACTGTTAGTAATTTGGTCAAAAGTAATGCTAACTACGGATTATGTCCAATAATTAATAGAAAGAATTAATGTAGTAATGTTTTTAATAATTATTCTCATTCGAGCTACGAAAAAAAGAACATGAAATGTCACTAAACTATTAAAATATTGCTAGAATAGTCATTTCTAATAATTTTTCAACGGAATATGTTAGTTAATTTGATCAAAAAGTGCTGTTAACTAACGGATTCCGTAAAATATTAACGTAAAGGACTATATGTAACAACAGTTTAATAATTTAGGGGCATTCCAATTACGAAAAAAGTTCAGGGATCAAAGTTGTACAAAGTAAAAGTTCAGAGACCAACTAAGCAATTTACTTTTCTTTTCTTTTTTTTTTTTTTTTTTTTTTTACAGAAGGAGGAGAGGCGGAGGAAGAAGAAGAAGAAGAAGAAGAAGATGAAGAAGAAGAAGAGAAGACGAAGAGGAAAGAAGAAGACGAGCTGGCTGGTGGTGGTGTGAAGTAGAAGAAGAGCTGGTGGGTGGTGGTGATTGCAGGTTGGGGGTGGGCAACAAGCATTTGTGGAGGAGAGAAAAAGGGATGTTGAGAGAGGAGTGATGAGTGATGAATTTTATTCTGTTTTAGTTCTAATTTTGTAATGCTAATTTGTTTTCTATTAATATATTAAATAGTTACAAATTTTGTTATTTTATATACATTTTTTTAATGAGTAGAGCCGTTAAGTTTATCAACGAAAGTAAAATGGATATGACAAATTGAATGTTTTGTGTATTTTAAAAGACATAATGACTGATATTTGAAAATTTAGAAGGCAAAATAAAGTATGATACATACTCGAATAGACATTCGTGAAATTACTCTGTGAATTAATCCATAAATATATGTAATATTTTTATAAGAAAGCGACTCTATACATATATATATATGTGTGTGTATAGTATATATATATATAATTTCCCCATGGTCGTAACTACCCCTAAATATTCCTTTAAAAAAAATACCCCTAAATTACGAGTTAGAATGTGCCTAAAAAAAATAACGAGTTAGAAAAAAAAGATGCCGTAGCAGAGATAAATCTAAATGATAAGTTTGTGGTAGAGTCTTATTTATATATAATCTATCGATATAGCTCATTTTTAAACCATTACGATGTAATTGAAAGGCTGAAATATTATTTGTACACTGATAACTATAATGCACATATCTCATAGGTATTACATACTAAAAATTAATAAAAATATATTATAAAAAAAAAATCAAAGAAACAACAAAAATATATATATCGACGACAGTTCACCGGCGGACCCCCCACACCAGCGACGAGCACCCCCCCGTCCTCGACGCCGACGAAGACCCCCTCCCTCACCCAACAAGATCTGCGCCCCCCGTCAAAGCCGACAAAGGCTCCCCCCTCCCCCCCTCCTGCCACCCCGCTTCTCTTGCCAGCCAAATACGGCCACCCCACAACCCAACCCCCCCGCCCCCCCCGAGGCCCCGCAAACCCAACGAATGAACGACCCCACCCGCGAGCCCGTTGATCCAGGCGATAACCTGTGACCGACCCTGCAACGCCTCTAACAACAGACAAGCCCCCGCCCCGCCGATGTTGAGCCACCGGTGAGGAGCTCCCCCCTCTCCCCCAAGCCTTTTATCGGTCAGATCTGGTTTTTTTTTTTTTTTTAATTTCTTTTTTTAATTATTTTTTTAATTTATTAATTAGTCTATAATATTATGAGGTAATGTGCATGATAGTTGTCGTGCACAAATAACATCTCAACCGTTCGATTATATTATACAGTTTTAAAAATAGACTCCATCGATATAATATATGAATGAGATTATATTATAGATTGCTCAAATCTAAAATATAATGAAAAAAAAAAAAAAGAATAATCTTTCAAAAAAAAAAGAAAAAGAAAAAAGAATTTTTATGTCTGCACTGTGCCTGGATGCCTCGTGTTGAAAAACAACAGATCTAGGACTCTGGTCAGAAAAGTATACAAGAAAAAGAATTAATTACAAAAATATCTATTTAACAAAAAAAAAATATACAAAATAACTCTATTATAAAATTTTATCATTTGATTTGGAAGCATAACATATGTTCTCTTATTTATATTTTGTTAAAAATTTAATTGTCAATATTTTTGTGAAAAATTAGCTCATGATACATAATCTAAAGGTAGTTTGATATCTTATTTACTTTAAGCATGCAATGGTTCGTTAGTTAAATATGAAAATTTTAAGTTACAATTTGTTGAATTTTTTAAATTAGTTAAATTTTTGTTGACTTTTAAGAAAAATATAAAAACTAAAATAAAGAAAATACAATTTAATTAAAATTAAATTAAAATGTCAAACGAAACATAATATAATTTAAATTTAAAAGTTAATTTAAATTATTATTCAAATATATCCGATGTTACTTGACTGTGGTCGCTGACGACCAAATTTGTTGAAGGTTGTATCATGAACCAATTTTCAGCTAAAAGTCTTAATGAAAGGACGTACATTTTTAAAGGGAGTTTGGTGTGTTAGCCCAAACTAATATTTTTAAACTTTTTTTTTATCTTTTTTTTTAATTTAAAAAGTTTTTGCCTTTTTTTCTAAATTTTTTGGTCTTTTCTGAAACGTCAACATAATTTACTATTTAAATTAAAAATCTGTAACTCAAACTTACACACCAAACTCTCGCATAAGAGTTATGAATTAAGATAAATGAACTGTTGCCTTTTAAAAAATTAGGGACCAACGTGTTATAAGACATGTGGGCGAGGCTGTGGTGCAGGCCTCTCTCCGAGTAACTACCGGTAAAAACAAAATTTGAAAACCATTAAGATTGATTGAAAACGGTTGATCTATTTTGGTTTATCATAATTACCATAACACATTACCTCATCTTACCCCTCTACCCTCAATCGATCTTCTTCCTTGCCAGCGACCGTTCCCGCCGTCGCTGGTGACCACAGACCCCCAACCCCCCCCCCCCCCCCCCCCCCACCCCAGGCCTAGTCGGCCCCCCCCCCCCCCCCCCCCCCCCCCCCCCCCCCCCCCCCCCCCCCCCCCCCCCCCCCCCCCCCCCCCCCCCCCCCCCACACCAGGCCTAGCCAGCTCCTACTCCCACCCCAGGTCCCCCCCACTCCCCGGTACCCCCTCTTTCCCCGGCACCCCCCTCTCTCCCCTAGCCCGACGGCCTCCCCCCCCCCCACCCACCCACCCCCACCCCCACCCAGGCCTCCCGGCCCCCTCTCTCTCTCTCTTCTCCTCTCTCCCAACCCTCGGCGTCCCCACACCGCCCCCCACCAGGTCCCCCCCTCCCCTGGCACCCCCGCCCCCTGCCTCCCCGCCCCCAGACGAAAACCCCCCCACCCTCCACTTTCTCTCTCTTCTCCTCTTTCTCTTTTCCAGGTTCGCAGCCCCTCCCCTCCCCCACACCCCCGACGCGACCGACTCCCCCTGACGAGAGAAGAGAAAGAGAGAGGGAGGGGCTCCCCATTGGGGCTGGGGCTGGGCTGGGGGGGTCACCGGGGGGCTGGGGGTAGGGAGAGAGGATAAGAGAGAGAGAGAGGGGTGCCGGGATGGCCGGGGGGCCAGGAGAGAGGAGAAGAGAGAGAGCAGGGAAGAGAGAAAGAGGGGGTCGGTGAGGCCTGGGTAAGGGGGGCGCTAGGCTGGGGGGGGAGAGGGGGGCCGGGGGAGGCGGGACCTGGGGTAGGAGTGGGGGCCAGGGGGGGGGGGGGGTGGGGGTCTGGCCTGGCTTGGGGTGGGCGGGGGTCGGGGGGGGGGGGGGGGGGCTGGGGTTGTGGTCACCGGTGTTGGGGGGTCACTGACGACAGGGCGCAGGTCGCCGGCGACGGAGAAGATTGGGGTGGGAATGAGTAAGATAAGGTAAGATGTATGGTAATTATGATATACGAATAATATATCAACCGTTTGATTAAATCTTAACGGTTTAAAAAAAAAAGCTTTATCGATAGTTACTCTGGAAGAAATTTTATCATACTTTTTTACTATATAAGTATAGTATGAACCTTAAGTAAGTAAAAATGATTTATTTGAATGAAACACGATGAGATTCTCGATCGATTTGATCGAATTTTGAAAGTCTTTCTCATTATTCAGAACCAATTCTATTAGATCTAATAAGTACCTTATGTCAGAATTGAGAAATTTTATGGCTCGAATTTTTAGTATTACAGTTTCGTCACCCAATCACTTACAACATAGGGGGGCTCGGAAGAGAGAGCTGTGGATGAGCCGGACGTATCGGTGGATAAACCCTAATTTATGCCGCCTATTCTACTGTCTCCGCCTTTGCTTATAGGGTTTATTATAGGCACTTAATATGCTTGCTACAGTATTTGAAATGCTTAACTTAAAAAGTACCAGTCTTAGCTACTAATGCTACTGGTCTTTCGACTGGATTTACCCTTGCTTCCTATGCTGCTACTGATACTTATAGTTATGCTGATGAGAAATTTTTGTAATTAATAAGAAGTAAAGACAAGCAATGATTGGGCGGTGAGTCATAACCCTGAGACTGTAAACAAACCCTCTTCCCACCAGTCCACATGTTTTCTTCTTAAATTGATTTTTTCTTCTTTGAGCAAAACTCACTAATTTCTGGTTCTTCCAGTGTTCCGCCAATGTCTGTGACGGACAGCTTCACCATTCCCATCTGTTTTCACTCCAACAGAGAATTAAAAAAACAAAAACAAAAACAAAAACGAAAACGAAATTAAAAAAATAAAAAAAAAAACAACTTCTTGACAATAAAATAAATATTTCTCACGTGCTCTTTCTTCCTTTTAACAGAGATTCATTTCCCTGTTCTTTTCGTTCGTTAGAGAGAGTGAACGAGAAAACGAGAGAATTCCATTCTCTCTCTCTCTCTCTCTCTCTCTCTCTCTCTCTCTCTACGTTCTTCAGATTCGTCACTGCAATGGCCGATGACGAACCTTCACTCACTCGCTGGTCCTTCATGGTAAGTAACTCTGAACTCTCTTTTCCTTTCATTTCTCTCTTCGTGTTTGGTTTCCGCGAAAATTTTGGTCTCTATCTCGGATTTTCCGTTAAAATGTAGTCAAACGAAAGTAGTAGCTCCGATAATTTATACTGGTTAGATTTGTGTTTGAGAGTTTTGGATCATATGACTAAAGTAGCTAAAAGTGGATTTCGTGTCAAATTTTTGTGCGTTTGGGTGGATTGTGATTGTATTTTTTGAAATTTTTGATCTAGAGGATTAGATTGGATCGGATTAAGAATCGTGCAATTATTTCAGCTACTGTTGTGTATTTCTAGGATTTTAAAAAGTTTTATGATGCCAAGTTTGGTAGAAAGAGGTTGCCGGAATCGCAAAACGGCCATTCCGCTGATCGATCGATTACGAGCAATGGGAGTTCGAATTCTCCGGCTGTAGTAGTGAATGGAAGCGCCCCTGCGAACACATCCAGCTTGGCCATCTATGAGCAGTTTAATCAGGTAATTTTTTTGCTTATTCATTGTGTGGTCAATTGGTAATGCCATAGGTTTAATAAAGTTTAACTTAAACTTCGTGTCATTTGCTTATAGGGAAGAAGCTCGGCTCAGTCGAATGGTGTTTTGTCAAATGGACATGCAGCAGTACCGTATGTTTTCGTTGAATCTTTGGAAGTTTACATCTGCATTTGTTGTAATATGACGAAAATGTATACATTTTCGATTTGTTGAACTTGAGACTCTAAATTAAATATCATCGCATGTCCAACTTAGGACGATATCTAAGCTCTAAATTCGGTGTGCAAATGGTTCCTAGTATCATTCTTGACTCTTATCTGATGGTCAATTGTACTGTTATATGAGAGAGCTAGAAATTAGTTGAATCAGTTAAGCAGTAGTCTAACCGAGTCTAATTGCCTAAAATTTCAAAGTTTCCTAAATAGAGTGAATATCACTTTGAAATTTCTTCTAATATATCTTTACCCAGTTTCTATGGTAGATTTGAGTGTTCTAGGATGTCAACAAAGTCATTAAATAGAATCATCGGGACAGTGATTCGTAGAAGTTGATTTTTTTTTTTTCCCCAGTTAATGCTGACATCTCCTCTTTCCTCAAAAAATCGGTGATTTTATTGCTCATCTTTGCAGGCAAAAGTCGCTCCTTCCAGCTTTTGATTCTGCAGAGACACGTTCTTTAGCAGAGAGTTTATGTAGGTAATGTGTACCACTGAGTTTCACATGGAAAACGGCTACAGTAATTGGATAGCTATTGTTTGGTTGGTCAAGGCTATGAAAGTTTAATTGTTTGGCAACTCTTTTTATGTTTCTCTTAATGTTACATCACATCGTGCAGGGACATAGTTCGGGACAGTCAAGATGTTACGTGGGAGAGCATCAAAGGTTTGGAGAATGCCAAACGCTTACTCAAAGAAGCAGTTGTCATGCCAATTAAATATCCCAAGTAGGTCTTATAACTTTGCACTCAGCATTCTATTAACGAGGGTATCCTAATACAGAAACAAACTTGATAGTATTTTAATACTTGTTACCATGAAGAACTATAGGTATAGATTTGCACTGATGTTTCACATCCAAAATAACGTTCATTGTTATTGAAATTTGTCTCCTTTTTTTTATTCTTTTCTTTTCCAGTTCGAGTTATTTATGAAGCATGGTTTGATAGTATTTGTTAATGATGAGTCGATGACCTCAAACCAGTTTGTAACTTAATTTGCTTAGTAAACTTTGCTGATTGCTGATTTTATTTTTTGCTGGTAAGATTTAAGTTTATCTATACAGGCTTCAGAGATCTATCAGAATAATTCTGTGGACAACCAAACAGTTATCTTTCCTAAATTAAAATGTAATATAATAAGTGTATCTACTAATATGTTTAAAGGAAACTCTTAGGGGCTGATTTGTTAACTAAAATTTGTTGGATGTAAGATATTTTATGTGGAAAAACTCTGAGGTCTGAAACAATATCATTCTGCAAGTGTCTCTGATTTCCCTCTTTCCCCAGGTACTTTACTGGTCTTTTATCACCATGGAAGGGTATTCTCCTTTTTGGCCCTCCAGGAACTGGAAAGGTTTGTAATTAGTTCATTAAGAGTTATCATTTCTTTTTCTATGTTTCTGTGCTTTAGCAATATATACCTTCCCGTTGGAAAGCTATCATTCATATTGCTTTGGTTAGTTGCCCAGTTGTCATCTTTCTAGTCGAATTATTTTCTTCAAGCATGAAAAGTTGCTTTGTTCCAAATAAGTTAACTTGAGGAGAAGATTTGAATGTAGACATTTCAATATACAAAACAAGTACGTGATTTATATTATTAGTAGTGTTCCATTTTTCTTTTTGTTTACTGGCATGATCAGGAAATTGCAGTCTCTTTGTCCTACCGCTGTCATTACCCAATTATATTTGTATTTAATCTCTTGATAGCTGTATTCTGAGCATGTTTTTTTTACTTCTATATTCTATGAACAAAATATTGGACGTAGATAAATAAAGTGACTACGTAGATGATTGAGATTAGACAGTGTAGTGCGGAGCTGTTCTGCACAATGAACCAATCACCTCATTAATCAAAATTTCAATTACGTCGTGTATTTCAGTATGATGTTCCATGTGATAGAGTGCCTGATACAATGCAAAATTTTAAGTACATAATCTACTGTGACCATTGGTGCAAGGATGTTTCTCTGTATTGGCCTTGCCAAAATCAACTGATGTGCGATATTAAGTTTTAAGCTTGTCCATGTGACAGGTCTTTTTCATCTTGTGACACGATAAAAGAAATTGTTTATGAAGGGAAAATTATTTGTTACGATCCAAATGCAGTTCAATCTTAACTTTTTCATTGACACGAGGCAATAAAGAAATTGAATTTTGGTATTGCAGACAATGCTTGCAAAGGCTGTTGCAACAGAGTGTAAGACCACTTTTTTCAATATTTCAGCATCATCTGTTGTAAGTAAATGGCGAGGTATGTCGCAGTAAATTGATCTTTTTTTTTTTTTTTTTTTTTTCCTTGTTTCCAGATCTTGGAAAGAATCAATAAGTTTCTTTGACATGAACCACTGATTCTTATTTTATCTTTAAAAACTTTCATTTTAGCATTCACATTTTTATGTTCCCGCTCAAAAAGAAATCGATTGAGGATTTGGTGATCCGCGACTTATTTATCTGTCTTTTCCAATCTAGTATGACAAAGAAACAAGAAAAACCCACTGGCTCATGCTCAAATTTTTTGAAGCATTATGCGTGTGATCGTCAAAAAAAGCATATGGTCATGATTTGGAGAATGCCTAATATTGCAGGTGATTCGGAGAAGTTAGTGAAGGTGTTATTTGAGTTGGCAAGGCACCATGCGCCATCAACTATATTTATTGATGAAATTGATGCAATCATTAGTCAACGGGGTGAAGCACGCAGCGAACATGAAGCAAGTAGGCGTTTGAAAACTGAACTTCTCATACAGGTGATGCTTGTTTCTTTCTCCAAGTGCTACTGTTTTTATTCCCTTAATTGTTCGTATGTTTTATTCACGGTAAAGCAATGCTAACTTGCTGTCCATCATAGGTAGCATCATCATAAAATATGCTTCACTCTCAGTTTCATCAAATACTATAAATGTTTTGTTTCAATCTATAACTAGGATAGGATTTATTTGTGGTCTGGGAAAAAGTTGTTAAAGGAATTTTAAAGTCCTGCAATTCATTTTATTTCCAGTTTTGCAGTATGACTATATTTTTGTCGCCCAAGGCATGCATTGATATATTCTACAAGACTTCATCCATATCCCGCTAATTGTATTAATCTTTTAACATTATCGTTTTAAACTTTGATTGAACTACAGATGGACGGTTTGACAAAGACAGACGAGCTTGTTTTTGTTTTGGCGGCAACAAATCTGCCTTGGGAACTGGACGCGGCCATGCTCCGTCGTCTTGAAAAGCGGGTATCCTTTCAATTGAGTCATATACCTCTCACTAGGACAATCTATTGGGAGACTAAGCTATGAAACTGGCTCATGCCATTACGATAACTGGAACAATATTAGGTTATAACTTAACTTCATGGAAGACGTAATAGATAATATTAGCCCATATTTCACTGGTTTTAGTGACCATCTTAAGATGGTCTGTCTTTGCTTGCTTGCGCACTATGCATCCATGCTGGTGGTCAAATAACAAGTGCAGGTTTTCAATCAAGACTGATCCTTTAGTTCGCTGTAATCATTTCTAGAATTTGGGGTCATTCGAGGGTTTCTATTGTGAAATACATGTATTAGATTTTGGAAAAATGTTGAGAGGTTCTTTCTGTGGTTAGGCATAGGAAATTAGCCTTTTATCTTTGAACCCTTTTTTTGTCACAGTTCTCAAGCTACTGAATACTTGGTGTGTTTGTCCTTAGATGGCATATCTCTCAATATTACTTGCGGCTATATATCTTAGTATTTTTCACTGATTTGTTCTCAACAACGACTGTACATAGATCCTAGTGCCTCTGCCGGAGCCAGAAGCAAGAAGAGCCATGGTCGAGGAACTCCTCCCATCACAGCCCAACGAGGACAATCTTCCTTACGATTTGCTGGTAGAAAGAACCGAAGGTTACTCGGGTTCAGATATCCGATTATTGTGCAAAGAGGCTGCCATGCAGCCATTGAGACGTTTAATGGCAATCCTTGAACAGAAGCATGAAATTGTGCCTGAGGATGGTATGCAACTCCTAACCTAAAACCTCCTGTCAAAACACATTATGTTCGTCTTTGGTTTTTCCTCTTTTCACTCTCTAAGAAGGGGAAAGTATGTAACTTAAACTTTTCGTCATTCCGAACACAAATGTAGAGGTTTGTTGCTCATAAACTCAAAAGACTAGTTGCATTTTTCTCCCTTAGATCGAATCATCGTCTGAACTGGTCTTAAGCGAACCTGATGTTTAACATAATTTTTGGCTTGCAGAACTGCCGAAGGTCGGACCAATTACTCACGAAGATATAGAGACAGCGATCAAGAACACGAGGCCGTCTGCTCATCTCCATGCTCACCGCTATGAAAAGTTTAATACCGATTACGGCAGTCAAATACTCCAATGAAGGCACATAGCCACATTTGTCCGCAGCGTTCATATTATGTCCCGTTTGTTGCTCATTCATTTACCAATAATCATTATCCTCAAGTCTCAGATTTTTGGGTGTTGAAACCAGAGGTAGTTGATTTTTCTTCTTTGTAAGGCAATAGCTTCAACTAGGATGAATTTTCATCATCTCGAAAATGTTTTGACGTTTAAAATTTACCCTGAAAATCACATGTAACACTCAAATAGCCGAAGTTGCAATCTGGGATTATTTGAACCAAAAGAATGGTTTGCCAAAACTCAAGTATGCATAAAAGATTTCATGATATTAGGATAAAGGTACCGAAACACAAGCTAGCAACAAACTTCCATAAGCCTTGTTGCAAAACATAACGAAGGCCACTGTGAAAACTGTAACGCACGGCCATTGAAACAATAACAGTTACTGAAATCACTATTTGAGTTCAAAATTTTCTAGTTAAAACCACTCAGTGGGTCAGCTGCCTTTCCAGACCTAGCATCGGTCCACGCTTTCGCAATTGTTCGCTTCATTTCCTCATCGCCTTCCTCGTACATATTCTGCAGATTATGCGATGCATCAAATACATGAGATGGCCATTTAGCGCTATGAAATTGTTTTCATTGGGCAAAAATATGCTGCATAGTTAACATGCTCAATGCAGACGTGTGCTTGGGTGAGAAATAAATAAACAAGCTGTTTGATTCAAACCAAGAAAGACGCACCTTCATCAAGTCCATGATTCCTGCCATCGGGTCTCGCTCCTTTTCCAGATTTGGCTTCAACTGCAAGATCAAAATGAGTGTATATTTAGTTGATAGCAAAATCCCTGTGAACTAAAGATTCACAGTTCCTCGTATTAGGATCAAAGTGATCATATAATAAGCGGAAAATTTGATGAATACCCGTTTTTGAAGCCTAAATTACTGATTTACCTCAGTAAAACTAATGATTTGCTGAAAAACACAGTAAATTATCAAAAGAGAGAAACTCAAGGTGTTCTAAATTTTGAAAATTTATGCAAATGCCCCTAAAATAAGTTGGCTACTATAAATTTACAGTGCCCATACAGTCAAGTCTTGAAAACATTACCTTGTCCTCTTTATAGTGCAAGTCTAACCAGTTCCCCTTTGAAGCTTTAACAAAAGTGATCATAACCCTTGAAGGCTTAACTAGCACCTTACACTTCTCTGGTACAATCTCTTTGTTCAGTTTCGGTATCGCACACCGGTAATTCTTTCCTTGGACATCATGGAATTTGATATCGAAAGACATTGGTCTGAACTCAACTTCCATCTTCTCCTGGTCAACTCCCTCCAGAGAGATATATAACTGACAATCGAAAACACTTCAATAAGATAAAGTAGAACACACTCCGAAACATGTCGATTATATAATGGGCAAAACTCGCGTATTGAAAATATTAGCATTTGACTTGAAACCAAAGTTTCATCTCATTTTTCGTAAATGCTTCCTTATCATGGCAACTAACAATGCACATTCATGCCAAAAGTACTAAAAACAAGTTCTTAGTTCTTCACCTTCACTTTATCATTGTCCTGATCCCAGCTGAACGAGGAAAGCGTAGTGTAGTTCACTGCGGGAGTGAACGATGGCGCCTTAACCGCAGTTGGAAACTGGGTCGGGGCTTGTGCTGCAGGTGCACTAACAGCCTCTTTTGACAACTGTTTGCAAAAGAACAATCAGAACATGTTAGTCTATTTCACATATAAAAAAAAAATAATAAATAAATAACTCGCTCCTAAACAACAGAAAAATCCTCCGAAGTTGTTCATTTCTTATATCAAATTAATAAACTGAAAAGAAAAAAGACAGAAATTGAAATTGACCCTCTAGTTCAAAATCATATCTTTTCATAGGGATTTCCTAAAAATTGGTTTGAAAAAACAAAAACAAAAACAAGAACAAGAACAAACAAACTAACTAATTCCCCCCCTTTATCTTCTATAATCTATCTAATTCACCAGACCATTTTTTTAAAAAAAATTGAATCCACTATCACACAAATGAGAAACAAACTGACAAAAACCTAACAACAAGCATAAATTTGTAAGAATTTTAAAAGTCTAAACAAAACAAAAACCATAAATGAAAAATATAATTTTAAGGAAAAACAGAAAAACAAAAAAACAAAAATTAATGGTTTCGACCTTTTCCAGGTTGCGAATCTCAGAGGAGATGAGATTGAGAACGCGAGGCCTCTTGGCTAAGCTCTGCAAGTGGCGAAGCTCCTCCAAATCCAGCGACACCTCCTCTGCCATTTTCTTCGGCTAATAAAAAACTACTATGATAAATATTAAAATTTTCAATTTGTTTGGTGTGATGAAAAAAGAAGAAGAAGAAGAAAAAAATGGAGGTGGGAATTGGGAAAGACTGTGGATTCAGATTTGTGTGTGTGTTTATGATATAATAAATTATTAGAGACGAGAGGAGAGAGTGGAAAATCCTAGAAAGCTTATAGAATGTTCTGGATGCTGCAACTATTTTTTTTTTTTTTTTTTTTTTTGACACTAGAAGCTTGGAGGAATTTAGGATTTTTCGAGAAATGAAACACGTGCCTTGTAGTAGTGAGTTTGCGTTTGGGTTTGGGTTTGGATTTGGATTTGGATTTGTGTTTGGGCTGTTCAACGGCCTAGTTTGGAGGCCCTAAAATGTTTCTTGAAATTGAAATAAAAAACTTTTTTTAAAAAAAAATTTACTTTAACAATTGATTGATTATGTAGTAATTAATTTGATTGATTTTGTAATAATTAATATGATGATGTTTAAGTTTTATTTGAAAATAAATAAATAAAGGGAAGCAAAGTCATGAGTCTAGTAGTAGTAGTAGTTGAGTAGGGTCGTGTTAAATTATATCCAATATATGTATATATTTCTTAAAAATAATTGAAAAAAATATATAAACAATTGATATATATTATATATATATATATATATTTGTTTGGTTCGTATTCGTGGATTTCACAGATTGATAAATCTGCAATCAAATCCATAATCTTCATATTGCATAAATTCCAATAAAATGGTCTTCTAGATCATCGATCCGCAATCTAATTTGTAACTTTCAGATTGGAAAAACCCCAATCAGTTACCAGTCCTCCAGTCCTCCAATCTAGTACAATCTGACAAATTAGATGGGATTAAAAGAATTGAGTGGATTTACATATTCGTTGAATACCCTTAAGCTAATTATTTTTATGTGATGCTTTTCTGTTGTTTTTATTGTTTGTTGAAAAATGAAAAGTTATATGATAAATTATGAGAAATGTTATTTTAGAATTCTATCCAACGATTAAAGTTTGACACATTCGACTATCAATGTTTAAAAGCAAAAGTATTAGATTATCGTTAATGATTTCAATACTTTACTAGGGTACTTCGATGACTGGCGCTGGTGACTTAAGCTGAAGATATATTAGACAATTGAAAAAAAAATTATTCTGTTAAATTACCAATAGAATTTTGATATATATATATATATATGTATGTATGTATGTATATATTTGTCCAACAGGCGGTGAGGGTAATTTCAATAAAACACATTCTGGTAAACATAGATCTTAAGGTAAACATTTTGTGTTTTTCATGTAAATTGCTCTTATGGTTTTGATTCTCGAACTAAATTTTGCCATAAAAAGTAAGTAAAACAAATTTCTAACAGAAAATTCCATAATAACGTGTCCAAAATACTAAAATTGGCCCCGATTACACATATCAGGATACAAAAAGTAATCCATAGGCAATGGTAGTCTACCGTGCTACCGGCAATATCCTACCATGATACTGACATGTAGTCAGCCGATTGGATACTAAAGAACTCAAGAGGTGGTGAGTAAGGATGAATACTGATATTTACGGAAATATCGATACTAAAATTTTGCAGAAATATTGACGGAAATATCGATATCGGTGAAAATTGATGTAAAATATGGAAATTCATTTTAAAAGACTAAAATTTTTAAATAAAACTTTATGAAACTCTAAAAGAGTTAATAATACATAAATTAAATGAAACTCTTAATTAAATACTAAGTATATGAAAAATTGCAAAGCATAATACAATAAATGATAAGTTGACATTCACCAATTAAGTAAAAAAATTAATACGTAATATAATTTAGGTAGATTACATTTATTGTTTCATTCATATGATAAGAAAACATTAATACTAAAAGAGTTTTTAGAATGTTCGAAAGTATTTACAATATCTTATTAGTTTAAACAACATCAATACTAAGATATGACATTTGAGTATTTACTTTATATAATTTTGGAAATGTCATATGTCTTTTGATCTCTACCATCTATTCAATGTATATAAATATAAGAAAATTATGTGTGAATTTAAAAAATAATGAATTTTACTATATTAAAAGATAATATTACGATTGACATTTTATGGATATTTTGTTGATATTTCCATGAAAATTTCCATGATATTTTGTCATTAACTGCTACACTTTTCACAGAAATTGATATTTCTTTAAAAAAATTGATATATCTTTAAAAAAATTGATATTTATGAAAATTTCACGGATATTCTATGGAGAAAATAAGACACCCCTAATTTTATATTGGTATTTCCAAAATACAAAAATTTCCATAAAAATATTATTGAAAATGCCGATTTTTCAATCCTTGGAGGTAAGTGAGATCCCTTCATGACATATTGAACATATATAGAGCACTACTCATTTTACCCATATATATATATATATATATATAACAATATAGTGAACACGTATAAGACTATAATTGCATTATATTTGAATGAAAAATGTTTGTTACATCAACTTTAATCCAAACTTTTGAGTACCAATTAATCTGATATATGAGTTGTCGTTCCTTAATTGGTAAGTATTTAAAGTATTATCACATCAATTGATTACATTAATCAATAAAAAGATGACACGTGAGTTATAATACTCAAAAAATTGAGATTAGAGTTAATGCTTATAGCACTACTTTATTTGAATATGGCTACTTTCTATAGTGGCAGTTTTTTAGATGAAGGATGTCAATGTAACTCACTGTCACCAGTAGCAGTTACAAAACAGTTAAAGGTTAATCAAATACGTCCAAGACTTCGAATTTCTGATCAAATGGCTCTTGATTACGATTGCATGAAAATCACTTTTGACACCAAAAACTCAATAAGGAAACACAAACTAAGCACCGGTAGGGTATCTGTCGATTGAACTCGATGCTTAAAGTCAATAAACAAGCAAAGAGTGGCCTTCTAAGCCATTGAAACTATCGTTAGTGATTGGTGAAGTCGACCGCCAACATTAGCGGCGGATTTGTTTCCCGTTTTTATGTCTTAAAGGGACGACTAACATGGAGAGAGTAATTTTGTGGCATTTATCCCCCCTCCAAGATCACGTCTATGGAGTAAATGCATGAAGTTGATTAAGAATTATCGACCCTTCATCGATTAATCGATAGCGTTCTTGGAATGAGCATGTGCTCGTAAGAATTGTGCTTCGACAAGTTGTGCTGGGAGAAGAGCGCATGTGCTCGGTCATGTTACACTCAAGAAGGCATATCCATACCATAGCATACCTTTGAGAAGACCACATTGATAGTGAATTTGGTCGAATTTAACCGTGTACCTAGGCCAATTTCGATTCAACACATGATACGTCAACTTTAATGTACTCGATATGGTGAACAATAACAGTAACAGAATAAGGATTTTATTTCTTAGAGAGTGTGAATTAAACCGATATTTTGACCTATAATTACTATGCAACTATACTCTTTGCCTCTCCTTTTTACCTTCGTTATCTCTTTTAATTAAAATGAAATAAGAATCCAGAGAGTCTACTAAGCATTGTTAGTTAGTAATAACACAATTACTATTGAAATAAAAAATTAAAAAATTAAAAAAATAAGAAAAAAAGAAAAAAGAAGAAAAAAAAGAGATTCCATACACCAACGTCTAACCTAGACGTTTTAACATAATTACAAAGAGGCATTAACTATTAGACGTTAAAGATTAATTTTTCTTCACAGTCAGACGACATAATATATATATATATATATTTTTTTTGAATTGCTAGGAAATAAATTACATGCTGATTTCTTTTAATTTTTTTTATTTTATGTTGGTAATTTTT